>OY992809.1:14236536-14829036 GCA_963921375.1 Tiliacea citrago | reverse complement strand
CAAGTAAATTCATATATATACGAAATCCACCTTAGCTAGACAATAATTACATCAAATCGTTATAACTTTGCATCCAGGTGACGCATTTTGAAGCTGTTTTCAGCCAAATCAATCTTAAATAGGTAGGTTCCGTACAACAGTTTGACTAATAAAAATTGACAATAACGCGAAAAAATATTTCCGTATATCGACTTAGCAATTTTTGTGAGATTTTTTGAAGGAATTTTCAAAAACTAATTTTATCTCAAAATTCTTATCCGAACCATCGTTAATAGTAGTTTCAATAGATAGCTACCTACCTTACCTGTATTCCGGTGCACGCTCAGCCACCCCGAGTCCTGTTTGGTAGTGTTTATTAAAGGTTTTTTCACATTTTTCAGTCAAAAAAAAAACCAGTTTTTTTACCAAAACTCAAAATTTTTGTATAGCATATATTTCTAGTATTTTCATAGCTCGCTAGCCCGCGTGGAGACGCGTCTTTTGACACCTCGCACGTGCGTCTGGCGAATATAGAACTTCAAAAAATTGCATAACAAGTAAATTCATATATATACGAAATCCACCTTAGCTAGACAATAATTACATCAAATCGTTATAACTTTGCATCCAGGTGACGCATTTTGAAGCTGTTTTCAGCCAAATCAATCTTAAATAGGTAGGTTCCGTACAACAGTTTGACTAATAAAAATTGACAATAACGCGAAAAAATATTTTCGTATATCGACTTAGCAATTTTTGTGAGATTTTTTGAAGGAATTTTCAAACACTAATTTTATCTCAAAATTCTTATCCGAACATCGAACATCGTTAATAGTAGTTTCAATAGATACCTACCTACCTTACCTGTATTCCGGTGCGCGCTCAGCCACCCCGAGTCCTGTTTGGTAGTGTTTATTTAAGGTTTTTTCACATTTTTCAGTCAAAAAAAAAAAAACAGTCTTTTGACCAAAATTAAAATTTTTTGTATCGCATATATTTCTAGTAATTTCATAGCTCGCTAGCCCGCGCGGAGACGCGTCTTTTGACACCTCGCACGTGCGTCTGGCGAATATAGAACTTCAAAAAATTGCATAACAAGTAAATTCATATATATACGAAATCCACCTTAGCTAGACAATAATTACATCAAATCGTTATAACTTTGCATCCAGGTGACGCATTTTGAAGCTGTTTTCAGCCAAATCAATCTTAAATAGGTAGGTTCCGTACAACAGTTTGACTAATAAAAATTGACAATAACGCGAAAAAATATTTCCGTATATCGACTTAGCAATTTTTGTGAGATTTTTTGAAGGAATTTTCAAAAACTAATTTTATCTCAAAATTCTTATCCGAACCATCGTTAATAGTAGTTTCAATAGATAGCTACCTACCTTACCTGTATTCCGGTGCACGCTCAGCCACCCCGAGTCCTGTTTGGTAGTGTTTATTAAAGGTTTTTTCACATTTTTCAGTCAAAAAAAAAACCAGTTTTTTTACCAAAACTCAAAATTTTTGTATAGCATATATTTCTAGTATTTTCATAGCTCGCTAGCCCGCGTGGAGACGCGTCTTTTGACACCTCGCACGTGCGTCTGGCGAATATAGAACTTCAAAAAATTGCATAACAAGTAAATTCATATATATACGAAATCCACCTTAGCTAGACAATAATTACATCAAATCGTTATAACTTTGCATCCAGGTGACGCATTTTGAAGCTGTTTTCAGCCAAATCAATCTTAAATATGTAGGTTCCGTACAACAGTTTGACTAATAAAAATTGACAATAACGCGAAAAAATATTTTCATATATCGACTTAGCAATTTTTGTGAGATTTTTTGAAGGAATTTTCAAAAACTAATTTTATCTCAAAATTCTTATCCGAACCATCGTTAATAGTAGTTTCAATAGATACCTACCTACCTTACCTGTATTCCAGTGCGCGCTCAGCCACCCCGAGTCCTGTTTGGTAGTGTTTATTAAAGGTTTTTTCACATTTTTCAGTCAAAAAAAAACCAGTTTTTTGACCAAAACTCAAAATTTTTGTATAGAATATATTTCTAGTAATTTCAAAGCTCGCTTGTTCACGCGAAGACGCGTCTTTTGACACCTCGCACGTGCGTCTGGCGAATATAGAACTTCAAAAAATTGCATAACAAGTAAATTCATATATATACGAAATCCACCTTAGCTAGACAATAATTACATCAAATGGTTATAACTTTGCATCCAGGTGACGCATTTTGAAGCTGTTTTCAGCCAAATCAATCTTAAATAGGTAGGTTCCGTACAACAGTTTGACTAATAAAAATTGACAATAACGCGAAAAAATATTTTCGTATATCGACTTAGCAATTTTTGTGAGATTTTTTGAAGGAATTTTCAAACACTAATTTTATCTCAAAATTCTTATCCGAACATCGAACATCGTTAATAGAAGTTTCAATAGATACCTACCTACCTTACCTGTATTCCGCTGCACGCTCAGCCACCCCGAGTCCTGTTTGGTAGTGTTTATTCAAGGTTTTTTCACATTTTTCAGTCAAAAAAAAAACCAGTTTTTTTACCAAAACTCAAAATTTTTGTACAGCATATATTTCTAGTAATTTCATAGCTCGCTAGCCCGCGCGGAGACGCGTCTTTTGACACCTCGCACGTGCGTCTGGCGAATATAGAACTTCAAAAAATTGCATAACAAGTAAATTCATATATATACGAAATCCACCTTAGCTAGACAATAATTACATCAAATCGTTATAACTTTGCATCCAGGTGACGCATTTTGAAGCTGTTTTCAGCCAAATCAATCTTAAATAGGTAGGTTCCGTACAACAGTTTGACTAATAAAAATTGACAATAACGCGAAAAAATATTTTCGTATATCGACTTAGCAATTTTTGTGAGATTTTTTGAAGGAATTTTCAAACACTAATTTTATCTCAAAATTCTTATCCGAACATCGAACATCGTTAATAGTAGTTTCAATAGATACCTACCTACCTTACCTGTATTCCGGTGCGCGCTCAGCCACCCCGAGTCCTGTTTGGTAGTGTTTATTAAAGGTTTTTTCACATTTTTCAGTCAAAAAAAAAAAACAGTTTTTTGACCAAAACTCAAATTTTTTGTATAGCATATATTTCTAGTCATTTTATAGCTCGCTAGCCCGCGCGGAGACGCGTCTTTTGACACCTCGCACGTGCGTCTGGCGAATATAGAACTTCAAAAAATTGCATAACAAGTAAATTCATATATATACGAAATCCACCTTAGCTAGACAATAATTACATCAAATCGTTATAACTTTGCATCCAGGTGACGCATTTTGAAGCTGTTTTCAGCCAAATCAATCTTAAATAGGTAGGTTCCGTACAACAGTTTGACTAATAAAAATTGACAATAACGCGAAAAAATATTTTCGTATATCGACTTAGCAATTTTTGTGAGATTTTTTGAAGGAATTTTCAAACACTAATTTTATCTCAAAATTCTTATCCGAACATCGAACATCGTTAATAGTAGTTTCAATAGATACCTACCTACCTTACCTGTATTCCGGTGCGCGCTCAGCCACCCCGAGTCCTGTTTGGTAGTGTTTATTTAAGGTTTTTTCACATTTTTCAGTCAAAAAAAAAAAACAGTCTTTTGACCAAAACTCAAAATTTTTGTACAGCATATATTTCTAGTAATTTCATAGCTCGCTAGCCCGCGCGGAGACGCGTCTTTTGACACCTCGCACGTGCGTCTGGCGAATATAGAACTTCAAAAAATTGCATAACAAGTAAATTCATATATATACGAAATCCACCTTGGCTAGACAATAATTACATCAAATCGTTATAACTTTGCATCCAGGTGACGCATTTTGAAGCTGTTTTCAGCCAAATCAATCTTAAATAGGTAGGTTCCGTACAACAATTTGACTAATAAAAATTGACAATAACGCGAAAAAATATTTCCGTATATCGACTTAGCAATTTTTGTGAGATTTTTTGAAGGAATTTTCAAAAACTAATTTTATCTCAAAATTCTTATCCGAACCATCGTTAATAGTAGTTTCAATAGATAGCTACCTACCTTACCTGTATTCCGGTGCACGCTCAGCCACCCCGAGTCCTGTTTGGTAGTGTTTATTAAAGGTTTTTTCACATTTTTCAGTCAAAAAAAAAACCAGTTTTTTTACCAAAACTCAAAATTTTTGTATAGCATATATTTCTAGTATTTTCATAGCTCGCTAGCCCGCGTGGAGACGCGTCTTTTGACACCTCGCACGTGCGTCTGGCGAATATAGAACTTCAAAAAATTGCATAACAAGTAAATTCATATATATACGAAATCCACCTTAGCTAGACAATAATTACATCAAATCGTTATAACTTTGCATCCAGGTGACGCATTTTGAAGCTGTTTTCAGCCAAATCAATCTTAAATAGGTAGGTTCCGTACAACAGTTTGACTAATAAAAATTGACAATAACGCGAAAAAATATTTTCATATATCGACTTAGCAATTTTTGTGAGATTTTTTGAAGGAATTTTCAAAAACTAATTTTATCTCAAAATTCTTATCCGAACCATCGTTAATAGTAGTTTCAATAGATACCTACCTACCTTACCTGTATTCCAGTGCGCGCTCAGCCACCCCGAGTCCTGTTTGGTAGTGTTTATTAAAGGTTTTTTCACATTTTTCAGTCAAAAAAAAACCAGTTTTTTGACCAAAACTCAAAATTTTTGTATAGAATATATTTCTAGTAATTTCAAAGCTCGCTTGTTCACGCGAAGACGCGTCTTTTGACACCTCGCACGTGCGTCTGGCGAATATAGAACTTCAAAAAATTGCATAACAAGTAAATTCATATATATACGAAATCCACCTTAGCTAGACAATAATTACATCAAATGGTTATAACTTTGCATCCAGGTGACGCATTTTGAAGCTGTTTTCAGCCAAATCAATCTTAAATAGGTAGGTTCCGTACAACAGTTTGACTAATAAAAATTGACAATAACGCGAAAAAATATTTTCGTATATCGACTTAGCAATTTTTGTGAGATTTTTTGAAGGAATTTTCAAACACTAATTTTATCTCAAAATTCTTATCCGAACATCGAACATCGTTAATAGAAGTTTCAATAGATACCTACCTACCTTACCTGTATTCCGCTGCACGCTCAGCCACCCCGAGTCCTGTTTGGTAGTGTTTATTCAAGGTTTTTTCACATTTTTCAGTCAAAAAAAAAACCAGTTTTTTTACCAAAACTCAAAATTTTTGTACAGCATATATTTCTAGTAATTTCATAGCTCGCTAGCCCGCGCGGAGACGCGTCTTTTGACACCTCGCACGTGCGTCTGGCGAATATAGAACTTCAAAAAATTGCATAACAAGTAAATTCATATATATACGAAATCCACCTTAGCTAGACAATAATTACATCAAATCGTTATAACTTTGCATCCAGGTGACGCATTTTGAAGCTGTTTTCAGCCAAATCAATCTTAAATAGGTAGGTTCCGTACAACAGTTTGACTAATAAAAATTGACAATAACGCGAAAAAATATTTTCGTATATCGACTTAGCAATTTTTGTGAGATTTTTTGAAGGAATTTTCAAACACTAATTTTATCTCAAAATTCTTATCCGAACATCGAACATCGTTAATAGTAGTTTCAATAGATACCTACCTACCTTACCTGTATTCCGGTGCGCGCTCAGCCACCCCGAGTCCTGTTTGGTAGTGTTTATTAAAGGTTTTTTCACATTTTTCAGTCAAAAAAAAAAAACAGTTTTTTGACCAAAACTCAAATTTTTTGTATAGCATATATTTCTAGTCATTTTATAGCTCGCTAGCCCGCGCGGAGACGCGTCTTTTGACACCTCGCACGTGCGTCTGGCGAATATAGAACTTCAAAAAATTGCATAACAAGTAAATTCATATATATACGAAATCCACCTTAGCTAGACAATAATTACATCAAATCGTTATAACTTTGCATCCAGGTGACGCATTTTGAAGCTGTTTTCAGCCAAATCAATCTTAAATAGGTAGGTTCCGTACAACAGTTTGACTAATAAAAATTGACAATAACGCGAAAAAATATTTTCGTATATCGACTTAGCAATTTTTGTGAGATTTTTTGAAGGAATTTTCAAACACTAATTTTATCTCAAAATTCTTATCCGAACATCGAACATCGTTAATAGTAGTTTCAATAGATACCTACCTACCTTACCTGTATTCCGGTGCGCGCTCAGCCACCCCGAGTCCTGTTTGGTAGTGTTTATTTAAGGTTTTTTCACATTTTTCAGTCAAAAAAAAAAAACAGTCTTTTGACCAAAACTCAAAATTTTTGTATAGCATATATTTCTAGTAATTTCATAGCTCGCTAGCCCGCGCGGAGACGCGTCTTTTGACACCTCGCACGTGCGTCTGGCGAATATAGAACTTCAAAAAATTGCATAACAAGTAAATTCATATATATACGAAATCCACCTTAGCTAGACAATAATTACATCAAATCGTTATAACTTTGCATCCAGGTGACGCATTTTGAAGCTGTTTTCAGCCAAATCAATCTTAAATAGGTAGGTTCCGTACAACAGTTTGACTAATAAAAATTGACAATAACGCGAAAAAATATTTTCGTATATCGACTTAGCAATTTTTGTGAGATTTTTTGAAGGAATTTTCAAACACTAATTTTATCTCAAAATTCTTATCCGAACATCGAACATCGTTAATAGTAGTTTCAATAGATACCTACCTACCTTACCTGTATTCCGGTGCGCGCTCAGCCACCCCGAGTCCTGTTTGGTAGTGTTTATTAAAGGTTTTTTCACATTTTTCAGTCAAAAAAAAAAAACAGTTTTTTGACCAAAACTCTAAATTTTTGTTAAGCA
Organism: Tiliacea citrago; assembly: GCA_963921375.1. NCBI lineage: Eukaryota > Metazoa > Arthropoda > Insecta > Lepidoptera > Noctuidae > Tiliacea > Tiliacea citrago. The sequence continues at coordinate 14,822,157 of OY992809.1, read as the reverse complement.
TATATTTCTAGTAATTTCATAGCTCGCTAGCCCGCACGGAGACGCGTCTTTTGACAACACGCACGTGCGTCTGGCGAATATAGAACTTCAAAAAATTGCATAACAAGTAAATTCATATATATACGAAATCCACCTTAGCTAGACAATAATTACATCAAATGGTTATAACTTTGCATCCAGGTGACGCATTTTGAAGCTGTTTTCAGCCAAATCAATCTTAAATAGGTAGGTTCCGTACAACAGTTTGACTAATAAAAATTGACAATAACGCGAAAAAATATTTTCATATATCGACTTAGCAATTTTTGTGAGATTTTTTGAAGGAATTTTCAAAAACTAATTTTATCTCAAAATTCTTATCCGAACCATCGTTAATAGTAGTTTCAATAGATACCTACCTACCTTACCTGTATTCCAGTGCGCGCTCAGCCACCCCGAGTCCTGTTTGGTAGTGTTTATTAAAGGTTTTTTCACATTTTTCAGTCAAAAAAAAACCAGTTTTTTGACCAAAACTCAAAATTTTTGTATAGAATATATTTCTAGTAATTTCAAAGCTCGCTTGTTCACGCGAAGACGCGTCTTTTGACACCTCGCACGTGCGTCTGGCGAATATAGAACTTCAAAAAATTGCATAACAAGTAAATTCATATATATACGAAATCCACCTTAGCTAGACAATAATTACATCAAATGGTTATAACTTTGCATCCAGGTGACGCATTTTGAAGCTGTTTTCAGCCAAATCAATCTTAAATAGGTAGGTTCCGTACAACAGTTTGACTAATAAAAATTGACAATAACGCGAAAAAATATTTTCGTATATCGACTTAGCAATTTTTGTGAGATTTTTTGAAGGAATTTTCAAACACTAATTTTATCTCAAAATTCTTATCCGAACATCGAACATCGTTAATAGAAGTTTCAATAGATACCTACCTACCTTACCTGTATTCCGCTGCACGCTCAGCCACCCCGAGTCCTGTTTGGTAGTGTTTATTCAAGGTTTTTTCACATTTTTCAGTCAAAAAAAAAACCAGTTTTTTTACCAAAACTCAAAATTTTTGTACAGCATATATTTCTAGTAATTTCATAGCTCGCTAGCCCGCGCGGAGACGCGTCTTTTGACACCTCGCACGTGCGTCTGGCGAATATAGAACTTCAAAAAATTGCATAACAAGTAAATTCATATATATACGAAATCCACCTTAGCTAGACAATAATTACATCAAATCGTTATAACTTTGCATCCAGGTGACGCATTTTGAAGCTGTTTTCAGCCAAATCAATCTTAAATAGGTAGGTTAACTACTATTAACGATGGTTCGGATAAGAATTTTGAGATAAAATTAGTTTTTGAAAATTCCTTCAAAAAATCTCACAAAAATTGCTAAGTCGATATACGGAAATATTTTTTCGCGTTATTGTCAATTTTTATTAGTCAAACTGTTGTACGGAACCTACCTATTTAAGATTGATTTGGCTGAAAACAGCTTCAAAATGCGTCACCTGGATGCAAAGTTATAACGATTTGATGTAATTATTGTCTAGCCAAGGTGGATTTCGTATATATATGAATTTACTTGTTATGCAATTTTTTGAAGTTCTATATTCGCCAGACGCACGTGCGAGGTGTCAAAAGACGCGTCTCCGCGCGGGCTAGCGAGCTATGAAATTACTAGAAATATATGCTATACAAAAATTTTGAGTTTTGGTCAAAAGACTGTTTTTTTTTTTGACTGAAAAATGTGAAAAAACCTTAAATAAACACTACCAAACAGGACTCGGGGTGGCTGAGCGCGCACCGGAATACAGGTAAGGTAGGTAGGTATCTATTGAAACTACTATTAACGATGTTCGATGTTCGGATAAGAATTTTGAGATAAAATTAGTGTTTGAAAATTCCTTCAAAAAATCTCACAAAAATTGCTAAGTCGATATACGAAAATATTTTTTCGCGTTATTGTCAATTTTTATTAGTCAAACTGTTGTACGGAACCTACCTATTTAAGATTGATTTGGCTGAAAACAGCTTCAAAATGCGTCACCTGGATGCAAAGTTATAACGATTTGATGTAATTATTGTCTAGCTAAGGTGGATTTCGTATATATATGAATTTACTTGTTATGCAATTTTTTGAAGTTCTATATTCGCCAGACGCACGTGCGAGGTGTCAAAAGACGCGTCTCCGCGCGGGCTAGCGAGCTATAAAATGACTAGAAATATATGCTATACAAAAAATTTGAGTTTTGGTCAAAAAACTGTTTTTTTTTTTTGACTGAAAAATGTGAAAAAACCTTTAATAAACACTACCAAACAGGACTCGGGGTGGCTGAGCGCGCACCGGAATACAGGTAAGGTAGGTAGGTATCTATTGAAACTACTATTAACGATGTTCGATGTTCGGATAAGAATTTTGAGATAAAATTAGTGTTTGAAAATTCCTTCAAAAAATCTCACAAAAATTGCTAAGTCGATATACGAAAATATTTTTTCGCGTTATTGTCAATTTTTATTAGTCAAACTGTTGTACGGAACCTACCTATTTAAGATTGATTTGGCTGAAAACAGCTTCAAAATGCGTCACCTGGATGCAAAGTTATAACGATTTGATGTAATTATTGTCTAGCTAAGGTGGATTTCGTATATATATGAATTTACTTGTTATGCAATTTTTTGAAGTTCTATATTCGCCAGACGCACGTGCGAGGTGTCAAAAGACGCGTCTCCGCGCGGGCTAGCGAGCTATGAAATTACTAGAAATATATGCTGTACAAAAATTTTGAGTTTTGGTAAAAAAACTGGTTTTTTTTTTGACTGAAAAATGTGAAAAAACCTTGAATAAACACTACCAAACAGGACTCGGGGTGGCTGAGCGTGCAGCGGAATACAGGTAAGGTAGGTAGGTATCTATTGAAACTTCTATTAACGATGTTCGATGTTCGGATAAGAATTTTGAGATAAAATTAGTGTTTGAAAATTCCTTCAAAAAATCTCACAAAAATTGCTAAGTCGATATACGAAAATATTTTTTCGCGTTATTGTCAATTTTTATTAGTCAAACTGTTGTACGGAACCTACCTATTTAAGATTGATTTGGCTGAAAACAGCTTCAAAATGCGTCACCTGGATGCAAAGTTATAACCATTTGATGTAATTATTGTCTAGCTAAGGTGGATTTCGTATATATATGAATTTACTTGTTATGCAATTTTTTGAAGTTCTATATTCGCCAGACGCACGTGCGAGGTGTCAAAAGACGCGTCTTCGCGTGAACAAGCGAGCTTTGAAATTACTAGAAATATATTCTATACAAAAATTTTGAGTTTTGGTCAAAAAACTGGTTTTTTTTTGACTGAAAAATGTGAAAAAACCTTTAATAAACACTACCAAACAGGACTCGGGGTGGCTGAGCGCGCACTGGAATACAGGTAAGGTAGGTAGGTATCTATTGAAACTACTATTAACGATGGTTCGGATAAGAATTTTGAGATAAAATTAGTTTTTGAAAATTCCTTCAAAAAATCTCACAAAAATTGCTAAGTCGATATATGAAAATATTTTTTCGCGTTATTGTCAATTTTTATTAGTCAAACTGTTGTACGGAACCTACATATTTAAGATTGATTTGGCTGAAAACAGCTTCAAAATGCGTCACCTGGATGCAAAGTTATAACGATTTGATGTAATTATTGTCTAGCTAAGGTGGATTTCGTATATATATGAATTTACTTGTTATGCAATTTTTTGAAGTTCTATATTCGCCAGACGCACGTGCGAGGTGTCAAAAGACGCGTCTCCACGCGGGCTAGCGAGCTATGAAAATACTAGAAATATATGCTATACAAAAATTTTGAGTTTTGGTAAAAAAACTGGTTTTTTTTTTGACTGAAAAATGTGAAAAAACCTTTAATAAACACTACCAAACAGGACTCGGGGTGGCTGAGCGTGCACCGGAATACAGGTAAGGTAGGTAGCTATCTATTGAAACTACTATTAACGATGGTTCGGATAAGAATTTTGAGATAAAATTAGTTTTTGAAAATTCCTTCAAAAAATCTCACAAAAATTGCTAAGTCGATATACGGAAATATTTTTTCGCGTTATTGTCAATTTTTATTAGTCAAACTGTTGTACGGAACCTACCTATTTAAGATTGATTTGGCTGAAAACAGCTTCAAAATGCGTCACCTGGATGCAAAGTTATAACGATTTGATGTAATTATTGTCTAGCTAAGGTGGATTTCGTATATATATGAATTTACTTGTTATGCAATTTTTTGAAGTTCTATATTCGCCAGACGCACGTGCGAGGTGTCAAAAGACGCGTCTCCGCGCGGGCTAGCGAGCTATGAAATTACTAGAAATATATGCGATACAAAAAATTTTAATTTTGGTCAAAAGACTGTTTTTTTTTTTTTGACTGAAAAATGTGAAAAAACCTTAAATAAACACTACCAAACAGGACTCGGGGTGGCTGAGCGCGCACCGGAATACAGGTAAGGTAGGTAGGTATCTATTGAAACTACTATTAACGATGTTCGATGTTCGGATAAGAATTTTGAGATAAAATTAGTGTTTGAAAATTCCTTCAAAAAATCTCACAAAAATTGCTAAGTCGATATACGAAAATATTTTTTCGCGTTATTGTCAATTTTTATTAGTCAAACTGTTGTACGGAACCTACCTATTTAAGATTGATTTGGCTGAAAACAGCTTCAAAATGCGTCACCTGGATGCAAAGTTATAACGATTTGATGTAATTATTGTCTAGCTAAGGTGGATTTCGTATATATATGAATTTACTTGTTATGCAATTTTTTGAAGTTCTATATTCGCCAGACGCACGTGCGAGGTGTCAAAAGACGCGTCTCCGCGCGGGCTAGCGAGGTATAAAATGACTAGAAATATATGCTATACAAAAAATTTGAGTTTTGGTCAAAAAACTGTTTTTTTTTTTTGACTGAAAAATGTGAAAAAACCTTTAATAAACACTACCAAACAGGACTCGGGGTGGCTGAGCGCGCACCGGAATACAGGTAAGGTAGGTAGGTATCTATTGAAACTACTATTAACGATGTTCGATGTTCGGATAAGAATTTTGAGATAAAATTAGTGTTTGAAAATTCCTTCAAAAAATCTCACAAAAATTGCTAAGTCGATATACGAAAATATTTTTTCGCGTTATTGTCAATTTTTATTAGTCAAACTGTTGTACGGAACCTACCTATTTAAGATTGATTTGGCTGAAAACAGCTTCAAAATGCGTCACCTGGATGCAAAGTTATAACGATTTGATGTAATTATTGTCTAGCTAAGGTGGATTTCGTATATATATGAATTTACTTGTTATGCAATTTTTTGAAGTTCTATATTCGCCAGACGCACGTGCGAGGTGTCAAAAGACGCGTCTCCGCGCGGGCTAGCGAGCTATGAAATTACTAGAAATATATGCTGTACAAAAATTTTGAGTTTTGGTAAAAAAACTGGTTTTTTTTTTGACTGAAAAATGTGAAAAAACCTTGAATAAACACTACCAAACAGGACTCGGGGTGGCTGAGCGTGCAGCGGAATACAGGTAAGGTAGGTAGGTATCTATTGAAACTTCTATTAACGATGTTCGATGTTCGGATAAGAATTTTGAGATAAAATTAGTGTTTGAAAATTCCTTCAAAAAATCTCACAAAAATTGCTAAGTCGATATACGAAAATATTTTTTCGCGTTATTGTCAATTTTTATTAGTCAAACTGTTGTACGGAACCTACCTATTTAAGATTGATTTGGCTGAAAACAGCTTCAAAATGCGTCACCTGGATGCAAAGTTATAACCATTTGATGTAATTATTGTCTAGCTAAGGTGGATTTCGTATATATATGAATTTACTTGTTATGCAATTTTTTGAAGTTCTATATTCGCCAGACGCACGTGCGAGGTGTCAAAAGACGCGTCTTCGCGTGAACAAGCGAGCTTTGAAATTACTAGAAATATATTCTATACAAAAATTTTGAGTTTTGGTCAAAAAACTGGTTTTTTTTTTACTGAAAAATGTGAAAAAACCTTTAATAAACACTACCAAACAGGACTCGGGGTGGCTGAGCGCGCACTGGAATACAGGTAAGGTAGGTAGGTATCTATTGAAACTACTATTAACGATGGTTCGGATAAGAATTTTGAGATAAAATTAGTTTTTGAAAATTCCTTCAAAAAATCTCACAAAAATTGCTAAGTCGATATATGAAAATATTTTTTCGCGTTATTGTCAATTTTTATTAGTCAAACTGTTGTACGGAACCTACCTATTTAAGATTGATTTGGCTGAAAACAGCTTCAAAATGCGTCACCTGGATGCAAAGTTATAACGATTTGATGTAATTATTGTCTAGCTAAGGTGGATTTCGTATATATATGAATTTACTTGTTATGCAATTTTTTGAAGTTCTATATTCGCCAGACGCACGTGCGAGGTGTCAAAAGACGCGTCTCCACGCGGGCTAGCGAGCTATGAAAATACTAGAAATATATGCTATACAAAAATTTTGAGTTTTGGTCAAAAAACTGGTTTTTTTTTGACTGAAAAATGTGAAAAAACCTTTAATAAACACTACCAAACAGGACTCGGGGTGGCTGAGCGCGCACTGGAATACAGGTAAGGTAGGTAGGTATCTATTGAAACTACTATTAACGATGGTTCGGATAAGAATTTTGAGATAAAATTAGTTTTTGAAAATTCCTTCAAAAAATCTCACAAAAATTGCTAAGTCGATATATGAAAATATTTTTTCGCGTTATTGTCAATTTTTATTAGTCAAACTGTTGTACGGAACCTACCTATTTAAGATTGATTTGGCTGAAAACAGCTTCAAAATGCGTCACCTGGATGCAAAGTTATAACGATTTGATGTAATTATTGTCTAGCTAAGGTGGATTTCGTATATATATGAATTTACTTGTTATGCAATTTTTTGAAGTTCTATATTCGCCAGACGCACGTGCGAGGTGTCAAAAGACGCGTCTCCACGCGGGCTAGCGAGCTATGAAAATACTAGAAATATATGCTATACAAAAATTTTGAGTTTTGGTAAAAAAACTGGTTTTTTTTTTGACTGAAAAATGTGAAAAAACCTTTAATAAACACTACCAAACAGGACTCGGGGTGGCTGAGCGTGCACCGGAATACAGGTAAGGTAGGTAGCTATCTATTGAAACTACTATTAACGATGGTTCGGATAAGAATTTTGAGATAAAATTAGTTTTTGAAAATTCCTTCAAAAAATCTCACAAAAATTGCTAAGTCGATATACGGAAATATTTTTTCGCGTTATTGTCAATTTTTATTAGTCAAACTGTTGTACGGAACCTACCTATTTAAGATTGATTTGGCTGAAAACAGCTTCAAAATGCGTCACCTGGATGCAAAGTTATAACGATTTGATGTAATTATTGTCTAGCTAAGGTGGATTTCGTATATATATGAATTTACTTGTTATGCAATTTTTTGAAGTTCTATATTCGCCAGACGCACGTGCGAGGTGTCAAAAGACGCGTCTCCGCGCGGGCTAGCGAGCTATGAAATTACTAGAAATATATGCTATACAAAAATTTTGAGTTTTGGTCAAAAGACTGTTTTTTTTTTTTGACTGAAAAATGTGAAAAAACCTTAAATAAACACTACCAAACAGGACTCGGGGTGGCTGAGCGCGCACCGGAATACAGGTAAGGTAGGTAGGTATCTATTGAAACTACTATTAACGATGTTCGATGTTCGGATAAGAATTTTGAGATAAAATTAGTGTTTGAAAATTCCTTCAAAAAATCTCACAAAAATTGCTAAGTCGATATACGAAAATATTTTTTCGCGTTATTGTCAATTTTTATTAGTCAAACTGTTGTACGGAACCTACCTATTTAAGATTGATTTGGCTGAAAACAGCTTCAAAATGCGTCACCTGGATGCAAAGTTATAACGATTTGATGTAATTATTGTCTAGCTAAGGTGGATTTCGTATATATATGAATTTACTTGTTATGCAATTTTTTGAAGTTCTATATTCGCCAGACGCACGTGCGAGGTGTCAAAAGACGCGTCTCCGCGCGGGCTAGCGAGCTATAAAATGACTAGAAATATATGCTATACAAAAAATTTGAGTTTTGGTCAAAAAACTGTTTTTTTTTTTTGACTGAAAAATGTGAAAAAACCTTTAATAAACACTACCAAACAGGACTCGGGGTGGCTGAGCGCGCACCGGAATACAGGTAAGGTAGGTAGGTATCTATTGAAACTACTATTAACGATGTTCGATGTTCGGATAAGAATTTTGAGATAAAATTAGTGTTTGAAAATTCCTTCAAAAAATCTCACAAAAATTGCTAAGTCGATATACGAAAATATTTTTTCGCGTTATTGTCAATTTTTATTAGTCAAACTGTTGTACGGAACCTACCTATTTAAGATTGATTTGGCTGAAAACAGCTTCAAAATGCGTCACCTGGATGCAAAGTTATAACGATTTGATGTAATTATTGTCTAGCTAAGGTGGATTTCGTATATATATGAATTTACTTGTTATGCAATTTTTTGAAGTTCTATATTCGCCAGACGCACGTGCGAGGTGTCAAAAGACGCGTCTCCGCGCGGGCTAGCGAGCTATGAAATTACTAGAAATATATGCTATACAAAAAATTTGAGTTTTGGTAAAAAAACTGGTTTTTTTTTTGACTGAAAAATGTGAAAAAACCTTGAATAAACACTACCAAACAGGACTCGGGGTGGCTGAGCGTTCAGCGGAATACAGGTAAGGTAGGTAGGTATCTATTGAAACTTCTATTAACGATGTTCGATGTTCGGATAAGAATTTTGAGATAAAATTAGTGTTTGAAAATTCCTTCAAAAAATCTCACAAAAATTGCTAAGTCGATATACGAAAATATTTTTTCGCGTTATTGTCAATTTTTATTAGTCAAACTGTTGTACGGAACCTACCTATTTAAGATTGATTTGGCTGAAAACAGCTTCAAAATGCGTCACCTGGATGCAAAGTTATAACCATTTGATGTAATTATTGTCTAGCTAAGGTGGATTTCGTATATATATGAATTTACTTGTTATGCAATTTTTTGAAGTTCTATATTCGCCAGACGCACGTGCGAGGTGTCAAAAGACGCGTCTTCGCGTGAACAAGCGAGCTTTGAAATTACTAGAAATATATTCTATACAAAAATTTTGAGTTTTGGTCAAAAAACTGGTTTTTTTTTTACTGAAAAATGTGAAAAAACCTTTAATAAACACTACCAAACAGGACTCGGGGTGGCTGAGCGCGCACTGGAATACAGGTAAGGTAGGTAGGTATCTATTGAAACTACTATTAACGATGGTTCGGATAAGAATTTTGAGATAAAATTAGTTTTTGAAAATTCCTTCAAAAAATCTCACAAAAATTGCTAAGTCGATATATGAAAATATTTTTTCGCGTTATTGTCAATTTTTATTAGTCAAACTGTTGTACGGAACCTACCTATTTAAGATTGATTTGGCTGAAAACAGCTTCAAAATGCGTCACCTGGATGCAAAGTTATAACGATTTGATGTAATTATTGTCTAGCTAAGGTGGATTTCGTATATATATGAATTTACTTGTTATGCAATTTTTTGAAGTTCTATATTCGCCAGACGCACGTGCGAGGTGTCAAAAGACGCGTCTCCACGCGGGCTAGCGAGCTATGAAAATACTAGAAATATATGCTATACAAAAATTTTGAGTTTTGGTAAAAAAACTGGTTTTTTTTTTGACTGAAAAATGTGAAAAAACCTTTAATAAACACTACCAAACAGGACTCGGGGTGGCTGAGCGTGCACCGGAATACAGGTAAGGTAGGTAGCTATCTATTGAAACTACTATTAACGATGGTTCGGATAAGAATTTTGAGATAAAATTAGTTTTTGAAAATTCCTTCAAAAAATCTCACAAAAATTGCTAAGTCGATATACGGAAATATTTTTTCGCGTTATTGTCAATTTTTATTAGTCAAACTGTTGTACGGAACCTACCTATTTAAGATTGATTTGGCTGAAAACAGCTTCAAAATGCGTCACCTGGATGCAAAGTTATAACGATTTGATGTAATTATTGTCTAGCTAAGGTGGATTTCGTATATATATGAATTTACTTGTTATGCAATTTTTTGAAGTTCTATATTCGCCAGACGCACGTGCGAGGTGTCAAAAGACGCGTCTCCGCGCGGGCTAGCGAGCTATGAAATTACTAGAAATATATGCTATACAAAAATTTTGAGTTTTGGTCAAAAGACTGTTTTTTTTTTTTGACTGAAAAATGTGAAAAAACCTTAAATAAACACTACCAAACAGGACTCGGGGTGGCTGAGCGCGCACCGGAATACAGGTAAGGTAGGTAGGTATCTATTGAAACTACTATTAACGATGTTCGATGTTCGGATAAGAATTTTGAGATAAAATTAGTGTTTGAAAATTCCTTCAAAAAATCTCACAAAAATTGCTAAGTCGATATACGAAAATATTTTTTCGCGTTATTGTCAATTTTTATTAGTCAAACTGTTGTACGGAACCTACCTATTTAAGATTGATTTGGCTGAAAACAGCTTCAAAATGCGTCACCTGGATGCAAAGTTATAACGATTTGATGTAATTATTGTCTAGCTAAGGTGGATTTCGTATATATATGAATTTACTTGTTATGCAATTTTTTGAAGTTCTATATTCGCCAGACGCACGTGCGAGGTGTCAAAAGACGCGTCTCCGCGCGGGCTAGCGAGCTATAAAATGACTAGAAATATATGCTATACAAAAAATTTGAGTTTTGGTCAAAAAACTGTTTTTTTTTTTTGACTGAAAAATGTGAAAAAACCTTTAATAAACACTACCAAACAGGACTCGGGGTGGCTGAGCGCGCACCGGAATACAGGTAAGGTAGGTAGGTATCTATTGAAACTACTATTAACGATGTTCGATGTTCGGATAAGAATTTTGAGATAAAATTAGTGTTTGAAAATTCCTTCAAAAAATCTCACAAAAATTGCTAAGTCGATATACGAAAATATTTTTTCGCGTTATTGTCAATTTTTATTAGTCAAACTGTTGTACGGAACCTACCTATTTAAGATTGATTTGGCTGAAAACAGCTTCAAAATGCGTCACCTGGATGCAAAGTTATAACGATTTGATGTAATTATTGTCTAGCTAAGGTGGATTTCGTATATATATGAATTTACTTGTTATGCAATTTTTTGAAGTTCTATATTCGCCAGACGCACGTGCGAGGTGTCAAAAGACGCGTCTCCGCGCGGGCTAGCGAGCTATGAAATTACTAGAAATATATGCTGTACAAAAATTTTGAGTTTTGGTAAAAAAACTGGTTTTTTTTTTGACTGAAAAATGTGAAAAAACCTTGAATAAACACTACCAAACAGGACTCGGGGTGGCTGAGCGTGCAGCGGAATACAGGTAAGGTAGGTAGGTATCTATTGAAACTTCTATTAACGATGTTCGATGTTCGGATAAGAATTTTGAGATAAAATTAGTGTTTGAAAATTCCTTCAAAAAATCTCACAAAAATTGCTAAGTCGATATACGAAAATATTTTTTCGCGTTATTGTCAATTTTTATTAGTCAAACTGTTGTACGGAACCTACCTATTTAAGATTGATTTGGCTGAAAACAGCTTCAAAATGCGTCACCTGGATGCAAAGTTATAACCATTTGATGTAATTATTGTCTAGCTAAGGTGGATTTCGTATATATATGAATTTACTTGTTATGCAATTTTTTGAAGTTCTATATTCGCCAGACGCACGTGCGAGGTGTCAAAAGACGCGTCTTCGCGTGAACAAGCGAGCTTTGAAATTACTAGAAATATATTCTATACAAAAATTTTGAGTTTTGGTCAAAAAACTGGTTTTTTTTTGACTGAAAAATGTGAAAAAACCTTTAATAAACACTACCAAACAGGACTCGGGGTGGCTGAGCGCGCACTGGAATACAGGTAAGGTAGGTAGGTATCTATTGAAACTACTATTAACGATGGTTCGGATAAGAATTTTGAGATAAAATTAGTTTTTGAAAATTCCTTCAAAAAATCTCACAAAAATTGCTAAGTCGATATATGAAAATATTTTTTCGCGTTATTGTCAATTTTTATTAGTCAAACTGTTGTACGGAACCTACCTATTTAAGATTGATTTGGCTGAAAACAGCTTCAAAATGCGTCACCTGGATGCAAAGTTATAACGATTTGATGTAATTATTGTCTAGCTAAGGTGGATTTCGTATATATATGAATTTACTTGTTATGCAATTTTTTGAAGTTCTATATTCGCCAGACGCACGTGCGAGGTGTCAAAAGACGCGTCTCCACGCGGGCTAGCGAGCTATGAAAATACTAGAAATATATGCTATACAAAAATTTTGAGTTTTGGTAAAAAAACTGGTTTTTTTTTTGACTGAAAAATGTGAAAAAACCTTTAATAAACACTACCAAACAGGACTCGGGGTGGCTGAGCGTGCACCGGAATACAGGTAAGGTAGGTAGCTATCTATTGAAACTACTATTAACGATGGTTCGGATAAGAATTTTGAGATAAAATTAGTTTTTGAAAATTCCTTCAAAAAATCTCACAAAAATTGCTAAGTCGATATACGGAAATATTTTTTCGCGTTATTGTCAATTTTTATTAGTCAAACTGTTGTACGGAACCTACCTATTTAAGATTGATTTGGCTGAAAACAGCTTCAAAATGCGTCACCTGGATGCAAAGTTATAACGATTTGATGTAATTATTGTCTAGCTAAGGTGGATTTCGTATATATATGAATTTACTTGTTATGCAATTTTTTGAAGTTCTATATTCGCCAGACGCACGTGCGAGGTGTCAAAAGACGCGTCTCCGCGCGGGCTAGCGAGCTATGAAATTACTAGAAATATATGCTATACAAAAATTTTGAGTTTTGGTCAAAAGACTGTTTTTTTTTTTTGACTGAAAAATGTGAAAAAACCTTAAATAAACACTACCAAACAGGACTCGGGGTGGCTGAGCGCGCACCGGAATACAGGTAAGGTAGGTAGGTATCTATTGAAACTACTATTAACGATGTTCGATGTTCGGATAAGAATTTTGAGATAAAATTAGTGTTTGAAAATTCCTTCAAAAAATCTCACAAAAATTGCTAAGTCGATATACGAAAATATTTTTTCGCGTTATTGTCAATTTTTATTAGTCAAACTGTTGTACGGAACCTACCTATTTAAGATTGATTTGGCTGAAAACAGCTTCAAAATGCGTCACCTGGATGCAAAGTTATAACGATTTGATGTAATTATTGTCTAGCTAAGGTGGATTTCGTATATATATGAATTTACTTGTTATGCAATTTTTTGAAGTTCTATATTCGCCAGACGCACGTGCGAGGTGTCAAAAGACGCGTCTCCGCGCGGGCTAGCGAGCTATAAAATGACTAGAAATATATGCTATACAAAAAATTTGAGTTTTGGTCAAAAAACTGTTTTTTTTTTTTGACTGAAAAATGTGAAAAAACCTTTAATAAACACTACCAAACAGGACTCGGGGTGGCTGAGCGCGCACCGGAATACAGGTAAGGTAGGTAGGTATCTATTGAAACTACTATTAACGATGTTCGATGTTCGGATAAGAATTTTGAGATAAAATTAGTGTTTGAAAATTCCTTCAAAAAATCTCACAAAAATTGCTAAGTCGATATACGAAAATATTTTTTCGCGTTATTGTCAATTTTTATTAGTCAAACTGTTGTACGGAACCTACCTATTTAAGATTGATTTGGCTGAAAACAGCTTCAAAATGCGTCACCTGGATGCAAAGTTATAACGATTTGATGTAATTATTGTCTAGCTAAGGTGGATTTCGTATATACAATGTGGAGATGACGATACAACAATAAATGAAAACACTAGTAATACTAGTTCATAGGAATATTTTGAAACTATCAAATAAATCCTAGAACCGAAATTTAAAAAAAAATCTTTTCAAACAAACTAAATAGCATAAAAATGTAAACAAAACAGAACACCATTTTTAAATATTGGTTCACTAACCTGTGAGAAGAGCGGCAACAGCGCGGGGTAATGTATAGGTGGTGCGTCGGGTCGTGGGACCCGCGCCGACGACGTGATTTTTTGCGCCATATTTATTTTTATGAATGCAAAAACAATTACACAGAATCACAAATTATTAACTGAATAGTCACAGTCACCCACGAGTAATTATTAATTACAATCACTGTTTAATCAGTTAATCACTTATCGTACATATTCAGACTTAGTATCCATTAAATTTTTAAATTTTCAATATGTCCGCCATGAACCCGAACACACAAATTACATCGTCTTAAAAGATTATTTCTTACTCTTGATAAGAGGTCGCCATTAGCGGCCATTTGTTTTAATTTATTAAAAGATTTTATAATTCGGCTCATTAAATCATCAACGGTATCAACGTCTGTTGAATAAACTTCATTTTTGACATGACCCCACAAGAAGAAATCTAATGGCGTGAGGTCCGGTGACCTCGCTGGCCACCGTGTTGGTCCATAACGGCCAATCCACTGTTGTCCAAACATTTGAGACAAACGCTCTCTGGCAGACATCACTGAATGATCTGGTGCTCCGTCTAACTGGTACCACATCTGGCTGTGCACGTTTAGCGGAAGATCATCCGTGTAATCTGAAACGGGTCCGTTGAGAAGTTCTAAAAACTTTGCACCATTTAAATTGCCCTCAATAAAAACCGGGCCAATTATGGTATTCCTGTGTATGCCAGCCCACACATTGATAGCAAATCTGTACTGGTGCGAAGTCTCCCGTACTAGATGCGGATTCTCGCGGCTCCAGTACCGAAGATTCTGTCGGTTCCATAAGCCGTTCCTTGTAAATTTACTTTCATCAGTCCACATCACATTGTACAGGAAGTCGGGGTTATCTAAATGTTTTATTTCTATCCAACGACAGAAGGTTTCTCTTACTGGCTTGTCCCTTTGTAGCAACGCCTGTACTTTTTTGTATTTAAAAGGCTTCCGTTTATCGCGTTTTAAAACTTTGTGTATGGTTTTATGATTTACACCAAAATTTCGAGCAGCCCTACCTACGTAGACTAGACGTAGGATTGCGTTCAAAATAATTTAAAACTCGTTCGTCTCGGGTCACTGTTACTATTGGAGTAGCACTATCCAAATGCGGGATTAAGGGTACATTTTCCCGTATCCTCTGGACAGCTTGAACGATAATGCGGCCGTCCGTAGGACATACACGGGTGTTCCCATACCTCTCTCGGTATGTTCTTATTGCTAAAGCGGCGTTTTCGTGACATTCCCCATAAATTAAAATCATGTCGGTGTACTCCATGGCTGTGTAACCAAAACGAGGCATTGTTATTACAAAAAACAAACGATTAGATAACACACAATGACAAGCGTCTAATTTCGCACAATTCACTTAACAATTTAACTACCTAGGTACTACTACGTTGTATGTGTCCTGTCACTAAATAAAGCGTCTAATTTCGCACAATTCACACTAAGTCGTCTTAAGATAATCACAATTTCATAAACAAACGAGCGGCGGGCGGGCGGGCGCTTCAAAGGCAGCGAAACCGGAACACCTGCGCTTGCGTTACGAAACAATGACGCGTACGACGTCATAGGATCACGGCGACACACTGACCTACACCAATTTTTGCAGGTTTCGGCAAGAAAGCGAAGTAGAAATAAACAAACTATCTAATCTATCCCTTTCGCACATACTTAATTTACGATTGACATGAGTGCGTAACAAGTAGTAATAACTTCCGCATGCATTATTTTCATATCTAATTTTCTTCACACGCTTTATGACTCTTATGGCTCAGAGATAAGGTATTATATGCATTAATTCTCATCGGGAAGTAAAATTTAAGAACAATTTTGGCGAAGGTTATTGAAGTAGCGAGCTGGCAACATGTTTTGTTTATACCGATATTACCGTTGCAGATTATTGCCGAAGTCGTTAACCTGTCGGCGCTGGCTTATTGTTAGATACATCATGTAGAAAATCTTAAAAATGTAAAATAATGTCCTGTGACTAAACTATTGGATATATTTGATTTAATTTTTGTATGCAGACTGGGAACGGCATTAGGTATACGAAGTTTAATTTATTGTTGTATTGTCGTCTCCACCTTGTATATGAATTTACTTGTTATGCAATTTTTTGAAGTTCTATATTCGCCAGACGCACGTGCGAGGTGTCAAAAGACGCGTCTCCGCGCGGGCTAGCGAGCTATGAAATTACTAGAAATATATGCTGTACAAAAATTTTGAGTTTTGGTAAAAAAACTGGTTTTTTTTTTGACTGAAAAATGTGAAAAAACCTTGAATAAACACTACCAAACAGGACTCGGGGTGGCTGAGCGTGCAGCGGAATACAGGTAAGGTAGGTAGGTATCTATTGAAACTTCTATTAACGATGTTCGATGTTCGGATAAGAATTTTGAGATAAAATTAGTGTTTGAAAATTCCTTCAAAAAATCTCACAAAAATTGCTAAGTCGATATACGAAAATATTTTTTCGCGTTATTGTCAATTTTTATTAGTCAAACTGTTGTACGGAACCTACCTATTTAAGATTGATTTGGCTGAAAACAGCTTCAAAATGCGTCACCTGGATGCAAAGTTATAACCATTTGATGTAATTATTGTCTAGCTAAGGTGGATTTCGTATATATATGAATTTACTTGTTATGCAATTTTTTGAAGTTCTATATTCGCCAGACGCACGTGCGAGGTGTCAAAAGACGCGTCTTCGCGTGAACAAGCGAGCTTTGAAATTACTAGAAATATATTCTATACAAAAATTTTGAGTTTTGGTCAAAAAACTGGTTTTTTTTTGACTGAAAAATGTGAAAAAACCTTTAATAAACACTACCAAACAGGACTCGGGGTGGCTGAGCGCGCACTGGAATACAGGTAAGGTAGGTAGGTATCTATTGAAACTACTATTAACGATGGTTCGGATAAGAATTTTGAGATAAAATTAGTTTTTGAAAATTCCTTCAAAAAATCTCACAAAAATTGCTAAGTCGATATATGAAAATATTTTTTCGCGTTATTGTCAATTTTTATTAGTCAAACTGTTGTACGGAACCTACCTATTTAAGATTGATTTGGCTGAAAACAGCTTCAAAATGCGTCACCTGGATGCAAAGTTATAACGATTTGATGTAATTATTGTCTAGCTAAGGTGGATTTCGTATATATATGAATTTACTTGTTATGCAATTTTTTGAAGTTCTATATTCGCCAGACGCACGTGCGAGGTGTCAAAAGACGCGTCTCCACGCGGGCTAGCGAGCTATGAAAATACTAGAAATATATGCTATACAAAAATTTTGAGTTTTGGTAAAAAAACTGTTTTTTTTTTTGACTGAAAAATGTGAAAAAACCTTTAATAAACACTACCAAACAGGACTCGGGGTGGCTGAGCGTGCACCGGAATACAGGTAAGGTAGGTAGCTATCTATTGAAACTACTATTAACGATGGTTCGGATAAGAATTTTGAGATAAAATTAGTTTTTGAAAATTCCTTCAAAAAATCTCACAAAAATTGCTAAGTCGATATACGGAAATATTTTTTCGCGTTATTGTCAATTTTTATTAGTCAAACTGTTGTACGGAACCTACCTATTTAAGATTGATTTGGCTGAAAACAGCTTCAAAATGCGTCACCTGGATGCAAAGTTATAACGATTTGATGTAATTATTGTCTAGCTAAGGTGGATTTCGTATATATATGAATTTACTTGTTATGCAATTTTTTGAAGTTCTATATTCGCCAGACGCACGTGCGAGGTGTCAAAAGACGCGTCTCCGCGCGGGCTAGCGAGCTATGAAATTACTAGAAATATATGCTATACAAAAATTTTGAGTTTTGGTCAAAAGACTGTTTTTTTTTTTTGACTGAAAAATGTGAAAAAACCTTAAATAAACACTACCAAACAGGACTCGGGGTGGCTGAGCGCGCACCGGAATACAGGTAAGGTAGGTAGGTATCTATTGAAACTACTATTAACGATGTTCGATGTTCGGATAAGAATTTTGAGATAAAATTTGTGTTTGAAAATTCCTTCAAAAAATCTCACAAAAATTGCTAAGTCGATATACGAAAATATTTTTTCGCGTTATTGTCAATTTTTATTAGTCAAACTGTTGTACGGAACCTACCTATTTAAGATTGATTTGGCTGAAAACAGCTTCAAAATGCGTCACCTGGATGCAAAGTTATAACGATTTGATGTAATTATTGTCTAGCTAAGGTGGATTTCGTATATATATGAATTTACTTGTTATGCAATTTTTTGAAGTTCTATATTCGCCAGACGCACGTGCGAGGTGTCAAAAGACGCGTCTCCGCGCGGGCTAGCGAGCTATAAAATGACTAGAAATATATGCTATACAAAAAATTTGAGTTTTGGTCAGAAAACTGTTTTTTTTTTTTGACTGAAAAATGTGAAAAAACCTTTAATAAACACTACCAAACAGGACTCGGGGTGGCTGAGCGCGCACCGGAATACAGGTAAGGTAGGTAGGTATCTATTGAAACTACTATTAACGATGTTCGATGTTCGGATAAGAATTTTGAGATAAAATTAGTGTTTGAAAATTCCTTCAAAAAATCTCACAAAAATTGCTAAGTCGATATACGAAAATATTTTTTCGCGTTATTGTCAATTTTTATTAGTCAAACTGTTGTACGGAACCTACCTATTTAAGATTGATTTGGCTGAAAACAGCTTCAAAATGCGTCACCTGGATGCAAAGTTATAACGATTTGATGTAATTATTGTCTAGCTAAGGTGGATTTCGTATATATATGAATTTACTTGTTATGCAATTTTTTGAAGTTCTATATTCGCCAGACGCACGTGCGAGGTGTCAAAAGACGCGTCTCCGCGCGGGCTAGCGAGCTATGAAATTACTAGAAATATATGCTGTACAAAAATTTTGAGTTTTGGTAAAAAAACTGGTTTTTTTTTTGACTGAAAAATGTGAAAAAACCTTGAATAAACACTACCAAACAGGACTCGGGGTGGCTGAGCGTGCAGCGGAATACAGGTAAGGTAGGTAGGTATCTATTGAAACTTCTATTAACGATGTTCGATGTTCGGATAAGAATTTTGAGATAAAATTAGTGTTTGAAAATTCCTTCAAAAAATCTCACAAAAATTGCTAAGTCGATATACGAAAATATTTTTTCGCGTTATTGTCAATTTTTATTAGTCAAACTGTTGTACGGAACCTACCTATTTAAGATTGATTTGGCTGAAAACAGCTTCAAAATGCGTCACCTGGATGCAAAGTTATAACCATTTGATGTAATTATTGTCTAGCTAAGGTGGATTTCGTATATATATGAATTTACTTGTTATGCAATTTTTTGAAGTTCTATATTCGCCAGACGCACGTGCGAGGTGTCAAAAGACGCGTCTTCGCGTGAACAAGCGAGCTTTGAAATTACTAGAAATATATTCTATACAAAAATTTTGAGTTTTGGTCAAAAAACTGGTTTTTTTTTGACTGAAAAATGTGAAAAAACCTTTAATAAACACTACCAAACAGGACTCGGGGTGGCTGAGCGCGCACTGGAATACAGGTAAGGTAGGTAGGTATCTATTGAAACTACTATTAACGATGGTTCGGATAAGAATTTTGAGATAAAATTAGTTTTTGAAAATTCCTTCAAAAAATCTCACAAAAATTGCTAAGTCGATATATGAAAATATTTTTTCGCGTTATTGTCAATTTTTATTAGTCAAACTGTTGTACGGAACCTACCTATTTAAGATTGATTTGGCTGAAAACAGCTTCAAAATGCGTCACCTGGATGCAAAGTTATAACGATTTGATGTAATTATTGTCTAGCTAAGGTGGATTTCGTATATATATGAATTTACTTGTTATGCAATTTTTTGAAGTTCTATATTCGCCAGACGCACGTGCGAGGTGTCAAAAGACGCGTCTCCACGCGGGCTAGCGAGCTATGAAAATACTAGAAATATATGCTATACAAAAATTTTGAGTTTTGGTAAAAAAACTGTTTTTTTTTTTGACTGAAAAATGTGAAAAAACCTTTAATAAACACTACCAAACAGGACTCGGGGTGGCTGAGCGTGCACCGGAATACAGGTAAGGTAGGTAGCTATCTATTGAAACTACTATTAACGATGGTTCGGATAAGAATTTTGAGATAAAATTAGTTTTTGAAAATTCCTTCAAAAAATCTCACAAAAATTGCTAAGTCGATATACGGAAATATTTTTTCGCGTTATTGTCAATTTTTATTAGTCAAACTGTTGTACGGAACCTACCTATTTAAGATTGATTTGGCTGAAAACAGCTTCAAAATGCGTCACCTGGATGCAAAGTTATAACGATTTGATGTAATTATTGTCTAGCTAAGGTGGATTTCGTATATATATGAATTTACTTGTTATGCAATTTTTTGAAGTTCTATATTCGCCAGACGCACGTGCGAGGTGTCAAAAGACGCGTCTCCGCGCGGGCTAGCGAGCTATGAAATTACTAGAAATATATGCTATACAAAAATTTTGAGTTTTGGTCAAAAGACTGTTTTTTTTTTTTGACTGAAAAATGTGAAAAAACCTTAAATAAACACTACCAAACAGGACTCGGGGTGGCTGAGCGCGCACCGGAATACAGGTAAGGTAGGTAGGTATCTATTGAAACTACTATTAACGATGTTCGATGTTCGGATAAGAATTTTGAGATAAAATTAGTGTTTGAAAATTCCTTCAAAAAATCTCACAAAAATTGCTAAGTCGATATACGAAAATATTTTTTCGCGTTATTGTCAATTTTTATTAGTCAAACTGTTGTACGGAACCTACCTATTTAAGATTGATTTGGCTGAAAACAGCTTCAAAATGCGTCACCTGGATGCAAAGTTATAACGATTTGATGTAATTATTGTCTAGCTAAGGTGGATTTCGTATATATATGAATTTACTTGTTATGCAATTTTTTGAAGTTCTATATTCGCCAGACGCACGTGCGAGGTGTCAAAAGACGCGTCTCCGCGCGGGCTAGCGAGCTATAAAATGACTAGAAATATATGCTATACAAAAAATTTGAGTTTTGGTCAAAAAACTGTTTTTTTTTTTTGACTGAAAAATGTGAAAAAACCTTTAATAAACACTACCAAACAGGACTCGGGGTGGCTGAGCGCGCACCGGAATACAGGTAAGGTAGGTAGGTATCTATTGAAACTACTATTAACGATGTTCGATGTTCGGATAAGAATTTTGAGATAAAATTAGTGTTTGAAAATTCCTTCAAAAAATCTCACAAAAATTGCTAAGTCGATATACGAAAATATTTTTTCGCGTTATTGTCAATTTTTATTAGTCAAACTGTTGTACGGAACCTACCTATTTAAGATTGATTTGGCTGAAAACAGCTTCAAAATGCGTCACCTGGATGCAAAGTTATAACAATTTGATGTAATTATTGTCTAGCTAAGGTGGATTTCGTATATATATGAATTTACTTGTTATGCAATTTTTTGAAGTTCTATATTCGCCAGACGCACGTGCGAGGTGTCAAAAGAGGCGTCTCCGCGCGGGCTAGCGAGCTATGAAATTACTAGAAATATATGCTGTACAAAAATTTTGAGTTTTGGTAAAAAAACTGGTTTTTTTTTTGACTGAAAAATGTGAAAAAACCTTGAATAAACACTACCAAACA
Organism: Tiliacea citrago; assembly: GCA_963921375.1. Taxonomy (NCBI): domain Eukaryota; kingdom Metazoa; phylum Arthropoda; class Insecta; order Lepidoptera; family Noctuidae; genus Tiliacea; species Tiliacea citrago. The sequence goes on along the minus strand of OY992809.1, from coordinate 14,800,360 downwards.
GGACTCGGGGTGGCTGAGCGTGCAGCGGAATACAGGTAAGGTAGGTAGGTATCTATTGAAACTTCTATTAACGATGTTCGATGTTCGGATAAGAATTTTGAGATAAAATTAGTGTTTGAAAATTCCTTCAAAAAATCTCACAAAAATTGCTAAGTCGATATACGAAAATATTTTTTCGCGTTATTGTCAATTTTTATTAGTCAAACTGTTGTACGGAACCTACCTATTTAAGATTGATTTGGCTGAAAACAGCTTCAAAATGCGTCACCTGGATGCAAAGTTATAACCATTTGATGTAATTATTGTCTAGCTAAGGTGGATTTCGTATATATATGAATTTACTTGTTATGCAATTTTTTGAAGTTCTATATTCGCCAGACGCACGTGCGAGGTGTCAAAAGACGCGTCTTCGCGTGAACAAGCGAGCTTTGAAATTACTAGAAATATATTCTATACAAAAATTTTGAGTTTTGGTCAAAAAACTGGTTTTTTTTTGACTGAAAAATGTGAAAAAACCTTTAATAAACACTACCAAACAGGACTCGGGGTGGCTGAGCGCGCACTGGAATACAGGTAAGGTAGGTAGGTATCTATTGAAACTACTATTAACGATGGTTCGGATAAGAATTTTGAGATAAAATTAGTTTTTGAAAATTCCTTCAAAAAATCTCACAAAAATTGCTAAGTCGATATATGAAAATATTTTTTCGCGTTATTGTCAATTTTTATTAGTCAAACTGTTGTACGGAACCTACCTATTTAAGATTGATTTGGCTGAAAACAGCTTCAAAATGCGTCACCTGGATGCAAAGTTATAACGATTTGATGTAATTATTGTCTAGCTAAGGTGGATTTCGTATATATATGAATTTACTTGTTATGCAATTTTTTGAAGTTCTATATTCGCCAGACGCACGTGCGAGGTGTCAAAAGACGCGTCTCCACGCGGGCTAGCGAGCTATGAAAATACTAGAAATATATGCTATACAAAAATTTTGAGTTTTGGTAAAAAAACTGTTTTTTTTTTTGACTGAAAAATGTGAAAAAACCTTTAATAAACACTACCAAACAGGACTCGGGGTGGCTGAGCGTGCACCGGAATACAGGTAAGGTAGGTAGCTATCTATTGAAACTACTATTAACGATGGTTCGGATAAGAATTTTGAGATAAAATTAGTTTTTGAAAATTCCTTCAAAAAATCTCACAAAAATTGCTAAGTCGATATATGAAAATATTTTTTCGCGTTATTGTCAATTTTTATTAGTCAAACTGTTGTACGGAACCTACCTATTTAAGATTGATTTGGCTGAAAACAGCTTCAAAATGCGTCACCTGGATGCAAAGTTATAACGATTTGATGTAATTATTGTCTAGCTAAGGTGGATTTCGTATATATATGAATTTACTTGTTATGCAATTTTTTGAAGTTCTATATTCGCCAGACGCACGTGCGAGGTGTCAAAAGACGCGTCTCCACGCGGGCTAGCGAGCTATGAAAATACTAGAAATATATGCTATACAAAAATTTTGAGTTTTGGTAAAAAAACTGTTTTTTTTTTTGACTGAAAAATGTGAAAAAACCTTTAATAAACACTACCAAACAGGACTCGGGGTGGCTGAGCGTGCACCGGAATACAGGTAAGGTAGGTAGCTATCTATTGAAACTACTATTAACGATGGTTCGGATAAGAATTTTGAGATAAAATTAGTTTTTGAAAATTCCTTCAAAAAATCTCACAAAAATTGCTAAGTCGATATACGGAAATATTTTTTCGCGTTATTGTCAATTTTTATTAGTCAAACTGTTGTACGGAACCTACCTATTTAAGATTGATTTGGCTGAAAACAGCTTCAAAATGCGTCACCTGGATGCAAAGTTATAACGATTTGATGTAATTATTGTCTAGCTAAGGTGGATTTCGTATATATATGAATTTACTTGTTATGCAATTTTTTGAAGTTCTATATTCGCCAGACGCACGTGCGAGGTGTCAAAAGACGCGTCTCCGCGCGGGCTAGCGAGCTATGAAATTACTAGAAATATATGCTATACAAAAATTTTGAGTTTTGGTCAAAAGACTGTTTTTTTTTTTTGACTGAAAAATGTGAAAAAACCTTAAATAAACACTACCAAACAGGACTCGGGGTGGCTGAGCGCGCACCGGAATACAGGTAAGGTAGGTAGGTATCTATTGAAACTACTATTAACGATGTTCGATGTTCGGATAAGAATTTTGAGATAAAATTTGTGTTTGAAAATTCCTTCAAAAAATCTCACAAAAATTGCTAAGTCGATATACGAAAATATTTTTTCGCGTTATTGTCAATTTTTATTAGTCAAACTGTTGTACGGAACCTACCTATTTAAGATTGATTTGGCTGAAAACAGCTTCAAAATGCGTCACCTGGATGCAAAGTTATAACGATTTGATGTAATTATTGTCTAGCTAAGGTGGATTTCGTATATATATGAATTTACTTGTTATGCAATTTTTTGAAGTTCTATATTCGCCAGACGCACGTGCGAGGTGTCAAAAGACGCGTCTCCGCGCGGGCTAGCGAGCTATAAAATGACTAGAAATATATGCTATACAAAAAATTTGAGTTTTGGTCAGAAAACTGTTTTTTTTTTTTGACTGAAAAATGTGAAAAAACCTTTAATAAACACTACCAAACAGGACTCGGGGTGGCTGAGCGCGCACCGGAATACAGGTAAGGTAGGTAGGTATCTATTGAAACTACTATTAACGATGTTCGATGTTCGGATAAGAATTTTGAGATAAAATTAGTGTTTGAAAATTCCTTCAAAAAATCTCACAAAAATTGCTAAGTCGATATACGAAAATATTTTTTCGCGTTATTGTCAATTTTTATTAGTCAAACTGTTGTACGGAACCTACCTATTTAAGATTGATTTGGCTGAAAACAGCTTCAAAATGCGTCACCTGGATGCAAAGTTATAACGATTTGATGTAATTATTGTCTAGCTAAGGTGGATTTCGTATATATATGAATTTACTTGTTATGCAATTTTTTGAAGTTCTATATTCGCCAGACGCACGTGCGAGGTGTCAAAAGACGCGTCTCCGCGCGGGCTAGCGAGCTATGAAATTACTAGAAATATATGCTGTACAAAAATTTTGAGTTTTGGTAAAAAAACTGGTTTTTTTTTTGACTGAAAAATGTGAAAAAACCTTGAATAAACACTACCAAACAGGACTCGGGGTGGCTGAGCGTGCAGCGGAATACAGGTAAGGTAGGTAGGTATCTATTGAAACTTCTATTAACGATGTTCGATGTTCGGATAAGAATTTTGAGATAAAATTAGTGTTTGAAAATTCCTTCAAAAAATCTCACAAAAATTGCTAAGTCGATATACGAAAATATTTTTTCGCGTTATTGTCAATTTTTATTAGTCAAACTGTTGTACGGAACCTACCTATTTAAGATTGATTTGGCTGAAAACAGCTTCAAAATGCGTCACCTGGATGCAAAGTTATAACCATTTGATGTAATTATTGTCTAGCTAAGGTGGATTTCGTATATATATGAATTTACTTGTTATGCAATTTTTTGAAGTTCTATATTCGCCAGACGCACGTGCGAGGTGTCAAAAGACGCGTCTTCGCGTGAACAAGCGAGCTTTGAAATTACTAGAAATATATTCTATACAAAAATTTTGAGTTTTGGTCAAAAAACTGGTTTTTTTTTGACTGAAAAATGTGAAAAAACCTTTAATAAACACTACCAAACAGGACTCGGGGTGGCTGAGCGCGCACTGGAATACAGGTAAGGTAGGTAGGTATCTATTGAAACTACTATTAACGATGGTTCGGATAAGAATTTTGAGATAAAATTAGTTTTTGAAAATTCCTTCAAAAAATCTCACAAAAATTGCTAAGTCGATATATGAAAATATTTTTTCGCGTTATTGTCAATTTTTATTAGTCAAACTGTTGTACGGAACCTACCTATTTAAGATTGATTTGGCTGAAAACAGCTTCAAAATGCGTCACCTGGATGCAAAGTTATAACGATTTGATGTAATTATTGTCTAGCTAAGGTGGATTTCGTATATATATGAATTTACTTGTTATGCAATTTTTTGAAGTTCTATATTCGCCAGACGCACGTGCGAGGTGTCAAAAGACGCGTCTCCACGCGGGCTAGCGAGCTATGAAAATACTAGAAATATATGCTATACAAAAATTTTGAGTTTTGGTAAAAAAACTGTTTTTTTTTTTGACTGAAAAATGTGAAAAAACCTTTAATAAACACTACCAAACAGGACTCGGGGTGGCTGAGCGTGCACCGGAATACAGGTAAGGTAGGTAGCTATCTATTGAAACTACTATTAACGATGGTTCGGATAAGAATTTTGAGATAAAATTAGTTTTTGAAAATTCCTTCAAAAAATCTCACAAAAATTGCTAAGTCGATATACGGAAATATTTTTTCGCGTTATTGTCAATTTTTATTAGTCAAACTGTTGTACGGAACCTACCTATTTAAGATTGATTTGGCTGAAAACAGCTTCAAAATGCGTCACCTGGATGCAAAGTTATAACGATTTGATGTAATTATTGTCTAGCTAAGGTGGATTTCGTATATATATGAATTTACTTGTTATGCAATTTTTTGAAGTTCTATATTCGCCAGACGCACGTGCGAGGTGTCAAAAGACGCGTCTCCGCGCGGGCTAGCGAGCTATGAAATTACTAGAAATATATGCTATACAAAAATTTTGAGTTTTGGTCAAAAGACTGTTTTTTTTTTTTGACTGAAAAATGTGAAAAAACCTTAAATAAACACTACCAAACAGGACTCGGGGTGGCTGAGCGCGCACCGGAATACAGGTAAGGTAGGTAGGTATCTATTGAAACTACTATTAACGATGTTCGATGTTCGGATAAGAATTTTGAGATAAAATTAGTGTTTGAAAATTCCTTCAAAAAATCTCACAAAAATTGCTAAGTCGATATACGAAAATATTTTTTCGCGTTATTGTCAATTTTTATTAGTCAAACTGTTGTACGGAACCTACCTATTTAAGATTGATTTGGCTGAAAACAGCTTCAAAATGCGTCACCTGGATGCAAAGTTATAACGATTTGATGTAATTATTGTCTAGCTAAGGTGGATTTCGTATATATATGAATTTACTTGTTATGCAATTTTTTGAAGTTCTATATTCGCCAGACGCACGTGCGAGGTGTCAAAAGACGCGTCTCCGCGCGGGCTAGCGAGCTATAAAATGACTAGAAATATATGCTATACAAAAAATTTGAGTTTTGGTCAAAAAACTGTTTTTTTTTTTTGACTGAAAAATGTGAAAAAACCTTTAATAAACACTACCAAACAGGACTCGGGGTGGCTGAGCGCGCACCGGAATACAGGTAAGGTAGGTAGGTATCTATTGAAACTACTATTAACGATGTTCGATGTTCGGATAAGAATTTTGAGATAAAATTAGTGTTTGAAAATTCCTTCAAAAAATCTCACAAAAATTGCTAAGTCGATATACGAAAATATTTTTTCGCGTTATTGTCAATTTTTATTAGTCAAACTGTTGTACGGAACCTACCTATTTAAGATTGATTTGGCTGAAAACAGCTTCAAAATGCGTCACCTGGATGCAAAGTTATAACAATTTGATGTAATTATTGTCTAGCTAAGGTGGATTTCGTATATATATGAATTTACTTGTTATGCAATTTTTTGAAGTTCTATATTCGCCAGACGCACGTGCGAGGTGTCAAAAGAGGCGTCTCCGCGCGGGCTAGCGAGCTATGAAATTACTAGAAATATATGCTGTACAAAAATTTTGAGTTTTGGTAAAAAAACTGGTTTTTTTTTTGACTGAAAAATGTGAAAAAACCTTGAATAAACACTACCAAACAGGACTCGGGGTGGCTGAGCGTGCAGCGGAATACAGGTAAGGTAGGTAGGTATCTATTGAAACTTCTATTAACGATGTTCGATGTTCGGATAAGAATTTTGAGATAAAATTAGTGTTTGAAAATTCCTTCAAAAAATCTCACAAAAATTGCTAAGTCGATATACGAAAATATTTTTTCGCGTTATTGTCAATTTTTATTAGTCAAACTGTTGTACGGAACCTACCTATTTAAGATTGATTTGGCTGAAAACAGCTTCAAAATGCGTCACCTGGATGCAAAGTTATAACCATTTGATGTAATTATTGTCTAGCTAAGGTGGATTTCGTATATATATGAATTTACTTGTTATGCAATTTTTTGAAGTTCTATATTCGCCAGACGCACGTGCGAGGTGTCAAAAGACGCGTCTTCGCGTGAACAAGCGAGCTTTGAAATTACTAGAAATATATTCTATACAAAAATTTTGAGTTTTGGTCAAAAAACTGGTTTTTTTTGACTGAAAAATGTGAAAAAACCTTTAATAAACACTACCAAACAGGACTCGGGGTGGCTGAGCGCGCACTGGAATACAGGTAAGGTAGGTAGGTATCTATTGAAACTACTATTAACGATGGTTCGGATAAGAATTTTGAGATAAAATTAGTTTTTGAAAATTCCTTCAAAAAATCTCACAAAAATTGCTAAGTCGATATATGAAAATATTTTTTCGCGTTATTGTCAATTTTTATTAGTCAAACTGTTGTACGGAACCTACCTATTTAAGATTGATTTGGCTGAAAACAGCTTCAAAATGCGTCACCTGGATGCAAAGTTATAACGATTTGATGTAATTATTGTCTAGCTAAGGTGGATTTCGTATATATATGAATTTACTTGTTATGCAATTTTTTGAAGTTCTATATTCGCCAGACGCACGTGCGAGGTGTCAAAAGACGCGTCTCCACGCGGGCTAGCGAGCTATGAAAATACTAGAAATATATGCTATACAAAAATTTTGAGTTTTGGTAAAAAAACTGTTTTTTTTTTTGACTGAAAAATGTGAAAAAACCTTTAATAAACACTACCAAACAGGACTCGGGGTGGCTGAGCGTGCACCGGAATACAGGTAAGGTAGGTAGCTATCTATTGAAACTACTATTAACGATGGTTCGGATAAGAATTTTGAGATAAAATTAGTTTTTGAAAATTCCTTCAAAAAATCTCACAAAAATTGCTAAGTCGATATACGGAAATATTTTTTCGCGTTATTGTCAATTTTTATTAGTCAAACTGTTGTACGGAACCTACCTATTTAAGATTGATTTGGCTGAAAACAGCTTCAAAATGCGTCACCTGGATGCAAAGTTATAACGATTTGATGTAATTATTGTCTAGCTAAGGTGGATTTCGTATATATATGAATTTACTTGTTATGCAATTTTTTGAAGTTCTATATTCGCCAGACGCACGTGCGAGGTGTCAAAAGACGCGTCTCCGCGCGGGCTAGCGAGCTATGAAATTACTAGAAATATATGCTATACAAAAATTTTGAGTTTTGGTCAAAAGACTGTTTTTTTTTTTTGACTGAAAAATGTGAAAAAACCTTAAATAAACACTACCAAACAGGACTCGGGGTGGCTGAGCGCGCACCGGAATACAGGTAAGGTAGGTAGGTATCTATTGAAACTACTATTAACGATGTTCGATGTTCGGATAAGAATTTTGAGATAAAATTAGTGTTTGAAAATTCCTTCAAAAAATCTCACAAAAATTGCTAAGTCGATATACGAAAATATTTTTTCGCGTTATTGTCAATTTTTATTAGTCAAACTGTTGTACGGAACCTACCTATTTAAGATTGATTTGGCTGAAAACAGCTTCAAAATGCGTCACCTGGATGCAAAGTTATAACGATTTGATGTAATTATTGTCTAGCTAAGGTGGATTTCGTATATATATGAATTTACTTGTTATGCAATTTTTTGAAGTTCTATATTCGCCAGACGCACGTGCGAGGTGTCAAAAGACGCGTCTCCGCGCGGGCTAGCGAGCTATAAAATGACTAGAAATATATGCTATACAAAAAATTTGAGTTTTGGTCAAAAAACTGTTTTTTTTTTTTGACTGAAAAATGTGAAAAAACCTTTAATAAACACTACCAAACAGGACTCGGGGTGGCTGAGCGCGCACCGGAATACAGGTAAGGTAGGTAGGTATCTATTGAAACTACTATTAACGATGTTCGATGTTCGGATAAGAATTTTGAGATAAAATTAGTGTTTGAAAATTCCTTCAAAAAATCTCACAAAAATTGCTAAGTCGATATACGAAAATATTTTTTCGCGTTATTGTCAATTTTTATTAGTCAAACTGTTGTACGGAACCTACCTATTTAAGATTGATTTGGCTGAAAACAGCTTCAAAATGCGTCACCTGGATGCAAAGTTATAACGATTTGATGTAATTATTGTCTAGCTAAGGTGGATTTCGTATATATATGAATTTACTTGTTATGCAATTTTTTGAAGTTCTATATTCGCCAGACGCACGTGCGAGGTGTCAAAAGACGCGTCTCCGCGCGGGCTAGCGAGCTATGAAATTACTAGAAATATATGCTGTACAAAAATTTTGAGTTTTGGTAAAAAAACTGGTTTTTTTTTTGACTGAAAAATGTGAAAAAACCTTGAATAAACACTACCAAACAGGACTCGGGGTGGCTGAGCGTGCAGCGGAATACAGGTAAGGTAGGTAGGTATCTATTGAAACTTCTATTAACGATGTTCGATGTTCGGATAAGAATTTTGAGATAAAATTAGTGTTTGAAAATTCCTTCAAAAAATCTCACAAAAATTGCTAAGTCGATATACGAAAATATTTTTTCGCGTTATTGTCAATTTTTATTAGTCAAACTGTTGTACGGAACCTACCTATTTAAGATTGATTTGGCTGAAAACAGCTTCAAAATGCGTCACCTGGATGCAAAGTTATAACCATTTGATGTAATTATTGTCTAGCTAAGGTGGATTTCGTATATATATGAATTTACTTGTTATGCAATTTTTTGAAGTTCTATATTCGCCAGACGCACGTGCGAGGTGTCAAAAGACGCGTCTTCGCGTGAACAAGCGAGCTTTGAAATTACTAGAAATATATTCTATACAAAAATTTTGAGTTTTGGTCAAAAAACTGGTTTTTTTTTGACTGAAAAATGTGAAAAAACCTTTAATAAACACTACCAAACAGGACTCGGGGTGGCTGAGCGCGCACTGGAATACAGGTAAGGTAGGTAGGTATCTATTGAAACTACTATTAACGATGGTTCGGATAAGAATTTTGAGATAAAATTAGTTTTTGAAAATTCCTTCAAAAAATCTCACAAAAATTGCTAAGTCGATATATGAAAATATTTTTTCGCGTTATTGTCAATTTTAATTAGTCAAACTGTTGTACGGAACCTACCTATTTAAGATTGATTTGGCTGAAAACAGCTTCAAAATGCGTCACCTGGATGCAAAGTTATAACGATTTGATGTAATTATTGTCTAGCTAAGGTGGATTTCGTATATATATGAATTTACTTGTTATGCAATTTTTTGAAGTTCTATATTCGCCAGACGCACGTGCGAGGTGTCAAAAGACGCGTCTCCACGCGGGCTAGCGAGCTATGAAAATACTAGAAATATATGCTATACAAAAATTTTGAGTTTTGGTAAAAAAACTGGTTTTTTTTTTGACTGAAAAATGTGAAAAAACCTTGAATAAACACTACCAAACAGGACTCGGGGTGGCTGAGCGTGCAGCGGAATACAGGTAAGGTAGGTAGGTATCTATTGAAACTTCTATTAACGATGTTCGATGTTCGGATAAGAATTTTGAGATAAAATTAGTGTTTGAAAATTCCTTCAAAAAATCTCACAAAAATTGCTAAGTCGATATACGAAAATATTTTTTCGCGTTATTGTCAATTTTTATTAGTCAAACTGTTGTACGGAACCTACCTATTTAAGATTGATTTGGCTGAAAACAGCTTCAAAATGCGTCACCTGGATGCAAAGTTATAACCATTTGATGTAATTATTGTCTAGCTAAGGTGGATTTCGTATATATATGAATTTACTTGTTATGCAATTTTTTGAAGTTCTATATTCGCCAGACGCACGTGCGAGGTGTCAAAAGACGCGTCTTCGCGTGAACAAGCGAGCTTTGAAATTACTAGAAATATATTCTATACAAAAATTTTGAGTTTTGGTCAAAAAACTGGTTTTTTTTTGACTGAAAAATGTGAAAAAACCTTTAATAAACACTACCAAACAGGACTCGGGGTGGCTGAGCGCGCACTGGAATACAGGTAAGGTAGGTAGGTATCTATTGAAACTACTATTAACGATGGTTCGGATAAGAATTTTGAGATAAAATTAGTTTTTGAAAATTCCTTCAAAAAATCTCACAAAAATTGCTAAGTCGATATATGAAAATATTTTTTCGCGTTATTGTCAATTTTTATTAGTCAAACTGTTGTACGGAACCTACCTATTTAAGATTGATTTGGCTGAAAACAGCTTCAAAATGCGTCACCTGGATGCAAAGTTATAACGATTTGATGTAATTATTGTCTAGCTAAGGTGGATTTCGTATATATATGAATTTACTTGTTATGCAATTTTTTGAAGTTCTATATTCGCCAGACGCACGTGCGAGGTGTCAAAAGACGCGTCTCCACGCGGGCTAGCGAGCTATGAAAATACTAGAAATATATGCTATACAAAAATTTTGAGTTTTGGTAAAAAAACTGGTTTTTTTTTTGACTGAAAAATGTGAAAAAACCTTGAATAAACACTACCAAACAGGACTCGGGGTGGCTGAGCGTGCAGCGGAATACAGGTAAGGTAGGTAGGTATCTATTGAAACTTCTATTAACGATGTTCGATGTTCGGATAAGAATTTTGAGATAAAATTAGTGTTTGAAAATTCCTTCAAAAAATCTCACAAAAATTGCTAAGTCGATATACGGAAATATTTTTTCGCGTTATTGTCAATTTTTATTAGTCAAACTGTTGTACGGAACCTACCTATTTAAGATTGATTTGGCTGAAAACAGCTTCAAAATGCGTCACCTGGATGCAAAGTTATAACGATTTGATGTAATTATTGTCTAGCTAAGGTGGATTTCGTATATATATGAATTTACTTGTTATGCAATTTTTTGAAGTTCTATATTCGCCAGACGCACGTGCGAGGTGTCAAAAGACGCGTCTCCGCGCGGGCTAGCGAGCTATGAAATTACTAGAAATATATGCTATACAAAAATTTTGAGTTTTGGTCAAAAGACTGTTTTTTTTTTTTGACTGAAAAATGTGAAAAAACCTTAAATAAACACTACCAAACAGGACTCGGGGTGGCTGAGCGCGCACCGGAATACAGGTAAGGTAGGTAGGTATCTATTGAAACTACTATTAACGATGTTCGATGTTCGGATAAGAATTTTGAGATAAAATTAGTGTTTGAAAATTCCTTCAAAAAATCTCACAAAAATTGCTAAGTCGATATACGAAAATATTTTTTCGCGTTATTGTCAATTTTTATTAGTCAAACTGTTGTACGGAACCTACCTATTTAAGATTGATTTGGCTGAAAACAGCTTCAAAATGCGTCACCTGGATGCAAAGTTATAACGATTTGATGTAATTATTGTCTAGCTAAGGTGGATTTCGTATATATATGAATTTACTTGTTATGCAATTTTTTGAAGTTCTATATTCGCCAGACGCACGTGCGAGGTGTCAAAAGACGCGTCTCCGCGCGGGCTAGCGAGCTATAAAATGACTAGAAATATATGCTATACAAAAAATTTGAGTTTTGGTCAAAAAACTGTTTTTTTTTTTTGACTGAAAAATGTGAAAAAACCTTTAATAAACACTACCAAACAGGACTCGGGGTGGCTGAGCGCGCACCGGAATACAGGTAAGGTAGGTAGGTATCTATTGAAACTACTATTAACGATGTTCGATGTTCGGATAAGAATTTTGAGATAAAATTAGTGTTTGAAAATTCCTTCAAAAAATCTCACAAAAATTGCTAAGTCGATATACGAAAATATTTTTTCGCGTTATTGTCAATTTTTATTAGTCAAACTGTTGTACGGAACCTACCTATTTAAGATTGATTTGGCTGAAAACAGCTTCAAAATGCGTCACCTGGATGCAAAGTTATAACGATTTGATGTAATTATTGTCTAGCTAAGGTGGATTTCGTATATACAATGTGGAGATGACGATACAACAATAAATGAAAACACTAGTAATACTAGTTCATAGGAATATTTTGAAACTATCAAATAAATCCTAGAACCGAAATTTAAAAAAAAATCTTTTCAAACAAACTAAATAGCATAAAAATGTAAACAAAACAGAACACCATTTTTAAATATTGGTTCACTAACCTGTGAGAAGAGCGGCAACAGCGCGGGGTAATGTATAGGTGGTGCGTCGGGTCGTGGGACCCGCGCCGACGACGTGATTTTTTGCGCCATATTTATTTTTATGAATGCAAAAACAATTACACAGAATCACAAATTATTAACTGAATAGTCACAGTCACCCACGAGTAATTATTAATTACAATCACTGTTTAATCAGTTAATCACTTATCGTACATATTCAGACTTAGTATCCATTAAATTTTTAAATTTTCAATATGTCCGCCATGAACCCGAACACACAAATTACATCGTCTTAAAAGATTATTTCTTACTCTTGATAAGAGGTCGCCATTAGCGGCCATTTGTTTTAATTTATTAAAAGATTTTATAATTCGGCTCATTAAATCATCAACGGTATCAACGTCTGTTGAATAAACTTCATTTTTGACATGACCCCACAAGAAGAAATCTAATGGCGTGAGGTCCGGTGACCTCGCTGGCCACCGTGTTGGTCCATAACGGCCAATCCACTGTTGTCCAAACATTTGAGACAAACGCTCTCTGGCAGACATCACTGAATGATCTGGTGCTCCGTCTAACTGGTACCACATCTGGCTGTGCACGTTTAGCGGAAGATCATCCGTGTAATCTGAAACGGGTCCGTTGAGAAGTTCTAAAAACTTTGCACCATTTAAATTGCCCTCAATAAAAACCGGGCCAATTATGGTATTCCTGTGTATGCCAGCCCACACATTGATAGCAAATCTGTACTGGTGCGAAGTCTCCCGTACTAGATGCGGATTCTCGCGGCTCCAGTACCGAAGATTCTGTCGGTTCCATAAGCCGTTCCTTGTAAATTTACTTTCATCAGTCCACATCACATTGTACAGGAAGTCGGGGTTATCTAAATGTTTTATTTCTATCCAACGACAGAAGGTTTCTCTTACTGGCTTGTCCCTTTGTAGCAACGCCTGTACTTTTTTGTATTTAAAAGGCTTCCGTTTATCGCGTTTTAAAACTTTGTGTATGGTTTTATGATTTACACCAAAATTTCGAGCAGCCCTACCTACGTAGACTAGACGTAGGATTGCGTTCAAAATAATTTAAAACTCGTTCGTCTCGGGTCACTGTTACTATTGGAGTAGCACTATCCAAATGCGGGATTAAGGGTACATTTTCCCGTATCCTCTGGACAGCTTGAACGATAATGCGGCCGTCCGTAGGACATACACGGGTGTTCCCATACCTCTCTCGGTATGTTCTTATTGCTAAAGCGGCGTTTTCGTGACATTCCCCATAAATTAAAATCATGTCGGTGTACTCCATGGCTGTGTAACCAAAACGAGGCATTGTTATTACAAAAAACAAACGATTAGATAACACACAATGACAAGCGTCTAATTTCGCACAATTCACTTAACAATTTAACTACCTAGGTACTACTACGTTGTATGTGTCCTGTCACTAAATAAAGCGTCTAATTTCGCACAATTCACACTAAGTCGTCTTAAGATAATCACAATTTCATAAACAAACGAGCGGCGGGCGGGCGGGCGCTTCAAAGGCAGCGAAACCGGAACACCTGCGCTTGCGTTACGAAACAATGACGCGTACGACGTCATAGGATCACGGCGACACACTGACCTACACCAATTTTTGCAGGTTTCGGCAAGAAAGCGAAGTAGAAATAAACAAACTATCTAATCTATCCCTTTCGCACATACTTAATTTACGATTGACATGAGTGCGTAACAAGTAGTAATAACTTCCGCATGCATTATTTTCATATCTAATTTTCTTCACACGCTTTATGACTCTTATGGCTCAGAGATAAGGTATTATATGCATTAATTCTCATCGGGAAGTAAAATTTAAGAACAATTTTGGCGAAGGTTATTGAAGTAGCGAGCTGGCAACATGTTTTGTTTATACCGATATTACCGTTGCAGATTATTGCCGAAGTCGTTAACCTGTCGGCGCTGGCTTATTGTTAGATACATCATGTAGAAAATCTTAAAAATGTAAAATAATGTCCTGTGACTAAACTATTGGATATATTTGATTTAATTTTTGTATGCAGACTGGGAACGGCATTAGGTATACGAAGTTTAATTTATTGTTGTATTGTCGTCTCCACCTTGTATATGAATTTACTTGTTATGCAATTTTTTGAAGTTCTATATTCGCCAGACGCACGTGCGAGGTGTCAAAAGACGCGTCTCCGCGCGGGCTAGCGAGCTATGAAATTACTAGAAATATATGCTGTACAAAAATTTTGAGTTTTGGTAAAAAAACTGGTTTTTTTTTTGACTGAAAAATGTGAAAAAACCTTGAATAAACACTACCAAACAGGACTCGGGGTGGCTGAGCGTGCAGCGGAATACAGGTAAGGTAGGTAGGTATCTATTGAAACTTCTATTAACGATGTTCGATGTTCGGATAAGAATTTTGAGATAAAATTAGTGTTTGAAAATTCCTTCAAAAAATCTCACAAAAATTGCTAAGTCGATATACGAAAATATTTTTTCGCGTTATTGTCAATTTTTATTAGTCAAACTGTTGTACGGAACCTACCTATTTAAGATTGATTTGGCTGAAAACAGCTTCAAAATGCGTCACCTGGATGCAAAGTTATAACCATTTGATGTAATTATTGTCTAGCTAAGGTGGATTTCGTATATATATGAATTTACTTGTTATGCAATTTTTTGAAGTTCTATATTCGCCAGACGCACGTGCGAGGTGTCAAAAGACGCGTCTTCGCGTGAACAAGCGAGCTTTGAAATTACTAGAAATATATTCTATACAAAAATTTTGAGTTTTGGTCAAAAAACTGGTTTTTTTTTGACTGAAAAATGTGAAAAAACCTTTAATAAACACTACCAAACAGGACTCGGGGTGGCTGAGCGCGCACTGGAATACAGGTAAGGTAGGTAGGTATCTATTGAAACTACTATTAACGATGGTTCGGATAAGAATTTTGAGATAAAATTAGTTTTTGAAAATTCCTTCAAAAAATCTCACAAAAATTGCTAAGTCGATATATGAAAATATTTTTTCGCGTTATTGTCAATTTTTATTAGTCAAACTGTTGTACGGAACCTACCTATTTAAGATTGATTTGGCTGAAAACAGCTTCAAAATGCGTCACCTGGATGCAAAGTTATAACGATTTGATGTAATTATTGTCTAGCTAAGGTGGATTTCGTATATATATGAATTTACTTGTTATGCAATTTTTTGAAGTTCTATATTCGCCAGACGCACGTGCGAGGTGTCAAAAGACGCGTCTCCACGCGGGCTAGCGAGCTATGAAAATACTAGAAATATATGCTATACAAAAATTTTGAGTTTTGGTAAAAAAACTGGTTTTTTTTTTGACTGAAAAATGTGAAAAAACCTTTAATAAACACTACCAAACAGGACTCGGGGTGGCTGAGCGTGCACCGGAATACAGGTAAGGTAGGTAGCTATCTATTGAAACTACTATTAACGATGGTTCGGATAAGAATTTTGAGATAAAATTAGTTTTTGAAAATTCCTTCAAAAAATCTCACAAAAATTGCTAAGTCGATATACGGAAATATTTTTTCGCGTTATTGTCAATTTTTATTAGTCAAACTGTTGTACGGAACCTACCTATTTAAGATTGATTTGGCTGAAAACAGCTTCAAAATGCGTCACCTGGATGCAAAGTTATAACGATTTGATGTAATTATTGTCTAGCTAAGGTGGATTTCGTATATATATGAATTTACTTGTTATGCAATTTTTTGAAGTTCTATATTCGCCAGACGCACGTGCGAGGTGTCAAAAGACGCGTCTCCGCGCGGGCTAGCGAGCTATGAAATTACTAGAAATATATGCTATACAAAAATTTTGAGTTTTGGTCAAAAGACTGTTTTTTTTTTTTGACTGAAAAATGTGAAAAAACCTTAAATAAACACTACCAAACAGGACTCGGGGTGGCTGAGCGCGCACCGGAATACAGGTAAGGTAGGTAGGTATCTATTGAAACTACTATTAACGATGTTCGATGTTCGGATAAGAATTTTGAGATAAAATTTGTGTTTGAAAATTCCTTCAAAAAATCTCACAAAAATTGCTAAGTCGATATACGAAAATATTTTTTCGCGTTATTGTCAATTTTTATTAGTCAAACTGTTGTACGGAACCTACCTATTTAAGATTGATTTGGCTGAAAACAGCTTCAAAATGCGTCACCTGGATGCAAAGTTATAACGATTTGATGTAATTATTGTCTAGCTAAGGTGGATTTCGTATATATATGAATTTACTTGTTATGCAATTTTTTGAAGTTCTATATTCGCCAGACGCACGTGCGAGGTGTCAAAAGACGCGTCTCCGCGCGGGCTAGCGAGCTATAAAATGACTAGAAATATATGCTATACAAAAAATTTGAGTTTTGGTCAGAAAACTGTTTTTTTTTTTTGACTGAAAAATGTGAAAAAACCTTTAATAAACACTACCAAACAGGACTCGGGGTGGCTGAGCGCGCACCGGAATACAGGTAAGGTAGGTAGGTATCTATTGAAACTACTATTAACGATGTTCGATGTTCGGATAAGAATTTTGAGATAAAATTAGTGTTTGAAAATTCCTTCAAAAAATCTCACAAAAATTGCTAAGTCGATATACGAAAATATTTTTTCGCGTTATTGTCAATTTTTATTAGTCAAACTGTTGTACGGAACCTACCTATTTAAGATTGATTTGGCTGAAAACAGCTTCAAAATGCGTCACCTGGATGCAAAGTTATAACGATTTGATGTAATTATTGTCTAGCTAAGGTGGATTTCGTATATATATGAATTTACTTGTTATGCAATTTTTTGAAGTTCTATATTCGCCAGACGCACGTGCGAGGTGTCAAAAGACGCGTCTCCGCGCGGGCTAGCGAGCTATGAAATTACTAGAAATATATGCTGTACAAAAATTTTGAGTTTTGGTAAAAAAACTGGTTTTTTTTTTGACTGAAAAATGTGAAAAAACCTTGAATAAACACTACCAAACAGGACTCGGGGTGGCTGAGCGTGCAGCGGAATACAGGTAAGGTAGGTAGGTATCTATTGAAACTTCTATTAACGATGTTCGATGTTCGGATAAGAATTTTGAGATAAAATTAGTGTTTGAAAATTCCTTCAAAAAATCTCACAAAAATTGCTAAGTCGATATACGAAAATATTTTTTCGCGTTATTGTCAATTTTTATTAGTCAAACTGTTGTACGGAACCTACCTATTTAAGATTGATTTGGCTGAAAACAGCTTCAAAATGCGTCACCTGGATGCAAAGTTATAACCATTTGATGTAATTATTGTCTAGCTAAGGTGGATTTCGTATATATATGAATTTACTTGTTATGCAATTTTTTGAAGTTCTATATTCGCCAGACGCACGTGCGAGGTGTCAAAAGACGCGTCTTCGCGTGAACAAGCGAGCTTTGAAATTACTAGAAATATATTCTATACAAAAATTTTGAGTTTTGGTCAAAAAACTGGTTTTTTTTTGACTGAAAAATGTGAAAAAACCTTTAATAAACACTACCAAACAGGACTCGGGGTGGCTGAGCGCGCACTGGAATACAGGTAAGGTAGGTAGGTATCTATTGAAACTACTATTAACGATGGTTCGGATAAGAATTTTGAGATAAAATTAGTTTTTGAAAATTCCTTCAAAAAATCTCACAAAAATTGCTAAGTCGATATATGAAAATATTTTTTCGCGTTATTGTCAATTTTTATTAGTCAAACTGTTGTACGGAACCTACCTATTTAAGATTGATTTGGCTGAAAACAGCTTCAAAATGCGTCACCTGGATGCAAAGTTATAACGATTTGATGTAATTATTGTCTAGCTAAGGTGGATTTCGTATATATATGAATTTACTTGTTATGCAATTTTTTGAAGTTCTATATTCGCCAGACGCACGTGCGAGGTGTCAAAAGACGCGTCTCCACGCGGGCTAGCGAGCTATGAAAATACTAGAAATATATGCTATACAAAAATTTTGAGTTTTGGTAAAAAAACTGTTTTTTTTTTTGACTGAAAAATGTGAAAAAACCTTTAATAAACACTACCAAACAGGACTCGGGGTGGCTGAGCGTGCACCGGAATACAGGTAAGGTAGGTAGCTATCTATTGAAACTACTATTAACGATGGTTCGGATAAGAATTTTGAGATAAAATTAGTTTTTGAAAATTCCTTCAAAAAATCTCACAAAAATTGCTAAGTCGATATACGGAAATATTTTTTCGCGTTATTGTCAATTTTTATTAGTCAAACTGTTGTACGGAACCTACCTATTTAAGATTGATTTGGCTGAAAACAGCTTCAAAATGCGTCACCTGGATGCAAAGTTATAACGATTTGATGTAATTATTGTCTAGCTAAGGTGGATTTCGTATATATATGAATTTACTTGTTATGCAATTTTTTGAAGTTCTATATTCGCCAGACGCACGTGCGAGGTGTCAAAAGACGCGTCTCCGCGCGGGCTAGCGAGCTATGAAATTACTAGAAATATATGCTATACAAAAATTTTGAGTTTTGGTCAAAAGACTGTTTTTTTTTTTTGACTGAAAAATGTGAAAAAACCTTAAATAAACACTACCAAACAGGACTCGGGGTGGCTGAGCGCGCACCGGAATACAGGTAAGGTAGGTAGGTATCTATTGAAACTACTATTAACGATGTTCGATGTTCGGATAAGAATTTTGAGATAAAATTAGTGTTTGAAAATTCCTTCAAAAAATCTCACAAAAATTGCTAAGTCGATATACGAAAATATTTTTTCGCGTTATTGTCAATTTTTATTAGTCAAACTGTTGTACGGAACCTACCTATTTAAGATTGATTTGGCTGAAAACAGCTTCAAAATGCGTCACCTGGATGCAAAGTTATAACGATTTGATGTAATTATTGTCTAGCTAAGGTGGATTTCGTATATATATGAATTTACTTGTTATGCAATTTTTTGAAGTTCTATATTCGCCAGACGCACGTGCGAGGTGTCAAAAGACGCGTCTCCGCGCGGGCTAGCGAGCTATAAAATGACTAGAAATATATGCTATACAAAAAATTTGAGTTTTGGTCAAAAAACTGTTTTTTTTTTTTGACTGAAAAATGTGAAAAAACCTTTAATAAACACTACCAAACAGGACTCGGGGTGGCTGAGCGCGCACCGGAATACAGGTAAGGTAGGTAGGTATCTATTGAAACTACTATTAACGATGTTCGATGTTCGGATAAGAATTTTGAGATAAAATTAGTGTTTGAAAATTCCTTCAAAAAATCTCACAAAAATTGCTAAGTCGATATACGAAAATATTTTTTCGCGTTATTGTCAATTTTTATTAGTCAAACTGTTGTACGGAACCTACCTATTTAAGATTGATTTGGCTGAAAACAGCTTCAAAATGCGTCACCTGGATGCAAAGTTATAACAATTTGATGTAATTATTGTCTAGCTAAGGTGGATTTCGTATATATATGAATTTACTTGTTATGCAATTTTTTGAAGTTCTATATTCGCCAGACGCACGTGCGAGGTGTCAAAAGAGGCGTCTCCGCGCGGGCTAGCGAGCTATGAAATTACTAGAAATATATGCTGTACAAAAATTTTGAGTTTTGGTAAAAAAACTGGTTTTTTTTTTGACTGAAAAATGTGAAAAAACCTTGAATAAACACTACCAAACAGGACTCGGGGTGGCTGAGCGTGCAGCGGAATACAGGTAAGGTAGGTAGGTATCTATTGAAACTTCTATTAACGATGTTCGATGTTCGGATAAGAATTTTGAGATAAAATTAGTGTTTGAAAATTCCTTCAAAAAATCTCACAAAAATTGCTAAGTCGATATACGAAAATATTTTTTCGCGTTATTGTCAATTTTTATTAGTCAAACTGTTGTACGGAACCTACCTATTTAAGATTGATTTGGCTGAAAACAGCTTCAAAATGCGTCACCTGGATGCAAAGTTATAACCATTTGATGTAATTATTGTCTAGCTAAGGTGGATTTCGTATATATATGAATTTACTTGTTATGCAATTTTTTGAAGTTCTATATTCGCCAGACGCACGTGCGAGGTGTCAAAAGACGCGTCTTCGCGTGAACAAGCGAGCTTTGAAATTACTAGAAATATATTCTATACAAAAATTTTGAGTTTTGGTCAAAAAACTGGTTTTTTTTTGACTGAAAAATGTGAAAAAACCTTTAATAAACACTACCAAACAGGACTCGGGGTGGCTGAGCGCGCACTGGAATACAGGTAAGGTAGGTAGGTATCTATTGAAACTACTATTAACGATGGTTCGGATAAGAATTTTGAGATAAAATTAGTTTTTGAAAATTCCTTCAAAAAATCTCACAAAAATTGCTAAGTCGATATATGAAAATATTTTTTCGCGTTATTGTCAATTTTTATTAGTCAAACTGTTGTACGGAACCTACCTATTTAAGATTGATTTGGCTGAAAACAGCTTCAAAATGCGTCACCTGGATGCAAAGTTATAACGATTTGATGTAATTATTGTCTAGCTAAGGTGGATTTCGTATATATATGAATTTACTTGTTATGCAATTTTTTGAAGTTCTATATTCGCCAGACGCACGTGCGAGGTGTCAAAAGACGCGTCTCCACGCGGGCTAGCGAGCTATGAAAATACTAGAAATATATGCTATACAAAAATTTTGAGTTTTGGTAAAAAAACTGTTTTTTTTTTTGACTGAAAAATGTGAAAAAACCTTTAATAAACACTACCAAACAGGACTCGGGGTGGCTGAGCGTGCACCGGAATACAGGTAAGGTAGGTAGCTATCTATTGAAACTACTATTAACGATGGTTCGGATAAGAATTTTGAGATAAAATTAGTTTTTGAAAATTCCTTCAAAAAATCTCACAAAAATTGCTAAGTCGATATACGGAAATATTTTTTCGCGTTATTGTCAATTTTTATTAGTCAAACTGTTGTACGGAACCTACCTATTTAAGATTGATTTGGCTGAAAACAGCTTCAAAATGCGTCACCTGGATGCAAAGTTATAACGATTTGATGTAATTATTGTCTAGCTAAGGTGGATTTCGTATATATATGAATTTACTTGTTATGCAATTTTTTGAAGTTCTATATTCGCCAGACGCACGTGCGAGGTGTCAAAAGACGCGTCTCCGCGCGGGCTAGCGAGCTATGAAATTACTAGAAATATATGCTATACAAAAATTTTGAGTTTTGGTCAAAAGACTGTTTTTTTTTTTTGACTGAAAAATGTGAAAAAACCTTAAATAAACACTACCAAACAGGACTCGGGGTGGCTGAGCGCGCACCGGAATACAGGTAAGGTAGGTAGGTATCTATTGAAACTACTATTAACGATGTTCGATGTTCGGATAAGAATTTTGAGATAAAATTAGTGTTTGAAAATTCCTTCAAAAAATCTCACAAAAATTGCTAAGTCGATATACGAAAATATTTTTTCGCGTTATTGTCAATTTTTATTAGTCAAACTGTTGTACGGAACCTACCTATTTAAGATTGATTTGGCTGAAAACAGCTTCAAAATGCGTCACCTGGATGCAAAGTTATAACGATTTGATGTAATTATTGTCTAGCTAAGGTGGATTTCGTATATATATGAATTTACTTGTTATGCAATTTTTTGAAGTTCTATATTCGCCAGACGCACGTGCGAGGTGTCAAAAGACGCGTCTCCGCGCGGGCTAGCGAGCTATAAAATGACTAGAAATATATGCTATACAAAAAATTTGAGTTTTGGTCAAAAAACTGTTTTTTTTTTTTGACTGAAAAATGTGAAAAAACCTTTAATAAACACTACCAAACAGGACTCGGGGTGGCTGAGCGCGCACCGGAATACAGGTAAGGTAGGTAGGTATCTATTGAAACTACTATTAACGATGTTCGATGTTCGGATAAGAATTTTGAGATAAAATTAGTGTTTGAAAATTCCTTCAAAAAATCTCACAAAAATTGCTAAGTCGATATACGAAAATATTTTTTCGCGTTATTGTCAATTTTTATTAGTCAAACTGTTGTACGGAACCTACCTATTTAAGATTGATTTGGCTGAAAACAGCTTCAAAATGCGTCACCTGGATGCAAAGTTATAACGATTTGATGTAATTATTGTCTAGCTAAGGTGGATTTCGTATATATATGAATTTACTTGTTATGCAATTTTTTGAAGTTCTATATTCGCCAGACGCACGTGCGAGGTGTCAAAAGACGCGTCTCCGCGCGGGCTAGCGAGCTATGAAATTACTAGAAATATATGCTGTACAAAAATTTTGAGTTTTGGTAAAAAAACTGGTTTTTTTTTTGACTGAAAAATGTGAAAAAACCTTGAATAAACACTACCAAACAGGACTCGGGGTGGCTGAGCGTGCAGCGGAATACAGGTAAGGTAGGTAGGTATCTATTGAAACTTCTATTAACGATGTTCGATGTTCGGATAAGAATTTTGAGATAAAATTAGTGTTTGAAAATTCCTTCAAAAAATCTCACAAAAATTGCTAAGTCGATATACGAAAATATTTTTTCGCGTTATTGTCAATTTTTATTAGTCAAACTGTTGTACGGAACCTACCTATTTAAGATTGATTTGGCTGAAAACAGCTTCAAAATGCGTCACCTGGATGCAAAGTTATAACCATTTGATGTAATTATTGTCTAGCTAAGGTGGATTTCGTATATATATGAATTTACTTGTTATGCAATTTTTTGAAGTTCTATATTCGCCAGACGCACGTGCGAGGTGTCAAAAGACGCGTCTTCGCGTGAACAAGCGAGCTTTGAAATTACTAGAAATATATTCTATACAAAAATTTTGAGTTTTGGTCAAAAAACTGGTTTTTTTTTGACTGAAAAATGTGAAAAAACCTTTAATAAACACTACCAAACAGGACTCGGGGTGGCTGAGCGCGCACTGGAATACAGGTAAGGTAGGTAGGTATCTATTGAAACTACTATTAACGATGGTTCGGATAAGAATTTTGAGATAAAATTAGTTTTTGAAAATTCCTTCAAAAAATCTCACAAAAATTGCTAAGTCGATATATGAAAATATTTTTTCGCGTTATTGTCAATTTTTATTAGTCAAACTGTTGTACGGAACCTACCTATTTAAGATTGATTTGGCTGAAAACAGCTTCAAAATGCGTCACCTGGATGCAAAGTTATAACGATTTGATGTAATTATTGTCTAGCTAAGGTGGATTTCGTATATATATGAATTTACTTGTTATGCAATTTTTTGAAGTTCTATATTCGCCAGACGCACGTGCGAGGTGTCAAAAGACGCGTCTCCACGCGGGCTAGCGAGCTATGAAAATACTAGAAATATATGCTATACAAAAATTTTGAGTTTTGGTAAAAAAACTGTTTTTTTTTTTGACTGAAAAATGTGAAAAAACCTTTAATAAACACTACCAAACAGGACTCGGGGTGGCTGAGCGTGCACCGGAATACAGGTAAGGTAGGTAGCTATCTATTGAAACTACTATTAACGATGGTTCGGATAAGAATTTTGAGATAAAATTAGTTTTTGAAAATTCCTTCAAAAAATCTCACAAAAATTGCTAAGTCGATATACGGAAATATTTTTTCGCGTTATTGTCAATTTTTATTAGTCAAACTGTTGTACGGAACCTACCTATTTAAGATTGATTTGGCTGAAAACAGCTTCAAAATGCGTCACCTGGATGCAAAGTTATAACGATTTGATGTAATTATTGTCTAGCTAAGGTGGATTTCGTATATATATGAATTTACTTGTTATGCAATTTTTTGAAGTTCTATATTCGCCAGACGCACGTGCGAGGTGTCAAAAGACGCGTCTCCGCGCGAACTAGCGAGTTATGAAATTACTAGAAATATATGCTATACAAAAATTTTGAGTTTTGGTCAAAAGACTGTTTTTTTTTTTTGACTGAAAAATGTGAAAAAACCTTTAATAAACACTACCAAACAGGACTCGGGGTGGCTGAGCGCGCACCGGAATACAGGTACAGGTGTATTCCGGTGCGCGCTCAGCCACCCCGAGTCCTGTTTGGTAGTGTTTATTTAAGGTTTTTTCACATTTTTCAGTCAAAAAAAAAAAACAGTCTTTTGACCAAAACTCAAAATTTTTGTATAGCATATATTTCTAGTAATTTCATAGCTCGCTAGCCCGCGCGGAGACGCGTCTTTTGACACCTCGCACGTGCGTCTGGCGAATATAGAACTTCAAAAAATTGCATAACAAGTAAATTCATATATATACGAAATCCACCTTAGCTAGACAATAATTACATCAAATCGTTATAACTTTGCATCCAGGTGACGCATTTTGAAGCTGTTTTCAGCCAAATCAATCTTAAATAGGTAGGTTCCGTACAACAGTTTGACTAATAAAAATTGACAATAACGCGAAAAAATATTTCCGTATATCGACTTAGCAATTTTTGTGAGATTTTTTGAAGGAATTTTCAAAAACTAATTTTATCTCAAAATTCTTATCCGAACCATCGTTAATAGTAGTTTCAATAGATAGCTACCTACCTTACCTGTATTCCGGTGCACGCTCAGCCACCCCGAGTCCTGTTTGGTAGTGTTTATTAAAGGTTTTTTCACATTTTTCAGTCAAAAAAAAAACCAGTTTTTTTACCAAAACTCAAAATTTTTGTATAGCATATATTTCTAGTATTTTCATAGCTCGCTAGCCCGCGTGGAGACGCGTCTTTTGACACCTCGCACGTGCGTCTGGCGAATATAGAACTTCAAAAAATTGCATAACAAGTAAATTCATATATATACGAAATCCACCTTAGCTAGACAATAATTACATCAAATCGTTATAACTTTGCATCCAGGTGACGCATTTTGAAGCTGTTTTCAGCCAAATCAATCTTAAATAGGTAGGTTCCGTACAACAGTTTGACTAATAAAAATTGACAATAACGCGAAAAAATATTTTCATATATCGACTTAGCAATTTTTGTGAGATTTTTTGAAGGAATTTTCAAAAACTAATTTTATCTCAAAATTCTTATCCGAACCATCGTTAATAGTAGTTTCAATAGATACCTACCTACCTTACCTGTATTCCAGTGCGCGCTCAGCCACCCCGAGTCCTGTTTGGTAGTGTTTATTAAAGGTTTTTTCACATTTTTCAGTAAAAAAAAAACCAGTTTTTTGACCAAAACTCAAAATTTTTGTATAGAATATATTTCTAGTAATTTCAAAGCTCGCTTGTTCACGCGAAGACGCGTCTTTTGACACCTCGCACGTGCGTCTGGCGAATATAGAACTTCAAAAAATTGCATAACAAGTAAATTCATATATATACGAAATCCACCTTAGCTAGACAATAATTACATCAAATGGTTATAACTTTGCATCCAGGTGACGCATTTTGAAGCTGTTTTCAGCCAAATCAATCTTAAATAGGTAGGTTCCGTACAACAGTTTGACTAATAAAAATTGACAATAACGCGAAAAAATATTTTCGTATATCGACTTAGCAATTTTTGTGAGATTTTTTGAAGGAATTTTCAAACACTAATTTTATCTCAAAATTCTTATCCGAACATCGAACATCGTTAATAGAAGTTTCAATAGATACCTACCTACCTTACCTGTATTCCGCTGCACGCTCAGCCACCCCGAGTCCTGTTTGGTAGTGTTTATTCAAGGTTTTTTCACATTTTTCAGTCAAAAAAAAAACCAGTTTTTTTACCAAAACTCAAAATTTTTGTACAGCATATATTTCTAGTAATTTCATAGCTCGCTAGCCCGCGCGGAGACGCCTCTTTTGACACCTCGCACGTGCGTCTGGCGAATATAGAACTTCAAAAAATTGCATAACAAGTAAATTCATATACAGGGTGTCCCGTAAATAATGGATCAAACGTAACGGGTAGGTAGCTTACCTCATTTCCAACAACTAATTTGAACAGTAAAAAAAAACCGATAAGGTAACCAAGATATTTTTTTTTTCGATTTTTACTATTTTCTGTACCAGCATTCAGTGTTTTTAATGCTGTTGCTGCAAATGGTATCATATTTAGGTGTGATTTTTGTCAAACATTTCTGAATAGTTTACTAATGTTATAAGATACCATTTTTTTAAATAACATTTTATTTGCCTTAGAAAAAAAATCTTGAATTGAAAAGTTTTGTTTTTACGATGAAAAGACCAGAATTGGAAAAATTCTCCTGTAAAAAAAATGTATGACACCAAAGTGTACCATTATTTTAAAAACTTGTAAAATTACTAAGGCTTGCAAATTGGTATAAAACTTACGTCTAGTCCTTGCGGTTACAAAGATATTGCTATAATTGTGATGAAGAAGACAGAACAGAAATTAAAATGGTACAATCTAACTTTTCTTTCTCGTAATGGCTTATGCTTGTAATTTATGCATGTGGTTAAGCGTGTAGCGTAATTCCGAGACGATGACGTCATCTGTTCGGAATTTGGGACCGCTACCTGCGGAGTTGCATCTCACTCAGTGTGAAAGGGATAGATAGCGCCGCTTTTGTATTTTTGGTAAATCGGTGTCTTTGTGCAGGTATTTTTTTTCCTTCACCCTTCACTCATACAGGGCTTCATTGTTGCATGATTTTATTTGTTTAGTTGACACGAATCTCTCTTCGAGTTGATACGTACGTCAGACTACTTTCGCTCCCGCTGTGCCTAACTGTTGTGTTCCTTAAAATTAAACTTGTGCTGTGTATTTGGACTTTGCTTTGCCTAACGATTTGGAACTGTTTGTGTTTTGGACGAATGACTTGGCAATCCTACGGACTTCGAAAACAATCGCTTGTGTGAGGTTGTACGTGTGTGCAGTAGTACGATGCCTCGTTACGAGTACACGCCACGGGAGTATGCCGAAATGCATTTTATCTACGGAGAAGTAAGAGGTAATGCCAGGGCGGCCGCAAGATTGTATCGTGAAAGATACCCGAACCGGGATCGACATCCCGACTATCGCGTATTCATTAGAGTGCATAACGCGCTTCTTGAGGGAAGAATTCTTGGCACCGGAGTTGGGGGTGCCAGTGAAGGGCGACCGTCACAAGTCAATGACGAAATTATTATTCAAGAAATCGAGGAAGATTCGTCGGTCTCAATTCGCGTCATAGCGCAACGCACAGGTATTCCAAGATCGACGGTACATCGAGTTCTAAAAAGGCACCGGTTGCACCCATATCACGTGCAACGTGTTCAAACGCTGACGTCACGTGATTACCCGCAAAGAGTAGCATTTTGCCAAAGGATGCTTAGAATGATACGGGCGGACCCACAGTTTTTTAATAAAATTTTATGGAGTGACGAGTCTTCGAAGGCGAGATGGATATCTCAATTTGCATAATTTGCACAGTTGGCAGCTGGTAAACCCACATTTGATGCGAGAGGACAGGAGTCAACATCAATTTAAAATAAATTTATGGGCAGGAATAATAAATGGGCAAATAATAGGGCCCTTTGAACTACCAGCAACTCTAAACGCCGAATACTATCTGCATTTTTTAAGGAATGAGTTGCCAACGTTATTAGAAAATATTCCAGAAGACGTGCGGCAAGCAATGTGGTTACAAAATGATGGTTGCCCCGCTCACTATGCGACGGCAGTAAGGGCGCAACTCAATGAAACTTACCCTGACAGATGGATCGGCCGATTAGGACCAATTTTGTGGCCTCCGCGATCTCCGGATTTAAATCCCTTAAGATTTTTTTTTATTGGGGATGTTTTAAAGACAAAGTTTACAAACAACAAATAACGTCGGAAGAAGAATTACGTCAGCGCATCCAATCTGCTGTATCAGAAATAAACAACAGCCATTTTGTCCGTCGGATAAGAGCTTCCTTTATTAGGAGGTGCAGACTTTGCATTCTCGTTTCTCGTCAGTTTGAACATTTACTGTAAAAACAAAATAAACGATTTATTTGTATTTTTTTTTAAATTTAACCTCCTAATTTTTTTCATACGCTGAGATACCTAAACATTTTTAAGAAAATAGTTGAATTGTGCACACTTTTTCAAATTTTATTTTATTTCGTAATTTGGCACCTCTGTCAGATTCATAGCAATATCTTTGTAACGACAAAGACTAGGCGTAAGTTTTATACCAATTTGAAACCTTAGTAATTTTACAAGTTTTTAAAATAATGGTACACTTTGGTGTCATACATTTTTTTTACAGGAGAATTTTTCCAATTCTGGTCTTTTCATCGTAAAAACAAAACTTTTCAATTCAAGATTTTTTTTCTAAGGCAATTAAAATGTTATTTAAAAAAATGGTATCTTATAACATTAGTAAACTATTCAGAAATGTTTGACAAAAATCACACCTAAATATTTGCAGCAACAGCATTAAAAACACTGAATGCTGGTACAGAAAATAGTAAACATCGAAAAAAAAAATATCTTTGTTACCTTATCGGTTTTTTTTTTACTGTTCAAATTAGTTGTTGGAAATGAGGTAAGCTACCTACCCGTTACGTTTGATCCATTATTTACGGGACACCCTGTATATACGAAATCCACCTTAGCTAGACAATAATTACATCAAATTGTTATAACTTTGCATCCAGGTGACGCATTTTGAAGCTGTTTTCAGCCAAATCAATCTTAAATAGGTAGGTTCCGTACAACAGTTTGACTAATAAAAATTGACAATAACGCGAAAAAATATTTTCGTATATCGACTTAGCAATTTTTGTGAGATTTTTTGAAGGAATTTTCAAACACTAATTTTATCTCAAAATTCTTATCCGAACATCGAACATCGTTAATAGTAGTTTCAATAGATACCTACCTACCTTACCTGTATTCCGGTGCGCGCTCAGCCACCCCGAGTCCTGTTTGGTAGTGTTTATTAAAGGTTTTTTCACATTTTTCAGTCAAAAAAAAAAAACAGTTTTTTGACCAAAACTCAAATTTTTTGTATAGCATATATTTCTAGTCATTTTATAGCTCGCTAGCCCGCGCGGAGACGCGTCTTTTGACACCTCGCACGTGCGTCTGGCGAATATAGAACTTCAAAAAATTGCATAACAAGTAAATTCATATATATACGAAATCCACCTTAGCTAGACAATAATTACATCAAATGGTTATAACTTTGCATCCAGGTGACGCATTTTGAAGCTGTTTTCAGCCAAATCAATCTTAAATAGGTAGGTTCCGTACAACAGTTTGACTAATAAAAATTGACAATAACGCGAAAAAATATTTTCGTATATCGACTTAGCAATTTTTGTGAGATTTTTTGAAGGAATTTTCAAACACTAATTTTATCTCAAAATTCTTATCCGAACATCGAACATCGTTAATAGAAGTTTCAATAGATACCTACCTACCTTACCTGTATTCCGCTGCACGCTCAGCCACCCCGAGTCCTGTTTGGTAGTGTTTATTCAAGGTTTTTTCACATTTTTCAGTCAAAAAAAAAACCAGTTTTTTTACCAAAACTCAAAATTTTTGTACAGCATATATTTCTAGTAATTTCATAGCTCGCTAGCCCGCGCGGAGACGCGTCTTTTGACACCTCGCACGTGCGTCTGGCGAATATAGAACTTCAAAAAATTGCATAACAAGTAAATTCATATATATACGAAATCCACCTTAGCTAGACAATAATTACATCAAATCGTTATAACTTTGCATCCAGGTGACGCATTTTGAAGCTGTTTTCAGCCAAATCAATCTTAAATAGGTAGGTTCCGTACAACAGTTTGACTAATAAAAATTGACAATAACGCGAAAAAATATTTTCGTATATCGACTTAGCAATTTTTGTGAGATTTTTTGAAGGAATTTTCAAACACTAATTTTATCTCAAAATTCTTATCCGAACATCGAACATCGTTAATAGTAGTTTCAATAGATACCTACCTACCTTACCTGTATTCCGGTGCGCGCTCAGCCACCCCGAGTCCTGTTTGGTAGTGTTTATTAAAGGTTTTTTCACATTTTTCAGTCAAAAAAAAAAAACAGTTTTTTGACCAAAACTCAAATTTTTTGTATAGCATATATTTCTAGTAATTTCATAGCTCGCTAGCCCGCGCGGAGACGCCTCTTTTGACACCTCGCACGTGCGTCTGGCGAATATAGAACTTCAAAAAATTGCATAACAAGTAAATTCATATATATACGAAATCCACCTTAGCTAGACAATAATTACATCAAATGGTTATAACTTTGCATCCAGGTGACGCATTTTGAAGCTGTTTTCAGCCAAATCAATCTTAAATAGGTAGGTTCCGTACAACAGTTTGACTAATAAAAATTGACAATAACGCGAAAAAATATTTTCGTATATCGACTTAGCAATTTTTGTGAGATTTTTTGAAGGAATTTTCAAACACTAATTTTATCTCAAAATTCTTATCCGAACATCGAACATCGTTAATAGAAGTTTCAATAGATACCTACCTACCTTACCTGTATTCCGCTGCACGCTCAGCCACCCCGAGTCCTGTTTGGTAGTGTTTATTCAAGGTTTTTTCACATTTTTCAGTCAAAAAAAAAACCAGTTTTTTTACCAAAACTCAAAATTTTTGTACAGCATATATTTCTAGTAATTTCATAGCTCGCTAGCCCGCGCGGAGACGCGTCTTTTGACACCTCGCACGTGCGTCTGGCGAATATAGAACTTCAAAAAATTGCATAACAAGTAAATTCATATATATACGAAATCCACCTTAGCTAGACAATAATTACATCAAATCGTTATAACTTTGCATCCAGGTGACGCATTTTGAAGCTGTTTTCAGCCAAATCAATCTTAAATAGGTAGGTTCCGTACAACAGTTTGACTAATAAAAATTGACAATAACGCGAAAAAATATTTTCGTATATCGACTTAGCAATTTTTGTGAGATTTTTTGAAGGAATTTTCAAACACTAATTTTATCTCAAAATTCTTATCCGAACATCGAACATCGTTAATAGTAGTTTCAATAGATACCTACCTACCTTACCTGTATTCCGGTGCGCGCTCAGCCACCCCGAGTCCTGTTTGGTAGTGTTTATTTAAGGTTTTTTCACATTTTTCAGTAGGTAGGTATCTATTGAAACTACTATTAACGATGTTCGATGTTCGGATAAGAATTTTGAGATAAAATTAGTGTTTGAAAATTCCTTCAAAAAATCTCACAAAAATTGCTAAGTCGATATACGAAAATATTTTTTCGCGTTATTGTCAATTTTTATTAGTCAAACTGTTGTACGGAACCTACCTATTTAAGATTGATTTGGCTGAAAACAGCTTCAAAATGCGTCACCTGGATGCAAAGTTATAACAATTTGATGTAATTATTGTCTAGCTAAGGTGGATTTCGTATATATATGAATTTACTTGTTATGCAATTTTTTGAAGTTCTATATTCGCCAGACGCACGTGCGAGGTGTCAAAAGAGGCGTCTCCGCGCGGGCTAGCGAGCTATGAAATTACTAGAAATATATGCTGTACAAAAATTTTGAGTTTTGGTAAAAAAACTGGTTTTTTTTTTGACTGAAAAATGTGAAAAAACCTTGAATAAACACTACCAAACAGGACTCGGGGTGGCTGAGCGTGCAGCGGAATACAGGTAAGGTAGGTAGGTATCTATTGAAACTTCTATTAACGATGTTCGATGTTCGGATAAGAATTTTGAGATAAAATTAGTGTTTGAAAATTCCTTCAAAAAATCTCACAAAAATTGCTAAGTCGATATACGAAAATATTTTTTCGCGTTATTGTCAATTTTTATTAGTCAAACTGTTGTACGGAACCTACCTATTTAAGATTGATTTGGCTGAAAACAGCTTCAAAATGCGTCACCTGGATGCAAAGTTATAACCATTTGATGTAATTATTGTCTAGCTAAGGTGGATTTCGTATATATATGAATTTACTTGTTATGCAATTTTTTGAAGTTCTATATTCGCCAGACGCACGTGCGAGGTGTCAAAAGACGCGTCTTCGCGTGAACAAGCGAGCTTTGAAATTACTAGAAATATATTCTATACAAAAATTTTGAGTTTTGGTCAAAAAACTGGTTTTTTTTTGACTGAAAAATGTGAAAAAACCTTTAATAAACACTACCAAACAGGACTCGGGGTGGCTGAGCGCGCACTGGAATACAGGTAAGGTAGGTAGGTATCTATTGAAACTACTATTAACGATGGTTCGGATAAGAATTTTGAGATAAAATTAGTTTTTGAAAATTCCTTCAAAAAATCTCACAAAAATTGCTAAGTCGATATATGAAAATATTTTTTCGCGTTATTGTCAATTTTTATTAGTCAAACTGTTGTACGGAACCTACCTATTTAAGATTGATTTGGCTGAAAACAGCTTCAAAATGCGTCACCTGGATGCAAAGTTATAACGATTTGATGTAATTATTGTCTAGCTAAGGTGGATTTCGTATATATATGAATTTACTTGTTATGCAATTTTTTGAAGTTCTATATTCGCCAGACGCACGTGCGAGGTGTCAAAAGACGCGTCTCCACGCGGGCTAGCGAGCTATGAAAATACTAGAAATATATGCTATACAAAAATTTTGAGTTTTGGTAAAAAAACTGGTTTTTTTTTTGACTGAAAAATGTGAAAAAACCTTTAATAAACACTACCAAACAGGACTCGGGGTGGCTGAGCGTGCACCGGAATACAGGTAAGGTAGGTAGCTATCTATTGAAACTACTATTAACGATGGTTCGGATAAGAATTTTGAGATAAAATTAGTTTTTGAAAATTCCTTCAAAAAATCTCACAAAAATTGCTAAGTCGATATACGGAAATATTTTTTCGCGTTATTGTCAATTTTTATTAGTCAAACTGTTGTACGGAACCTACCTATTTAAGATTGATTTGGCTGAAAACAGCTTCAAAATGCGTCACCTGGATGCAAAGTTATAACGATTTGATGTAATTATTGTCTAGCTAAGGTGGATTTCGTATATATATGAATTTACTTGTTATGCAATTTTTTGAAGTTCTATATTCGCCAGACGCACGTGCGAGGTGTCAAAAGACGCGTCTCCGCGCGGGCTAGCGAGCTATGAAATTACTAGAAATATATGCTATACAAAAATTTTGAGTTTTGGTCAAAAGACTGTTTTTTTTTTTTGACTGAAAAATGTGAAAAAACCTTAAATAAACACTACCAAACAGGACTCGGGGTGGCTGAGCGCGCACCGGAATACAGGTACAGGTGTATTCCGGTGCGCGCTCAGCCACCCCGAGTCCTGTTTGGTAGTGTTTATTTAAGGTTTTTTCACATTTTTCAGTCAAAAAAAAAAAACAGTCTTTTGACCCAAACTCAAAATTTTTGTATAGCATATATTTCTAGTAATTTCATAACTCGCTAGCCCGCGCGGAGACGCGTCTTTTGACACCTCGCACGTGCGTCTGGCGAATATAGAACTTCAAAAAATTGCATAACAAGTAAATTCATATATATACGAAATCCACCTTAGCTAGACAATAATTATATCAAATCGTTATAACTTTGCATCCAGGTGACGCATTTTGAAGCTGTTTTCAGCCAAATCAATCTTAAATAGGTAGGTTCCGTACAACAGTTTGACTAATAAAAATTGACAATAACGCGAAAAAATATTTCCGTATATCGACTTAGCAATTTTTGTGAGATTTTTTGAAGGAATTTTCAAAAACTAATTTTATCTCAAAATTCTTATCCGAACCATCGTTAATAGTAGTTTCAATAGATAGCTACCTACCTTACCTGTATTCCGGTGCACGCTCAGCCACCCCGAGTCCTGTTTGGTAGTGTTTATTAAAGGTTTTTTCACATTTTTCAGTCAAAAAAAAAACCAGTTTTTTTACCAAAACTCAAAATTTTTGTATAGCATATATTTCTAGTATTTTCATAGCTCGCTAGCCCGCGTGGAGACGCGTCTTTTGACACCTCGCACGTGCGTCTGGCGAATATAGAACTTCAAAAAATTGCATAACAAGTAAATTCATATATATACGAAATCCACCTTAGCTAGACAATAATTACATCAAATCGTTATAACTTTGCATCCAGGTGACGCATTTTGAAGCTGTTTTCAGCCAAATCAATCTTAAATAGGTAGGTTCCGTACAACAGTTTGACTAATAAAAATTGACAATAACGCGAAAAAATATTTTCATATATCGACTTAGCAATTTTTGTGAGATTTTTTGAAGGAATTTTCAAAAACTAATTTTATCTCAAAATTCTTATCCGAACCATCGTTAATAGTAGTTTCAATAGATACCTACCTACCTTACCTGTATTCCAGTGCGCGCTCAGCCACCCCGAGTCCTGTTTGGTAGTGTTTATTAAAGGTTTTTTCACATTTTTCAGTCAAAAAAAAACCAGTTTTTTGACCAAAACTCAAAATTTTTGTATAGAATATATTTCTAGTAATTTCAAAGCTCGCTTGTTCACGCGAAGACGCGTCTTTTGACACCTCGCACGTGCGTCTGGCGAATATAGAACTTCAAAAAATTGCATAACAAGTAAATTCATATATATACGAAATCCACCTTAGCTAGACAATAATTACATCAAATGGTTATAACTTTGCATCCAGGTGACGCATTTTGAAGCTGTTTTCAGCCAAATCAATCTTAAATAGGTAGGTTCCGTACAACAGTTTGACTAATAAAAATTGACAATAACGCGAAAAAATATTTTCGTATATCGACTTAGCAATTTTTGTGAGATTTTTTGAAGGAATTTTCAAACACTAATTTTATCTCAAAATTCTTATCCGAACATCGAACATCGTTAATAGAAGTTTCAATAGATACCTACCTACCTTACCTGTATTCCGCTGCACGCTCAGCCACCCCGAGTCCTGTTTGGTAGTGTTTATTCAAGGTTTTTTCACATTTTTCAGTCAAAAAAAAAACCAGTTTTTTTACCAAAACTCAAAATTTTTGTACAGCATATATTTCTAGTAATTTCATAGCTCGCTAGCCCGCGCGGAGACGCGTCTTTTGACACCTCGCACGTGCGTCTGGCGAATATAGAACTTCAAAAAATTGCATAACAAGTAAATTCATATATATACGAAATCCACCTTAGCTAGACAATAATTACATCAAATCGTTATAACTTTGCATCCAGGTGACGCATTTTGAAGCTGTTTTCAGCCAAATCAATCTTAAATAGGTAGGTTCCGTACAACAGTTTGACTAATAAAAATTGACAATAACGCGAAAAAATATTTTCGTATATCGACTTAGCAATTTTTGTGAGATTTTTTGAAGGAATTTTCAAACACTAATTTTATCTCAAAATTCTTATCCGAACATCGAACATCGTTAATAGTAGTTTCAATAGATACCTACCTACCTTACCTGTATTCCGGTGCGCGCTCAGCCACCCCGAGTCCTGTTTGGTAGTGTTTATTAAAGGTTTTTTCACATTTTTCAGTCAAAAAAAAAAAACAGTTTTTTGACCAAAACTCAAATTTTTTGTATAGCATATATTTCTAGTCATTTTATAGCTCGCTAGCCCGCGCGGAGACGCGTCTTTTGACACCTCGCACGTGCGTCTGGCGAATATAGAACTTCAAAAAATTGCATAACAAGTAAATTCATATATATACGAAATCCACCTTAGCTAGACAATAATTACATCAAATCGTTATAACTTTGCATCCAGGTGACGCATTTTGAAGCTGTTTTCAGCCAAATCAATCTTAAATAGGTAG
Organism: Tiliacea citrago; assembly: GCA_963921375.1. NCBI lineage: Eukaryota > Metazoa > Arthropoda > Insecta > Lepidoptera > Noctuidae > Tiliacea > Tiliacea citrago. The sequence goes on along the minus strand of OY992809.1, from coordinate 14,764,334 downwards.
GTTCCGTACAACAGTTTGACTAATAAAAATTGACAATAACGCGAAAAAATATTTTCGTATATCGACTTAGCAATTTTTGTGAGATTTTTTGAAGGAATTTTCAAACACTAATTTTATCTCAAAATTCTTATCCGAACATCGAACATCGTTAATAGTAGTTTCAATAGATACCTACCTACCTTACCTGTATTCCGGTGCGCGCTCAGCCACCCCGAGTCCTGTTTGGTAGTGTTTATTTAAGGTTTTTTCACATTTTTCAGTCAAAAAAAAAAAACAGTCTTTTGACCAAAACTCAAAATTTTTGTATAGCATATATTTCTAGTAATTTCATAGCTCGCTAGCCCGCGCGGAGACGCGTCTTTTGACACCTCGCACGTGCGTCTGGCGAATATAGAACTTCAAAAAATTGCATAACAAGTAAATTCATATATATACGAAATCCACCTTAGCTAGACAATAATTACATCAAATCGTTATAACTTTGCATCCAGGTGACGCATTTTGAAGCTGTTTTCAGCCAAATCAATCTTAAATAGGTAGGTTCCGTACAACAGTTTGACTAATAAAAATTGACAATAACGCGAAAAAATATTTCCGTATATCGACTTAGCAATTTTTGTGAGATTTTTTGAAGGAATTTTCAAAAACTAATTTTATCTCAAAATTCTTATCCGAACCATCGTTAATAGTAGTTTCAATAGATAGCTACCTACCTTACCTGTATTCCGGTGCACGCTCAGCCACCCCGAGTCCTGTTTGGTAGTGTTTATTAAAGGTTTTTTCACATTTTTCAGTCAAAAAAAAAACCAGTTTTTTTACCAAAACTCAAAATTTTTGTATAGCATATATTTCTAGTATTTTCATAGCTCGCTAGCCCGCGTGGAGACGCGTCTTTTGACACCTCGCACGTGCGTCTGGCGAATATAGAACTTCAAAAAATTGCATAACAAGTAAATTCATATATATACGAAATCCACCTTAGCTAGACAATAATTACATCAAATCGTTATAACTTTGCATCCAGGTGACGCATTTTGAAGCTGTTTTCAGCCAAATCAATCTTAAATAGGTAGGTTCCGTACAACAGTTTGACTAATAAAAATTGACAATAACGCGAAAAAATATTTTCATATATCGACTTAGCAATTTTTGTGAGATTTTTTGAAGGAATTTTCAAAAACTAATTTTATCTCAAAATTCTTATCCGAACCATCGTTAATAGTAGTTTCAATAGATACCTACCTACCTTACCTGTATTCCAGTGCGCGCTCAGCCACCCCGAGTCCTGTTTGGTAGTGTTTATTAAAGGTTTTTTCACATTTTTCAGTCAAAAAAAAACCAGTTTTTTGACCAAAACTCAAAATTTTTGTATAGAATATATTTCTAGTAATTTCAAAGCTCGCTTGTTCACGCGAAGACGCGTCTTTTGACACCTCGCACGTGCGTCTGGCGAATATAGAACTTCAAAAAATTGCATAACAAGTAAATTCATATATATACGAAATCCACCTTAGCTAGACAATAATTACATCAAATGGTTATAACTTTGCATCCAGGTGACGCATTTTGAAGCTGTTTTCAGCCAAATCAATCTTAAATAGGTAGGTTCCGTACAACAGTTTGACTAATAAAAATTGACAATAACGCGAAAAAATATTTTCGTATATCGACTTAGCAATTTTTGTGAGATTTTTTGAAGGAATTTTCAAACACTAATTTTATCTCAAAATTCTTATCCGAACATCGAACATCGTTAATAGAAGTTTCAATAGATACCTACCTACCTTACCTGTATTCCGCTGCACGCTCAGCCACCCCGAGTCCTGTTTGGTAGTGTTTATTCAAGGTTTTTTCACATTTTTCAGTCAAAAAAAAAACCAGTTTTTTTACCAAAACTCAAAATTTTTGTACAGCATATATTTCTAGTAATTTCATAGCTCGCTAGCCCGCGCGGAGACGCGTCTTTTGACACCTCGCACGTGCGTCTGGCGAATATAGAACTTCAAAAAATTGCATAACAAGTAAATTCATATATATACGAAATCCACCTTAGCTAGACAATAATTACATCAAATCGTTATAACTTTGCATCCAGGTGACGCATTTTGAAGCTGTTTTCAGCCAAATCAATCTTAAATAGGTAGGTTCCGTACAACAGTTTGACTAATAAAAATTGACAATAACGCGAAAAAATATTTTCGTATATCGACTTAGCAATTTTTGTGAGATTTTTTGAAGGAATTTTCAAACACTAATTTTATCTCAAAATTCTTATCCGAACATCGAACATCGTTAATAGTAGTTTCAATAGATACCTACCTACCTTACCTGTATTCCGGTGCGCGCTCAGCCACCCCGAGTCCTGTTTGGTAGTGTTTATTAAAGGTTTTTTCACATTTTTCAGTCAAAAAAAAAAAACAGTTTTTTGACCAAAACTCAAATTTTTTGTATAGCATATATTTCTAGTCATTTTATAGCTCGCTAGCCCGCGCGGAGACGCGTCTTTTGACACCTCGCACGTGCGTCTGGCGAATATAGAACTTCAAAAAATTGCATAACAAGTAAATTCATATATATACGAAATCCACCTTAGCTAGACAATAATTACATCAAATCGTTATAACTTTGCATCCAGGTGACGCATTTTGAAGCTGTTTTCAGCCAAATCAATCTTAAATAGGTAGGTTCCGTACAACAGTTTGACTAATAAAAATTGACAATAACGCGAAAAAATATTTTCGTATATCGACTTAGCAATTTTTGTGAGATTTTTTGAAGGAATTTTCAAACACTAATTTTATCTCAAAATTCTTATCCGAACATCGAACATCGTTAATAGTAGTTTCAATAGATACCTACCTACCTTACCTGTATTCCGGTGCGCGCTCAGCCACCCCGAGTCCTGTTTGGTAGTGTTTATTTAAGGTTTTTTCACATTTTTCAGTCAAAAAAAAAAAACAGTCTTTTGACCAAAACTCAAAATTTTTGTATAGCATATATTTCTAGTAATTTCATAGCTCGCTAGCCCGCGCGGAGACGCGTCTTTTGACACCTCGCACGTGCGTCTGGCGAATATAGAACTTCAAAAAATTGCATAACAAGTAAATTCATATATATACGAAATCCACCTTAGCTAGACAATAATTACATCAAATCGTTATAACTTTGCATCCAGGTGACGCATTTTGAAGCTGTTTTCAGCCAAATCAATCTTAAATAGGTAGGTTCCGTACAACAGTTTGACTAATAAAAATTGACAATAACGCGAAAAAATATTTCCGTATATCGACTTAGCAATTTTTGTGAGATTTTTTGAAGGAATTTTCAAAAACTAATTTTATCTCAAAATTCTTATCCGAACCATCGTTAATAGTAGTTTCAATAGATAGCTACCTACCTTACCTGTATTCCGGTGCACGCTCAGCCACCCCGAGTCCTGTTTGGTAGTGTTTATTAAAGGTTTTTTCACATTTTTCAGTCAAAAAAAAAACCAGTTTTTTTACCAAAACTCAAAATTTTTGTATAGCATATATTTCTAGTATTTTCATAGCTCGCTAGCCCGCGTGGAGACGCGTCTTTTGACACCTCGCACGTGCGTCTGGCGAATATAGAACTTCAAAAAATTGCATAACAAGTAAATTCATATATATACGAAATCCACCTTAGCTAGACAATAATTACATCAAATCGTTATAACTTTGCATCCAGGTGACGCATTTTGAAGCTGTTTTCAGCCAAATCAATCTTAAATAGGTAGGTTCCGTACAACAGTTTGACTAATAAAAATTGACAATAACGCGAAAAAATATTTTCATATATCGACTTAGCAATTTTTGTGAGATTTTTTGAAGGAATTATCAAAAACTAATTTTATCTCAAAATTCTTATCCGAACCATCGTTAATAGTAGTTTCAATAGATACCTACCTACCTTACCTGTATTCCAGTGCGCGCTCAGCCACCCCGAGTCCTGTTTGGTAGTGTTTATTAAAGGTTTTTTCACATTTTTCAGTCAAAAAAAAACCAGTTTTTTGACCAAAACTCAAAATTTTTGTATAGAATATATTTCTAGTAATTTCAAAGCTCGCTTGTTCACGCGAAGACGCGTCTTTTGACAACTCGCACGTGCGTCTGGCGAATATAGAACTTCAAAAAATTGCATAACAAGTAAATTCATATATATACGAAATCCACCTTAGCTAGACAATAATTACATCAAATGGTTATAACTTTGCATCCAGGTGACGCATTTTGAAGCTGTTTTCAGCCAAATCAATCTTAAATAGGTAGGTTCCGTACAACAGTTTGACTAATAAAAATTGACAATAACGCGAAAAAATATTTTCGTATATCGACTTAGCAATTTTTGTGAGATTTTTTGAAGGAATTTTCAAACACTAATTTTATCTCAAAATTCTTATCCGAACATCGAACATCGTTAATAGAAGTTTCAATAGATACCTACCTACCTTACCTGTATTCCGCTGCACGCTCAGCCACCCCGAGTCCTGTTTGGTAGTGTTTATTCAAGGTTTTTTCACATTTTTCAGTCAAAAAAAAAACCAGTTTTTTTACCAAAACTCAAAATTTTTGTACAGCATATATTTCTAGTAATTTCATAGCTCGCTAGCCCGCGCGGAGACGCCTCTTTTGACACCTCGCACGTGCGTCTGGCGAATATAGAACTTCAAAAAATTGCATAACAAGTAAATTCATATATATACGAAATCCACCTTAGCTAGACAATAATTACATCAAATTGTTATAACTTTGCATCCAGGTGACGCATTTTGAAGCTGTTTTCAGCCAAATCAATCTTAAATAGGTAGGTTCCGTACAACAGTTTGACTAATAAAAATTGACAATAACGCGAAAAAATATTTTCGTATATCGACTTAGCAATTTTTGTGAGATTTTTTGAAGGAATTTTCAAACACTAATTTTATCTCAAAATTCTTATCCGAACATCGAACATCGTTAATAGTAGTTTCAATAGATACCTACCTACTGAAAAATGTGAAAAAACCTTAAATAAACACTACCAAACAGGACTCGGGGTGGCTGAGCGCGCACCGGAATACAGGTAAGGTAGGTAGGTATCTATTGAAACTACTATTAACGATGTTCGATGTTCGGATAAGAATTTTGAGATAAAATTAGTGTTTGAAAATTCCTTCAAAAAATCTCACAAAAATTGCTAAGTCGATATACGAAAATATTTTTTCGCGTTATTGTCAATTTTTATTAGTCAAACTGTTGTACGGAACCTACCTATTTAAGATTGATTTGGCTGAAAACAGCTTCAAAATGCGTCACCTGGATGCAAAGTTATAACGATTTGATGTAATTATTGTCTAGCTAAGGTGGATTTCGTATATATATGAATTTACTTGTTATGCAATTTTTTGAAGTTCTATATTCGCCAGACGCACGTGCGAGGTGTCAAAAGACGCGTCTCCGCGCGGGCTAGCGAGCTATGAAATTACTAGAAATATATGCTGTACAAAAATTTTGAGTTTTGGTAAAAAAACTGGTTTTTTTTTTGACTGAAAAATGTGAAAAAACCTTGAATAAACACTACCAAACAGGACTCGGGGTGGCTGAGCGTGCAGCGGAATACAGGTAAGGTAGGTAGGTATCTATTGAAACTTCTATTAACGATGTTCGATGTTCGGATAAGAATTTTGAGATAAAATTAGTGTTTGAAAATTCCTTCAAAAAATCTCACAAAAATTGCTAAGTCGATATACGAAAATATTTTTTCGCGTTATTGTCAATTTTTATTAGTCAAACTGTTGTACGGAACCTACCTATTTAAGATTGATTTGGCTGAAAACAGCTTCAAAATGCGTCACCTGGATGCAAAGTTATAACCATTTGATGTAATTATTGTCTAGCTAAGGTGGATTTCGTATATATATGAATTTACTTGTTATGCAATTTTTTGAAGTTCTATATTCGCCAGACGCACGTGCGAGGTGTCAAAAGACGCGTCTCCGCGCGGGCTAGCGAGCTATAAAATGACTAGAAATATATGCTATACAAAAAATTTGAGTTTTGGTCAAAAAACTGTTTTTTTTTTTTGACTGAAAAATGTGAAAAAACCTTTAATAAACACTACCAAACAGGACTCGGGGTGGCTGAGCGCGCACCGGAATACAGGTAAGGTAGGTAGGTATCTATTGAAACTACTATTAACGATGTTCGATGTTCGGATAAGAATTTTGAGATAAAATTAGTGTTTGAAAATTCCTTCAAAAAATCTCACAAAAATTGCTAAGTCGATATACGAAAATATTTTTTCGCGTTATTGTCAATTTTTATTAGTCAAACTGTTGTACGGAACCTACCTATTTAAGATTGATTTGGCTGAAAACAGCTTCAAAATGCGTCACCTGGATGCAAAGTTATAACGATTTGATGTAATTATTGTCTAGCTAAGGTGGATTTCGTATATATATGAATTTACTTGTTATGCAATTTTTTGAAGTTCTATATTCGCCAGACGCACGTGCGAGGTGTCAAAAGACGCGTCTCCGCGCGGGCTAGCGAGCTATGAAATTACTAGAAATATATGCTGTACAAAAATTTTGAGTTTTGGTAAAAAAACTGGTTTTTTTTTTGACTGAAAAATGTGAAAAAACCTTGAATAAACACTACCAAACAGGACTCGGGGTGGCTGAGCGTGCAGCGGAATACAGGTAAGGTAGGTAGGTATCTATTGAAACTTCTATTAACGATGTTCGATGTTCGGATAAGAATTTTGAGATAAAATTAGTGTTTGAAAATTCCTTCAAAAAATCTCACAAAAATTGCTAAGTCGATATACGAAAATATTTTTTCGCGTTATTGTCAATTTTTATTAGTCAAACTGTTGTACGGAACCTACCTATTTAAGATTGATTTGGCTGAAAACAGCTTCAAAATGCGTCACCTGGATGCAAAGTTATAACCATTTGATGTAATTATTGTCTAGCTAAGGTGGATTTCGTATATATATGAATTTACTTGTTATGCAATTTTTTGAAGTTCTATATTCGCCAGACGCACGTGCGAGGTGTCAAAAGACGCGTCTCCGCGCGGGCTAGCGAGCTATAAAATGACTAGAAATATATGCTATACAAAAAATTTGAGTTTTGGTCAAAAAACTGTTTTTTTTTTTTGACTGAAAAATGTGAAAAAACCTTTAATAAACACTACCAAACAGGACTCGGGGTGGCTGAGCGCGCACCGGAATACAGGTAAGGTAGGTAGGTATCTATTGAAACTACTATTAACGATGTTCGATGTTCGGATAAGAATTTTGAGATAAAATTAGTGTTTGAAAATTCCTTCAAAAAATCTCACAAAAATTGCTAAGTCGATATACGAAAATATTTTTTCGCGTTATTGTCAATTTTTATTAGTCAAACTGTTGTACGGAACCTACCTATTTAAGATTGATTTGGCTGAAAACAGCTTCAAAATGCGTCACCTGGATGCAAAGTTATAACAATTTGATGTAATTATTGTCTAGCTAAGGTGGATTTCGTATATATATGAATTTACTTGTTATGCAATTTTTTGAAGTTCTATATTCGCCAGACGCACGTGCGAGGTGTCAAAAGAGGCGTCTCCGCGCGGGCTAGCGAGCTATGAAATTACTAGAAATATATGCTGTACAAAAATTTTGAGTTTTGGTAAAAAAACTGGTTTTTTTTTTGACTGAAAAATGTGAAAAAACCTTGAATAAACACTACCAAACAGGACTCGGGGTGGCTGAGCGTGCAGCGGAATACAGGTAAGGTAGGTAGGTATCTATTGAAACTTCTATTAACGATGTTCGATGTTCGGATAAGAATTTTGAGATAAAATTAGTGTTTGAAAATTCCTTCAAAAAATCTCACAAAAATTGCTAAGTCGATATACGAAAATATTTTTTCGCGTTATTGTCAATTTTTATTAGTCAAACTGTTGTACGGAACCTACCTATTTAAGATTGATTTGGCTGAAAACAGCTTCAAAATGCGTCACCTGGATGCAAAGTTATAACCATTTGATGTAATTATTGTCTAGCTAAGGTGGATTTCGTATATATATGAATTTACTTGTTATGCAATTTTTTGAAGTTCTATATTCGCCAGACGCACGTGCGAGGTGTCAAAAGACGCGTCTTCGCGTGAACAAGCGAGCTTTGAAATTACTAGAAATATATTCTATACAAAAATTTTGAGTTTTGGTCAAAAAACTGGTTTTTTTTTGACTGAAAAATGTGAAAAAACCTTTAATAAACACTACCAAACAGGACTCGGGGTGGCTGAGCGCGCACTGGAATACAGGTAAGGTAGGTAGGTATCTATTGAAACTACTATTAACGATGGTTCGGATAAGAATTTTGAGATAAAATTAGTTTTTGAAAATTCCTTCAAAAAATCTCACAAAAATTGCTAAGTCGATATATGAAAATATTTTTTCGCGTTATTGTCAATTTTTATTAGTCAAACTGTTGTACGGAACCTACCTATTTAAGATTGATTTGGCTGAAAACAGCTTCAAAATGCGTCACCTGGATGCAAAGTTATAACGATTTGATGTAATTATTGTCTAGCTAAGGTGGATTTCGTATATATATGAATTTACTTGTTATGCAATTTTTTGAAGTTCTATATTCGCCAGACGCACGTGCGAGGTGTCAAAAGACGCGTCTCCACGCGGGCTAGCGAGCTATGAAAATACTAGAAATATATGCTATACAAAAAATTTGAGTTTTGGTAAAAAAACTGGTTTTTTTTTTGACTGAAAAATGTGAAAAAACCTTTAATAAACACTACCAAACAGGACTCGGGGTGGCTGAGCGTGCACCGGAATACAGGTAAGGTAGGTAGCTATCTATTGAAACTACTATTAACGATGGTTCGGATAAGAATTTTGAGATAAAATTAGTTTTTGAAAATTCCTTCAAAAAATCTCACAAAAATTGCTAAGTCGATATACGGAAATATTTTTTCGCGTTATTGTCAATTTTTATTAGTCAAACTGTTGTACGGAACCTACCTATTTAAGATTGATTTGGCTGAAAACAGCTTCAAAATGCGTCACCTGGATGCAAAGTTATAACGATTTGATGTAATTATTGTCTAGCTAAGGTGGATTTCGTATATATATGAATTTACTTGTTATGCAATTTTTTGAAGTTCTATATTCGCCAGACGCACGTGCGAGGTGTCAAAAGACGCGTCTCCGCGCGGGCTAGCGAGCTATGAAATTACTAGAAATATATGCTATACAAAAATTTTGAGTTTTGGTCAAAAGACTGTTTTTTTTTTTTGACTGAAAAATGTGAAAAAACCTTAAATAAACACTACCAAACAGGACTCGGGGTGGCTGAGCGCGCACCGGAATACACCTGTACCTGTATTCCGGTGCGCGCTCAGCCACCCCGAGTCCTGTTTGGTAGTGTTTATTTAAGGTTTTTTCACATTTTTCAGTCAAAAAAAAAAAACAGTCTTTTGACCAAAACTCAAAATTTTTGTATAGCATATATTTCTAGTAATTTCATAGCTCGCTAGCCCGCGCGGAGACGCGTCTTTTGACACCTCGCACGTGCGTCTGGCGAATATAGAACTTCAAAAAATTGCATAACAAGTAAATTCATATATATACGAAATCCACCTTAGCTAGACAATAATTACATCAAATCGTTATAACTTTGCATCCAGGTGACGCATTTTGAAGCTGTTTTCAGCCAAATCAATCTTAAATAGGTAGGTTCCGTACAACAGTTTGACTAATAAAAATTGACAATAACGCGAAAAAATATTTCCGTATATCGACTTAGCAATTTTTGTGAGATTTTTTGAAGGAATTTTCAAAAACTAATTTTATCTCAAAATTCTTATCCGAACCATCGTTAATAGTAGTTTCAATAGATAGCTACCTACCTTACCTGTATTCCGGTGCACGCTCAGCCACCCCGAGTCCTGTTTGGTAGTGTTTATTAAAGGTTTTTTCACATTTTTCAGTCAAAAAAAAAACCAGTTTTTTTACCAAAACTCAAAATTTTTGTATAGCATATATTTCTAGTATTTTCATAGCTCGCTAGCCCGCGTGGAGACGCGTCTTTTGACACCTCGCACGTGCGTCTGGCGAATATAGAACTTCAAAAAATTGCATAACAAGTAAATTCATATATATACGAAATCCACCTTAGCTAGACAATAATTACATCAAATCGTTATAACTTTGCATCCAGGTGACGCATTTTGAAGCTGTTTTCAGCCAAATCAATCTTAAATAGGTAGGTTCCGTACAACAGTTTGACTAATAAAAATTGACAATAACGCGAAAAAATATTTTCATATATCGACTTAGCAATTTTTGTGAGATTTTTTGAAGGAATTTTCAAAAACTAATTTTATCTCAAAATTCTTATCCGAACCATCGTTAATAGTAGTTTCAATAGATACCTACCTACCTTACCTGTATTCCAGTGCGCGCTCAGCCACCCCGAGTCCTGTTTGGTAGTGTTTATTAAAGGTTTTTTCACATTTTTCAGTCAAAAAAAAACCAGTTTTTTGACCAAAACTCAAAATTTTTGTATAGAATATATTTCTAGTAATTTCAAAGCTCGCTTGTTCACGCGAAGACGCGTCTTTTGACACCTCGCACGTGCGTCTGGCGAATATAGAACTTCAAAAAATTGCATAACAAGTAAATTCATATATATACGAAATCCACCTTAGCTAGACAATAATTACATCAAATTGTTATAACTTTGCATCCAGGTGACGCATTTTGAAGCTGTTTTCAGCCAAATCAATCTTAAATAGGTAGGTTCCGTACAACAGTTTGACTAATAAAAATTGACAATAACGCGAAAAAATATTTTCGTATATCGACTTAGCAATTTTTGTGAGATTTTTTGAAGGAATTTTCAAACACTAATTTTATCTCAAAATTCTTATCCGAACATCGAACATCGTTAATAGAAGTTTCAATAGATACCTACCTACCTTACCTGTATTCCGCTGCACGCTCAGCCACCCCGAGTCCTGTTTGGTAGTGTTTATTCAAGGTTTTTTCACATTTTTCAGTCAAAAAAAAAACCAGTTTTTTTACCAAAACTCAAAATTTTTGTACAGCATATATTTCTAGTAATTTCATAGCTCGCTAGCCCGCGCGGAGACGCCTCTTTTGACACCTCGCACGTGCGTCTGGCGAATATAGAACTTCAAAAAATTGCATAACAAGTAAATTCATATATATACGAAATCCACCTTAGCTAGACAATAATTACATCAAATTGTTATAACTTTGCATCCAGGTGACGCATTTTGAAGCTGTTTTCAGCCAAATCAATCTTAAATAGGTAGGTTCCGTACAACAGTTTGACTAATAAAAATTGACAATAACGCGAAAAAATATTTTCGTATATCGACTTAGCAATTTTTGTGAGATTTTTTGAAGGAATTTTCAAACACTAATTTTATCTCAAAATTCTTATCCGAACATCGAACATCGTTAATAGTAGTTTCAATAGATACCTACCTACCTTACCTGTATTCCGGTGCGCGCTCAGCCACCCCGAGTCCTGTTTGGTAGTGTTTATTAAAGGTTTTTTCACATTTTTCAGTCACAAAAAAAAAACAGTTTTTTGACCAAAACTCAAATTTTTTGTATAGCATATATTTCTAGTCATTTTATAGCTCGCTAGCCCGCGCGGAGACGCGTCTTTTGACACCTCGCACGTGCGTCTGGCGAATATAGAACTTCAAAAAATTGCATAACAAGTAAATTCATATATATACGAAATCCACCTTAGCTAGACAATAATTACATCAAATCGTTATAACTTTGCATCCAGGTGACGCATTTTGAAGCTGTTTTCAGCCAAATCAATCTTAAATAGGTAGGTTCCGTACAACAGTTTGACTAATAAAAATTGACAATAACGCGAAAAAATATTTTCGTATATCGACTTAGCAATTTTTGTGAGATTTTTTGAAGGAATTTTCAAACACTAATTTTATCTCAAAATTCTTATCCGAACATCGAACATCGTTAATAGTAGTTTCAATAGATACCTACCTACCTTACCTGTATTCCGGTGCGCGCTCAGCCACCCCGAGTCCTGTTTGGTAGTGTTTATTTAAGGTTTTTTCACATTTTTCAGTCAAAAAAAAAAAACAGTCTTTTGACCAAAACTCAAAATTTTTGTATAGCATATATTTCTAGTAATTTCATAGCTCGCTAGCCCGCGCGGAGACGCGTCTTTTGACACCTCGCACGTGCGTCTGGCGAATATAGAACTTCAAAAAATTGCATAACAAGTAAATTCATATATATACGAAATCCACCTTAGCTAGACAATAATTACATCAAATCGTTATAACTTTGCATCCAGGTGACGCATTTTGAAGCTGTTTTCAGCCAAATCAATCTTAAATAGGTAGGTTCCGTACAACAGTTTGACTAATAAAAATTGACAATAACGCGAAAAAATATTTCCGTATATCGACTTAGCAATTTTTGTGAGATTTTTTGAAGGAATTTTCAAAAACTAATTTTATCTCAAAATTCTTATCCGAACCATCGTTAATAGTAGTTTCAATAGATAGCTACCTACCTTACCTGTATTCCGGTGCACGCTCAGCCACCCCGAGTCCTGTTTGGTAGTGTTTATTAAAGGTTTTTTCACATTTTTCAGTCAAAAAAAAAACAGTTTTTTGACCAAAACTCAAAATTTTTGTATAGAATATATTTCTAGTAATTTCAAAGCTCGCTTGTTCACGCGAAGACGCGTCTTTTGACACCTCGCACGTGCGTCTGGCGAATATAGAACTTCAAAAAATTGCATAACAAGTAAATTCATATATATACGAAATCCACCTTAGCTAGACAATAATTACATCAAATGGTTATAACTTTGCATCCAGGTGACGCATTTTGAAGCTGTTTTCAGCCAAATCAATCTTAAATAGGTAGGTTCCGTACAACAGTTTGACTAATAAAAATTGACAATAACGCGAAAAAATATTTTCGTATATCGACTTAGCAATTTTTGTGAGATTTTTTGAAGGAATTTTCAAACACTAATTTTATCTCAAAATTCTTATCCGAACATCGAACATCGTTAATAGAAGTTTCAATAGATACCTACCTACCTTACCTGTATTCCGCTGCACGCTCAGCCACCCCGAGTCCTGTTTGGTAGTGTTTATTCAAGGTTTTTTCACATTTTTCAGTCAAAAAAAAAACCAGTTTTTTTACCAAAACTCAAAATTTTTGTACAGCATATATTTCTAGTAATTTCATAGCTCGCTAGCCCGCGCGGAGACGCGTCTTTTGACACCTCGCACGTGCGTCTGGCGAATATAGAACTTCAAAAAATTGCATAACAAGTAAATTCATATATATACGAAATCCACCTTAGCTAGACAATAATTACATCAAATCGTTATAACTTTGCATCCAGGTGACGCATTTTGAAGCTGTTTTCAGCCAAATCAATCTTAAATAGGTAGGTTCCGTACAACAGTTTGACTAATAAAAATTGACAATAACGCGAAAAAATATTTTCGTATATCGACTTAGCAATTTTTGTGAGATTTTTTGAAGGAATTTTCAAACACTAATTTTATCTCAAAATTCTTATCCGAACATCGAACATCGTTAATAGTAGTTTCAATAGATACCTACCTACCTTACCTGTATTCCGGAGCGCGCTCAGCCACCCCGAGTCCTGTTTGGTAGTGTTTATTAAAGGTTTTTTCACATTTTTCAGTCAAAAAAAAAAAACAGTTTTTTGACCAAAACTCAAATTTTTTGTATAGCATATATTTCTAGTCATTTTATAGCTCGCTAGCCCGCGCGGAGACGCGTCTTTTGACACCTCGCACGTGCGTCTGGCGAATATAGAACTTCAAAAAATTGCATAACAAGTAAATTCATATATATACGAAATCCACCTTAGCTAGACAATAATTACATCAAATCGTTATAACTTTGCATCCAGGTGACGCATTTTGAAGCTGTTTTCAGCCAAATCAATCTTAAATAGGTAGGTTCCGTACAACAGTTTGACTAATAAAAATTGACAATAACGCGAAAAAATATTTTCGTATATCGACTTAGCAATTTTTGTGAGATTTTTTGAAGGAATTTTCAAACACTAATTTTATCTCAAAATTCTTATCCGAACATCGAACATCGTTAATAGTAGTTTCAATAGATACCTACCTACCTTACCTGTATTCCGGTGCGCGCTCAGCCACCCCGAGTCCTGTTTGGTAGTGTTTATTTAAGGTTTTTTCACATTTTTCAGTCAAAAAAAAAAAACAGTCTTTTGACCAAAACTCAAAATTTTTGTATAGCATATATTTCTAGTAATTTCATAGCTCGCTAGCCCGCGCGGAGACGCGTCTTTTGACACCTCGCACGTGCGTCTGGCGAATATAGAACTTCAAAAAATTGCATAACAAGTAAATTCATATATATACGAAATCCACCTTAGCTAGACAATAATTACATCAAATCGTTATAACTTTGCATCCAGGTGACGCATTTTGAAGCTGTTTTCAGCCAAATCAATCTTAAATAGGTAGGTTCCGTACAACAGTTTGACTAATAAAAATTGACAATAACGCGAAAAAATATTTCCGTATATCGACTTAGCAATTTTTGTGAGATTTTTTGAAGGAATTTTCAAAAACTAATTTTATCTCAAAATTCTTATCCGAACCATCGTTAATAGTAGTTTCAATAGATAGCTACCTACCTTACCTGTATTCCGGTGCACGCTCAGCCACCCCGAGTCCTGTTTGGTAGTGTTTATTAAAGGTTTTTTCACATTTTTCAGTCAAAAAAAAAACCAGTTTTTTTACCAAAACTCAAAATTTTTGTATAGCATATATTTCTAGTATTTTCATAGCTCGCTAGCCCGCGTGGAGACGCGTCTTTTGACACCTCGCACGTGCGTCTGGCGAATATAGAACTTCAAAAAATTGCATAACAAGTAAATTCATATATATACGAAATCCACCTTAGCTAGACAATAATTACATCAAATCGTTATAACTTTGCATCCAGGTGACGCATTTTGAAGCTGTTTTCAGCCAAATCAATCTTAAATAGGTAGGTTCCGTACAACAGTTTGACTAATAAAAATTGACAATAACGCGAAAAAATATTTCCGTATATCGACTTAGCAATTTTTGTGAGATTTTTTGAAGGAATTTTCAAAAACTAATTTTATCTCAAAATTCTTATCCGAACCATCGTTAATAGTAGTTTCAATAGATAGCTACCTACCTTACCTGTATTCCGGTGCACGCTCAGCCACCCCGAGTCCTGTTTGGTAGTGTTTATTAAAGGTTTTTTCACATTTTTCAGTCAAAAAAAAAACCAGTTTTTTTACCAAAACTCAAAATTTTTGTATAGCATATATTTCTAGTATTTTCATAGCTCGCTAGCCCGCGTGGAGACGCGTCTTTTGACACCTCGCACGTGCGTCTGGCGAATATAGAACTTCAAAAAATTGCATAACAAGTAAATTCATATATATACGAAATCCACCTTAGCTAGACAATAATTACATCAAATCGTTATAACTTTGCATCCAGGTGACGCATTTTGAAGCTGTTTTCAGCCAAATCAATCTTAAATAGGTAGGTTCCGTACAACAGTTTGACTAATAAAAATTGACAATAACGCGAAAAAATATTTTCATATATCGACTTAGCAATTTTTGTGAGATTTTTTGAAGGAATTTTCAAAAACTAATTTTATCTCAAAATTCTTATCCGAACCATCGTTAATAGTAGTTTCAATAGATACCTACCTACCTTACCTGTATTCCAGTGCGCGCTCAGCCACCCCGAGTCCTGTTTGGTAGTGTTTATTAAAGGTTTTTTCACATTTTTCAGTCAAAAAAAAACCAGTTTTTTGACCAAAACTCAAAATTTTTGTATAGAATATATTTCTAGTAATTTCAAAGCTCGCTTGTTCACGCGAAGACGCGTCTTTTGACACCTCGCACGTGCGTCTGGCGAATATAGAACTTCAAAAAATTGCATAACAAGTAAATTCATATATATACGAAATCCACCTTAGCTAGACAATAATTACATCAAATGGTTATAACTTTGCATCCAGGTGACGCATTTTGAAGCTGTTTTCAGCCAAATCAATCTTAAATAGGTAGGTTCCGTACAACAGTTTGACTAATAAAAATTGACAATAACGCGAAAAAATATTTTCGTATATCGACTTAGCAATTTTTGTGAGATTTTTTGAAGGAATTTTCAAACACTAATTTTATCTCAAAATTCTTATCCGAACATCGAACATCGTTAATAGAAGTTTCAATAGATACCTACCTACCTTACCTGTATTCCGCTGCACGCTCAGCCACCCCGAGTCCTGTTTGGTAGTGTTTATTCAAGGTTTTTTCACATTTTTCAGTCAAAAAAAAAACCAGTTTTTTTACCAAAACTCAAAATTTTTGTACAGCATATATTTCTAGTAATTTCATAGCTCGCTAGCCCGCGCGGAGACGCGTCTTTTGACACCTCGCACGTGCGTCTGGCGAATATAGAACTTCAAAAAATTGCATAACAAGTAAATTCATATATATACGAAATCCACCTTAGCTAGACAATAATTACATCAAATCGTTATAACTTTGCATCCAGGTGACGCATTTTGAAGCTGTTTTCAGCCAAATCAATCTTAAATAGGTAGGTTCCGTACAACAGTTTGACTAATAAAAATTGACAATAACGCGAAAAAATATTTCCGTATATCGACTTAGCAATTTTTGTGAGATTTTTTGAAGGAATTTTCAAAAACTAATTTTATCTCAAAATTCTTATCCGAACCATCGTTAATAGTAGTTTCAATAGATAGCTACCTACCTTACCTGTATTCCGGTGCACGCTCAGCCACCCCGAGTCCTGTTTGGTAGTGTTTATTAAAGGTTTTTTCACATTTTTCAGTCAAAAAAAAAACCAGTTTTTTTACCAAAACTCAAAATTTTTGTATAGCATATATTTCTAGTATTTTCATAGCTCGCTAGCCCGCGTGGAGACGCGTCTTTTGACACCTCGCACGTGCGTCTGGCGAATATAGAACTTCAAAAAATTGCATAACAAGTAAATTCATATATATACGAAATCCACCTTAGCTAGACAATAATTACATCAAATCGTTATAACTTTGCATCCAGGTGACGCATTTTGAAGCTGTTTTCAGCCAAATCAATCTTAAATAGGTAGGTTCCGTACAACAGTTTGACTAATAAAAATTGACAATAACGCGAAAAAATATTTCCGTATATCGACTTAGCAATTTTTGTGAGATTTTTTGAAGGAATTTTCAAAAACTAATTTTATCTCAAAATTCTTATCCGAACCATCGTTAATAGTAGTTTCAATAGATAGCTACCTACCTTACCTGTATTCCGGTGCACGCTCAGCCACCCCGAGTCCTGTTTGGTAGTGTTTATTAAAGGTTTTTTCACATTTTTCAGTCAAAAAAAAAACCAGTTTTTTTACCAAAACTCAAAATTTTTGTATAGCATATATTTCTAGTATTTTCATAGCTCGCTAGCCCGCGTGGAGACGCGTCTTTTGACACCTCGCACGTGCGTCTGGCGAATATAGAACTTCAAAAAATTGCATAACAAGTAAATTCATATATATACGAAATCCACCTTAGCTAGACAATAATTACATCAAATCGTTATAACTTTGCATCCAGGTGACGCATTTTGAAGCTGTTTTCAGCCAAATCAATCTTAAATAGGTAGGTTCCGTACAACAGTTTGACTAATAAAAATTGACAATAACGCGAAAAAATATTTTCATATATCGACTTAGCAATTTTTGTGAGATTTTTTGAAGGAATTTTCAAAAACTAATTTTATCTCAAAATTCTTATCCGAACCATCGTTAATAGTAGTTTCAATAGATACCTACCT
The DNA here is from genome assembly GCA_963921375.1 of Tiliacea citrago. Taxonomy (NCBI): domain Eukaryota; kingdom Metazoa; phylum Arthropoda; class Insecta; order Lepidoptera; family Noctuidae; genus Tiliacea; species Tiliacea citrago. The sequence continues at coordinate 14,746,379 of OY992809.1, read as the reverse complement.
ACCTTACCTGTATTCCAGTGCGCGCTCAGCCACCCCGAGTCCTGTTTGGTAGTGTTTATTAAAGGTTTTTTCACATTTTTCAGTCAAAAAAAAACCAGTTTTTTGACCAAAACTCAAAATTTTTGTATAGAATATATTTCTAGTAATTTCAAAGCTCGCTTGTTCACGCGAAGACGCGTCTTTTGACACCTCGCACGTGCGTCTGGCGAATATAGAACTTCAAAAAATTGCATAACAAGTAAATTCATATATATACGAAATCCACCTTAGCTAGACAATAATTACATCAAATGGTTATAACTTTGCATCCAGGTGACGCATTTTGAAGCTGTTTTCAGCCAAATCAATCTTAAATAGGTAGGTTCCGTACAACAGTTTGACTAATAAAAATTGACAATAACGCGAAAAAATATTTTCGTATATCGACTTAGCAATTTTTGTGAGATTTTTTGAAGGAATTTTCAAACACTAATTTTATCTCAAAATTCTTATCCGAACATCGAACATCGTTAATAGAAGTTTCAATAGATACCTACCTACCTTACCTGTATTCCGCTGCACGCTCAGCCACCCCGAGTCCTGTTTGGTAGTGTTTATTCAAGGTTTTTTCACATTTTTCAGTCAAAAAAAAAACCAGTTTTTTTACCAAAACTCAAAATTTTTGTACAGCATATATTTCTAGTAATTTCATAGCTCGCTAGCCCGCGCGGAGACGCGTCTTTTGACACCTCGCACGTGCGTCTGGCGAATATAGAACTTCAAAAAATTGCATAACAAGTAAATTCATATATATACGAAATCCACCTTAGCTAGACAATAATTACATCAAATCGTTATAACTTTGCATCCAGGTGACGCATTTTGAAGCTGTTTTCAGCCAAATCAATCTTAAATAGGTAGGTTCCGTACAACAGTTTGACTAATAAAAATTGACAATAACGCGAAAAAATATTTTCGTATATCGACTTAGCAATTTTTGTGAGATTTTTTGAAGGAATTTTCAAACACTAATTTTATCTCAAAATTCTTATCCGAACATCGAACATCGTTAATAGTAGTTTCAATAGATACCTACCTACCTTACCTGTATTCCGGTGCGCGCTCAGCCACCCCGAGTCCTGTTTGGTAGTGTTTATTAAAGGTTTTTTCACATTTTTCAGTCAAAAAAAAAAAACAGTTTTTTGACCAAAACTCAAATTTTTTGTATAGCATATATTTCTAGTCATTTTATAGCTCGCTATCCCGCGCGGAGACGCGTCTTTTGACACCTCGCACGTGCGTCTGGCGAATATAGAACTTCAAAAAATTGCATAACAAGTAAATTCATATATATACGAAATCCACCTTAGCTAGACAATAATTACATCAAATCGTTATAACTTTGCATCCAGGTGACGCATTTTGAAGCTGTTTTCAGCCAAATCAATCTTAAATAGGTAGGTTCCGTACAACAGTTTGACTAATAAAAATTGACAATAACGCGAAAAAATATTTTCGTATATCGACTTAGCAATTTTTGTGAGATTTTTTGAAGGAATTTTCAAACACTAATTTTATCTCAAAATTCTTATCCGAACATCGAACATCGTTAATAGTAGTTTCAATAGATACCTACCTACCTTACCTGTATTCCGGTGCGCGCTCAGCCACCCCGAGTCCTGTTTGGTAGTGTTTATTTAAGGTTTTTTCACATTTTTCAGTCAAAAAAAAAAAACAGTCTTTTGACCAAAACTCAAAATTTTTGTATAGCATATATTTCTAGTAATTTCATAGCTCGCTAGCCCGCGCGGAGACGCGTCTTTTGACACCTCGCACGTGCGTCTGGCGAATATAGAACTTCAAAAAATTGCATAACAAGTAAATTCATATATATACGAAATCCACCTTAGCTAGACAATAATTACATCAAATCGTTATAACTTTGCATCCAGGTGACGCATTTTGAAGCTGTTTTCAGCCAAATCAATCTTAAATAGGTAGGTTCCGTACAACAGTTTGACTAATAAAAATTGACAATAACGCGAAAAAATATTTCCGTATATCGACTTAGCAATTTTTGTGAGATTTTTTGAAGGAATTTTCAAAAACTAATTTTATCTCAAAATTCTTATCCGAACCATCGTTAATAGTAGTTTCAATAGATAGCTACCTACCTTACCTGTATTCCGGTGCACGCTCAGCCACCCCGAGTCCTGTTTGGTAGTGTTTATTAAAGGTTTTTTCACATTTTTCAGTCAAAAAAAAAACCAGTTTTTTTACCAAAACTCAAAATTTTTGTATAGCATATATTTCTAGTATTTTCATAGCTCGCTAGCCCGCGTGGAGACGCGTCTTTTGACACCTCGCACGTGCGTCTGGCGAATATAGAACTTCAAAAAATTGCATAACAAGTAAATTCATATATATACGAAATCCACCTTAGCTAGACAATAATTACATCAAATCGTTATAACTTTGCATCCAGGTGACGCATTTTGAAGCTGTTTTCAGCCAAATCAATCTTAAATAGGTAGGTTCCGTACAACAGTTTGACTAATAAAAATTGACAATAACGCGAAAAAATATTTTCATATATCGACTTAGCAATTTTTGTGAGATTTTTTGAAGGAATTTTCAAAAACTAATTTTATCTCAAAATTCTTATCCGAACCATCGTTAATAGTAGTTTCAATAGATACCTACCTACCTTACCTGTATTCCAGTGCGCGCTCAGCCACCCCGAGTCCTGTTTGGTAGTGTTTATTAAAGGTTTTTTCACATTTTTCAGTCAAAAAAAAACCAGTTTTTTGACCAAAACTCAAAATTTTTGTATAGAATATATTTCTAGTAATTTCAAAGCTCGCTTGTTCACGCGAAGACGCGTCTTTTGACACCTCGCACGTGCGTCTGGCGAATATAGAACTTCAAAAAATTGCATAACAAGTAAATTCATATATATACGAAATCCACCTTAGCTAGACAATAATTACATCAAATGGTTATAACTTTGCATCCAGGTGACGCATTTTGAAGCTGTTTTCAGCCAAATCAATCTTAAATAGGTAGGTTCCGTACAACAGTTTGACTAATAAAAATTGACAATAACGCGAAAAAATATTTTCGTATATCGACTTAGCAATTTTTGTGAGATTTTTTGAAGGAATTTTCAAACACTAATTTTATCTCAAAATTCTTATCCGAACATCGAACATCGTTAATAGAAGTTTCAATAGATACCTACCTACCTTACCTGTATTCCGCTGCACGCTCAGCCACCCCGAGTCCTGTTTGGTAGTGTTTATTCAAGGTTTTTTCACATTTTTCAGTCAAAAAAAAAAACAGTTTTTTTACCAAAACTCAAAATTTTTGTACAGCATATATTTCTAGTAATTTCATAGCTCGCTAGCCCGCGCGGAGACGCGTCTTTTGACACCTCGCACGTGCGTCTGGCGAATATAGAACTTCAAAAAATTGCATAACAAGTAAATTCATATATATACGAAATCCACCTTAGCTAGACAATAATTACATCAAATCGTTATAACTTTGCATCCAGGTGACGCATTTTGAAGCTGTTTTCAGCCAAATCAATCTTAAATAGGTAGGTTCCGTACAACAGTTTGACTAATAAAAATTGACAATAACGCGAAAAAATATTTTCGTATATCGACTTAGCAATTTTTGTGAGATTTTTTGAAGGAATTTTCAAACACTAATTTTATCTCAAAATTCTTATCCGAACATCGAACATCGTTAATAGTAGTTTCAATAGATACCTACCTACCTTACCTGTATTCCGGTGCGCGCTCAGCCACCCCGAGTCCTGTTTGGTAGTGTTTATTAAAGGTTTTTTCACATTTTTCAGTCAAAAAAAAAAAACAGTTTTTTGACCAAAACTCAAATTTTTTGTATAGCATATATTTCTAGTCATTTTATAGCTCGCTATCCCGCGCGGAGACGCGTCTTTTGACACCTCGCACGTGCGTCTGGCGAATATAGAACTTCAAAAAATTGCATAACAAGTAAATTCATATATATACGAAATCCACCTTAGCTAGACAATAATTACATCAAATCGTTATAACTTTGCATCCAGGTGACGCATTTTGAAGCTGTTTTCAGCCAAATCAATCTTAAATAGGTAGGTTCCGTACAACAGTTTGACTAATAAAAATTGACAATAACGCGAAAAAATATTTTCGTATATCGACTTAGCAATTTTTGTGAGATTTTTTGAAGGAATTTTCAAACACTAATTTTATCTCAAAATTCTTATCCGAACATCGAACATCGTTAATAGAAGTTTCAATAGATACCTACCTACCTTACCTGTATTCCGCTGCACGCTCAGCCACCCCGAGTCCTGTTTGGTAGTGTTTATTCAAGGTTTTTTCACATTTTTCAGTCAAAAAAAAAACCAGTTTTTTTACCAAAACTCAAAATTTTTGTACAGCATATATTTCTAGTAATTTCATAGCTCGCTAGCCCGCGCGGAGACGCGTCTTTTGACACCTCGCACGTGCGTCTGGCGAATATAGAACTTCAAAAAATTGCATAACAAGTAAATTCATATATATACGAAATCCACCTTAGCTAGACAATAATTACATCAAATCGTTATAACTTTGCATCCAGGTGACGCATTTTGAAGCTGTTTTCAGCCAAATCAATCTTAAATAGGTAGGTTCCGTACAACAGTTTGACTAATAAAAATTGACAATAACGCGAAAAAATATTTTCGTATATCGACTTAGCAATTTTTGTGAGATTTTTTGAAGGAATTTTCAAACACTAATTTTATCTCAAAATTCTTATCCGAACATCGAACATCGTTAATAGTAGTTTCAATAGATACCTACCTACCTTACCTGTATTCCGGTGCGCGCTCAGCCACCCCGAGTCCTGTTTGGTAGTGTTTATTAAAGGTTTTTTCACATTTTTCAGTCAAAAAAAAAAAACAGTTTTTTGACCAAAACTCAAATTTTTTGTATAGCATATATTTCTAGTCATTTTATAGCTCGCTATCCCGCGCGGAGACGCGTCTTTTGACACCTCGCACGTGCGTCTGGCGAATATAGAACTTCAAAAAATTGCATAACAAGTAAATTCATATATATACGAAATCCACCTTAGCTAGACAATAATTACATCAAATCGTTATAACTTTGCATCCAGGTGACGCATTTTGAAGCTGTTTTCAGCCAAATCAATCTTAAATAGGTAGGTTCCGTACAACAGTTTGACTAATAAAAATTGACAATAACGCGAAAAAATATTTTCGTATATCGACTTAGCAATTTTTGTGAGATTTTTTGAAGGAATTTTCAAACACTAATTTTATCTCAAAATTCTTATCCGAACATCGAACATCGTTAATAGTAGTTTCAATAGATACCTACCTACCTTACCTGTATTCCGGTGCGCGCTCAGCCACCCCGAGTCCTGTTTGGTAGTGTTTATTTAAGGTTTTTTCACATTTTTCAGTCAAAAAAAAAAAACAGTCTTTTGACCAAAACTCAAAATTTTTGTATAGCATATATTTCTAGTAATTTCATAGCTCGCTAGCCCGCGCGGAGACGCGTCTTTTGACACCTCGCACGTGCGTCTGGCGAATATAGAACTTCAAAAAATTGCATAACAAGTAAATTCATATATATACGAAATCCACCTTAGCTAGACAATAATTACATCAAATCGTTATAACTTTGCATCCAGGTGACGCATTTTGAAGCTGTTTTCAGCCAAATCAATCTTAAATAGGTAGGTTCCGTACAACAGTTTGACTAATAAAAATTGACAATAACGCGAAAAAATATTTCCGTATATCGACTTAGCAATTTTTGTGAGATTTTTTGAAGGAATTTTCAAAAACTAATTTTATCTCAAAATTCTTATCCGAACCATCGTTAATAGTAGTTTCAATAGATAGCTACCTACCTTACCTGTATTCCGGTGCACGCTCAGCCACCCCGAGTCCTGTTTGGTAGTGTTTATTAAAGGTTTTTTCACATTTTTCAGTCAAAAAAAAAACCAGTTTTTTTACCAAAACTCAAAATTTTTGTATAGCATATATTTCTAGTATTTTCATAGCTCGCTAGCCCGCGTGGAGACGCGTCTTTTGACACCTCGCACGTGCGTCTGGCGAATATAGAACTTCAAAAAATTGCATAACAAGTAAATTCATATATATACGAAATCCACCTTAGCTAGACAATAATTACATCAAATCGTTATAACTTTGCATCCAGGTGACGCATTTTGAAGCTGTTTTCAGCCAAATCAATCTTAAATAGGTAGGTTCCGTACAACAGTTTGACTAATAAAAATTGACAATAACGCGAAAAAATATTTTCATATATCGACTTAGCAATTTTTGTGAGATTTTTTGAAGGAATTTTCAAAAACTAATTTTATCTCAAAATTCTTATCCGAACCATCGTTAATAGTAGTTTCAATAGATACCTACCTACCTTACCTGTATTCCAGTGCGCGCTCAGCCACCCCGAGTCCTGTTTGGTAGTGTTTATTAAAGGTTTTTTCACATTTTTCAGTCAAAAAAAAACCAGTTTTTTGACCAAAACTCAAAATTTTTGTATAGAATATATTTCTAGTAATTTCAAAGCTCGCTTGTTCACGCGAAGACGCGTCTTTTGACACCTCGCACGTGCGTCTGGCGAATATAGAACTTCAAAAAATTGCATAACAAGTAAATTCATATATATACGAAATCCACCTTAGCTAGACAATAATTACATCAAATGGTTATAACTTTGCATCCAGGTGACGCATTTTGAAGCTGTTTTCAGCCAAATCAATCTTAAATAGGTAGGTTCCGTACAACAGTTTGACTAATAAAAATTGACAATAACGCGAAAAAATATTTTCGTATATCGACTTAGCAATTTTTGTGAGATTTTTTGAAGGAATTTTCAAACACTAATTTTATCTCAAAATTCTTATCCGAACATCGAACATCGTTAATAGAAGTTTCAATAGATACCTACCTACCTTACCTGTATTCCGCTGCACGCTCAGCCACCCCGAGTCCTGTTTGGTAGTGTTTATTCAAGGTTTTTTCACATTTTTCAGTCAAAAAAAAAACCAGTTTTTTTACCAAAACTCAAAATTTTTGTACAGCATATATTTCTAGTAATTTCATAGCTCGCTAGCCCGCGCGGAGACGCCTCTTTTGACACCTCGCACGTGCGTCTGGCGAATATAGAACTTCAAAAAATTGCATAACAAGTAAATTCATATATATACGAAATCCACCTTAGCTAGACAATAATTACATCAAATTGTTATAACTTTGCATCCAGGTGACGCATTTTGAAGCTGTTTTCAGCCAAATCAATCTTAAATAGGTAGGTTCCGTACAACAGTTTGACTAATAAAAATTGACAATAACGCGAAAAAATATTTTCGTATATCGACTTAGCAATTTTTGTGAGATTTTTTGAAGGAATTTTCAAACACTAATTTTATCTCAAAATTCTTATCCGAACATCGAACATCGTTAATAGTAGTTTCAATAGATACCTACCTACCTTACCTGTATTCCGGTGCGCGCTCAGCCACCCCGAGTCCTGTTTGGTAGTGTTTATTAAAGGTTTTTTCACATTTTTCAGTCAAAAAAAAAAAACAGTTTTTTGACCAAAACTCAAATTTTTTGTATAGCATATATTTCTAGTCATTTTATAGCTCGCTAGCCCGCGCGGAGACGCGTCTTTTGACACCTCGCACGTGCGTCTGGCGAATATAGAACTTCAAAAAATTGCATAACAAGTAAATTCATATATATACGAAATCCACCTTAGCTAGACAATAATTACATCAAATCGTTATAACTTTGCATCCAGGTGACGCATTTTGAAGCTGTTTTCAGCCAAATCAATCTTAAATAGGTAGGTTCCGTACAACAGTTTGACTAATAAAAATTGACAATAACGCGAAAAAATATTTTCGTATATCGACTTAGCAATTTTTGTGAGATTTTTTGAAGGAATTTTCAAACACTAATTTTATCTCAAAATTCTTATCCGAACATCGAACATCGTTAATAGTAGTTTCAATAGATACCTACCTACCTTACCTGTATTCCGGTGCGCGCTCAGCCACCCCGAGTCCTGTTTGGTAGTGTTTATTTAAGGTTTTTTCACATTTTTCAGTCAAAAAAAAAAAACAGTCTTTTGACCAAAACTCAAAATTTTTGTATAGCATATATTTCTAGTAATTTCATAGCTCGCTAGCCCGCGCGGAGACGCGTCTTTTGACACCTCGCACGTGCGTCTGGCGAATATAGAACTTCAAAAAATTGCATAACAAGTAAATTCATATATATACGAAATCCACCTTAGCTAGACAATAATTACATCAAATCGTTATAACTTTGCATCCAGGTGACGCATTTTGAAGCTGTTTTCAGCCAAATCAATCTTAAATAGGTAGGTTCCGTACAACAGTTTGACTAATAAAAATTGACAATAACGCGAAAAAATATTTCCGTATATCGACTTAGCAATTTTTGTGAGATTTTTTGAAGGAATTTTCAAAAACTAATTTTATCTCAAAATTCTTATCCGAACCATCGTTAATAGTAGTTTCAATAGATAGCTACCTACCTTACCTGTATTCCGGTGCACGCTCAGCCACCCCGAGTCCTGTTTGGTAGTGTTTATTAAAGGTTTTTTCACATTTTTCAGTCAAAAAAAAAACCAGTTTTTTTACCAAAACTCAAAATTTTTGTATAGCATATATTTCTAGTATTTTCATAGCTCGCTAGCCCGCGTGGAGACGCGTCTTTTGACACCTCGCACGTGCGTCTGGCGAATATAGAACTTCAAAAAATTGCATAACAAGTAAATTCATATATATACGAAATCCACCTTAGCTAGACAATAATTACATCAAATCGTTATAACTTTGCATCCAGGTGACGCATTTTGAAGCTGTTTTCAGCCAAATCAATCTTAAATAGGTAGGTTCCGTACAACAGTTTGACTAATAAAAATTGACAATAACGCGAAAAAATATTTTCATATATCGACTTAGCAATTTTTGTGAGATTTTTTGAAGGAATTTTCAAAAACTAATTTTATCTCAAAATTCTTATCCGAACCATCGTTAATAGTAGTTTCAATAGATACCTACCTACCTTACCTGTATTCCAGTGCGCGCTCAGCCACCCCGAGTCCTGTTTGGTAGTGTTTATTAAAGGTTTTTTCACATTTTTCAGTCAAAAAAAAACCAGTTTTTTGACCAAAACTCAAAATTTTTGTATAGAATATATTTCTAGTAATTTCAAAGCTCGCTTGTTCACGCGAAGACGCGTCTTTTGACACCTCGCACGTGCGTCTGGCGAATATAGAACTTCAAAAAATTGCATAACAAGTAAATTCATATATATACGAAATCCACCTTAGCTAGACAATAATTACATCAAATGGTTATAACTTTGCATCCAGGTGACGCATTTTGAAGCTGTTTTCAGCCAAATCAATCTTAAATAGGTAGGTTCCGTACAACAGTTTGACTAATAAAAATTGACAATAACGCGAAAAAATATTTTCGTATATCGACTTAGCAATTTTTGTGAGATTTTTTGAAGGAATTTTCAAACACTAATTTTATCTCAAAATTCTTATCCGAACATCGAACATCGTTAATAGAAGTTTCAATAGATACCTACCTACCTTACCTGTATTCCGCTGCACGCTCAGCCACCCCGAGTCCTGTTTGGTAGTGTTTATTCAAGGTTTTTTCACATTTTTCAGTCAAAAAAAAAACCAGTTTTTTTACCAAAACTCAAAATTTTTGTACAGCATATATTTCTAGTAATTTCATAGCTCGCTAGCCCGCGCGGAGACGCGTCTTTTGACACCTCGCACGTGCGTCTGGCGAATATAGAACTTCAAAAAATTGCATAACAAGTAAATTCATATATATACGAAATCCACCTTAGCTAGACAATAATTACATCAAATCGTTATAACTTTGCATCCAGGTGACGCATTTTGAAGCTGTTTTCAGCCAAATCAATCTTAAATAGGTAGGTTCCGTACAACAGTTTGACTAATAAAAATTGACAATAACGCGAAAAAATATTTTCGTATATCGACTTAGCAATTTTTGTGAGATTTTTTGAAGGAATTTTCAAACACTAATTTTATCTCAAAATTCTTATCCGAACATCGAACATCGTTAATAGTAGTTTCAATAGATACCTACCTACCTTACCTGTATTCCGGTGCGCGCTCAGCCACCCCGAGTCCTGTTTGGTAGTGTTTATTAAAGGTTTTTTCACATTTTTCAGTCAAAAAAAAAAAACAGTTTTTTGACCAAAACTCAAATTTTTTGTATAGCATATATTTCTAGTCATTTTATAGCTCGCTATCCCGCGCGGAGACGCGTCTTTTGACACCTCGCACGTGCGTCTGGCGAATATAGAACTTCAAAAAATTGCATAACAAGTAAATTCATATATATACGAAATCCACCTTAGCTAGACAATAATTACATCAAATCGTTATAACTTTGCATCCAGGTGACGCATTTTGAAGCTGTTTTCAGCCAAATCAATCTTAAATAGGTAGGTTCCGTACAACAGTTTGACTAATAAAAATTGACAATAACGCGAAAAAATATTTTCGTATATCGACTTAGCAATTTTTGTGAGATTTTTTGAAGGAATTTTCAAACACTAATTTTATCTCAAAATTCTTATCCGAACATCGAACATCGTTAATAGTAGTTTCAATAGATACCTACCTACCTTACCTGTATTCCGGTGCGCGCTCAGCCACCCCGAGTCCTGTTTGGTAGTGTTTATTTAAGGTTTTTTCACATTTTTCAGTCAAAAAAAAAAAACAGTCTTTTGACCAAAACTCAAAATTTTTGTATAGCATATATTTCTAGTAATTTCATAGCTCGCTAGCCCGCGCGGAGACGCGTCTTTTGACACCTCGCACGTGCGTCTGGCGAATATAGAACTTCAAAAAATTGCATAACAAGTAAATTCATATATATACGAAATCCACCTTAGCTAGACAATAATTACATCAAATCGTTATAACTTTGCATCCAGGTGACGCATTTTGAAGCTGTTTTCAGCCAAATCAATCTTAAATAGGTAGGTTCCGTACAACAGTTTGACTAATAAAAATTGACAATAACGCGAAAAAATATTTCCGTATATCGACTTAGCAATTTTTGTGAGATTTTTTGAAGGAATTTTCAAAAACTAATTTTATCTCAAAATTCTTATCCGAACCATCGTTAATAGTAGTTTCAATAGATAGCTACCTACCTTACCTGTATTCCGGTGCACGCTCAGCCACCCCGAGTCCTGTTTGGTAGTGTTTATTAAAGGTTTTTTCACATTTTTCAGTCAAAAAAAAAACCAGTTTTTTTACCAAAACTCAAAATTTTTGTATAGCATATATTTCTAGTATTTTCATAGCTCGCTAGCCCGCGTGGAGACGCGTCTTTTGACACCTCGCACGTGCGTCTGGCGAATATAGAACTTCAAAAAATTGCATAACAAGTAAATTCATATATATACGAAATCCACCTTAGCTAGACAATAATTACATCAAATCGTTATAACTTTGCATCCAGGTGACGCATTTTGAAGCTGTTTTCAGCCAAATCAATCTTAAATAGGTAGGTTCCGTACAACAGTTTGACTAATAAAAATTGACAATAACGCGAAAAAATATTTTCATATATCGACTTAGCAATTTTTGTGAGATTTTTTGAAGGAATTTTCAAAAACTAATTTTATCTCAAAATTCTTATCCGAACCATCGTTAATAGTAGTTTCAATAGATACCTACCTACCTTACCTGTATTCCAGTGCGCGCTCAGCCACCCCGAGTCCTGTTTGGTAGTGTTTATTAAAGGTTTTTTCACATTTTTCAGTCAAAAAAAAACCAGTTTTTTGACCAAAACTCAAAATTTTTGTATAGAATATATTTCTAGTAATTTCAAAGCTCGCTTGTTCACGCGAAGACGCGTCTTTTGACACCTCGCACGTGCGTCTGGCGAATATAGAACTTCAAAAAATTGCATAACAAGTAAATTCATATATATACGAAATCCACCTTAGCTAGACAATAATTACATCAAATGGTTATAACTTTGCATCCAGGTGACGCATTTTGAAGCTGTTTTCAGCCAAATCAATCTTAAATAGGTAGGTTCCGTACAACAGTTTGACTAATAAAAATTGACAATAACGCGAAAAAATATTTTCGTATATCGACTTAGCAATTTTTGTGAGATTTTTTGAAGGAATTTTCAAACACTAATTTTATCTCAAAATTCTTATCCGAACATCGAACATCGTTAATAGAAGTTTCAATAGATACCTACCTACCTTACCTGTATTCCGCTGCACGCTCAGCCACCCCGAGTCCTGTTTGGTAGTGTTTATTCAAGGTTTTTTCACATTTTTCAGTCAAAAAAAAAAACAGTTTTTTTACCAAAACTCAAAATTTTTGTACAGCATATATTTCTAGTAATTTCATAGCTCGCTAGCCCGCGCGGAGACGCGTCTTTTGACACCTCGCACGTGCGTCTGGCGAATATAGAACTTCAAAAAATTGCATAACAAGTAAATTCATATATATACGAAATCCACCTTAGCTAGACAATAATTACATCAAATCGTTATAACTTTGCATCCAGGTGACGCATTTTGAAGCTGTTTTCAGCCAAATCAATCTTAAATAGGTAGGTTCCGTACAACAGTTTGACTAATAAAAATTGACAATAACGCGAAAAAATATTTTCGTATATCGACTTAGCAATTTTTGTGAGATTTTTTGAAGGAATTTTCAAACACTAATTTTATCTCAAAATTCTTATCCGAACATCGAACATCGTTAATAGTAGTTTCAATAGATACCTACCTACCTTACCTGTATTCCGGTGCGCGCTCAGCCACCCCGAGTCCTGTTTGGTAGTGTTTATTAAAGGTTTTTTCACATTTTTCAGTCAAAAAAAAAAAACAGTTTTTTGACCAAAACTCAAATTTTTTGTATAGCATATATTTCTAGTCATTTTATAGCTCGCTATCCCGCGCGGAGACGCGTCTTTTGACACCTCGCACGTGCGTCTGGCGAATATAGAACTTCAAAAAATTGCATAACAAGTAAATTCATATATATACGAAATCCACCTTAGCTAGACAATAATTACATCAAATCGTTATAACTTTGCATCCAGGTGACGCATTTTGAAGCTGTTTTCAGCCAAATCAATCTTAAATAGGTAGGTTCCGTACAACAGTTTGACTAATAAAAATTGACAATAACGCGAAAAAATATTTTCGTATATCGACTTAGCAATTTTTGTGAGATTTTTTGAAGGAATTTTCAAACACTAATTTTATCTCAAAATTCTTATCCGAACATCGAACATCGTTAATAGAAGTTTCAATAGATACCTACCTACCTTACCTGTATTCCGCTGCACGCTCAGCCACCCCGAGTCCTGTTTGGTAGTGTTTATTCAAGGTTTTTTCACATTTTTCAGTCAAAAAAAAAACCAGTTTTTTTACCAAAACTCAAAATTTTTGTACAGCATATATTTCTAGTAATTTCATAGCTCGCTAGCCCGCGCGGAGACGCGTCTTTTGACACCTCGCACGTGCGTCTGGCGAATATAGAACTTCAAAAAATTGCATAACAAGTAAATTCATATATATACGAAATCCACCTTAGCTAGACAATAATTACATCAAATCGTTATAACTTTGCATCCAGGTGACGCATTTTGAAGCTGTTTTCAGCCAAATCAATCTTAAATAGGTAGGTTCCGTACAACAGTTTGACTAATAAAAATTGACAATAACGCGAAAAAATATTTTCGTATATCGACTTAGCAATTTTTGTGAGATTTTTTGAAGGAATTTTCAAACACTAATTTTATCTCAAAATTCTTATCCGAACATCGAACATCGTTAATAGTAGTTTCAATAGATACCTACCTACCTTACCTGTATTCCGGTGCGCGCTCAGCCACCCCGAGTCCTGTTTGGTAGTGTTTATTAAAGGTTTTTTCACATTTTTCAGTCAAAAAAAAAAAACAGTTTTTTGACCAAAACTCAAATTTTTTGTATAGCATATATTTCTAGTCATTTTATAGCTCGCTATCCCGCGCGGAGACGCGTCTTTTGACACCTCGCACGTGCGTCTGGCGAATATAGAACTTCAAAAAATTGCATAACAAGTAAATTCATATATATACGAAATCCACCTTAGCTAGACAATAATTACATCAAATCGTTATAACTTTGCATCCAGGTGACGCATTTTGAAGCTGTTTTCAGCCAAATCAATCTTAAATAGGTAGGTTCCGTACAACAGTTTGACTAATAAAAATTGACAATAACGCGAAAAAATATTTTCGTATATCGACTTAGCAATTTTTGTGAGATTTTTTGAAGGAATTTTCAAACACTAATTTTATCTCAAAATTCTTATCCGAACATCGAACATCGTTAATAGTAGTTTCAATAGATACCTACCTACCTTACCTGTATTCCGGTGCGCGCTCAGCCACCCCGAGTCCTGTTTGGTAGTGTTTATTTAAGGTTTTTTCACATTTTTCAGTCAAAAAAAAAAAACAGTCTTTTGACCAAAACTCAAAATTTTTGTATAGCATATATTTCTAGTAATTTCATAGCTCGCTAGCCCGCGCGGAGACGCGTCTTTTGACACCTCGCACGTGCGTCTGGCGAATATAGAACTTCAAAAAATTGCATAACAAGTAAATTCATATATATACGAAATCCACCTTAGCTAGACAATAATTACATCAAATCGTTATAACTTTGCATCCAGGTGACGCATTTTGAAGCTGTTTTCAGCCAAATCAATCTTAAATAGGTAGGTTCCGTACAACAGTTTGACTAATAAAAATTGACAATAACGCGAAAAAATATTTCCGTATATCGACTTAGCAATTTTTGTGAGATTTTTTGAAGGAATTTTCAAAAACTAATTTTATCTCAAAATTCTTATCCGAACCATCGTTAATAGTAGTTTCAATAGATAGCTACCTACCTTACCTGTATTCCGGTGCACGCTCAGCCACCCCGAGTCCTGTTTGGTAGTGTTTATTAAAGGTTTTTTCACATTTTTCAGTCAAAAAAAAAACCAGTTTTTTTACCAAAACTCAAAATTTTTGTATAGCATATATTTCTAGTATTTTCATAGCTCGCTAGCCCGCGTGGAGACGCGTCTTTTGACACCTCGCACGTGCGTCTGGCGAATATAGAACTTCAAAAAATTGCATAACAAGTAAATTCATATATATACGAAATCCACCTTAGCTAGACAATAATTACATCAAATCGTTATAACTTTGCATCCAGGTGACGCATTTTGAAGCTGTTTTCAGCCAAATCAATCTTAAATAGGTAGGTTCCGTACAACAGTTTGACTAATAAAAATTGACAATAACGCGAAAAAATATTTTCATATATCGACTTAGCAATTTTTGTGAGATTTTTTGAAGGAATTTTCAAAAACTAATTTTATCTCAAAATTCTTATCCGAACCATCGTTAATAGTAGTTTCAATAGATACCTACCTACCTTACCTGTATTCCAGTGCGCGCTCAGCCACCCCGAGTCCTGTTTGGTAGTGTTTATTAAAGGTTTTTTCACATTTTTCAGTCAAAAAAAAACCAGTTTTTTGACCAAAACTCAAAATTTTTGTATAGAATATATTTCTAGTAATTTCAAAGCTCGCTTGTTCACGCGAAGACGCGTCTTTTGACACCTCGCACGTGCGTCTGGCGAATATAGAACTTCAAAAAATTGCATAACAAGTAAATTCATATATATACGAAATCCACCTTAGCTAGACAATAATTACATCAAATGGTTATAACTTTGCATCCAGGTGACGCATTTTGAAGCTGTTTTCAGCCAAATCAATCTTAAATAGGTAGGTTCCGTACAACAGTTTGACTAATAAAAATTGACAATAACGCGAAAAAATATTTTCGTATATCGACTTAGCAATTTTTGTGAGATTTTTTGAAGGAATTTTCAAACACTAATTTTATCTCAAAATTCTTATCCGAACATCGAACATCGTTAATAGAAGTTTCAATAGATACCTACCTACCTTACCTGTATTCCGCTGCACGCTCAGCCACCCCGAGTCCTGTTTGGTAGTGTTTATTCAAGGTTTTTTCACATTTTTCAGTCAAAAAAAAAACCAGTTTTTTTACCAAAACTCAAAATTTTTGTACAGCATATATTTCTAGTAATTTCATAGCTCGCTAGCCCGCGCGGAGACGCCTCTTTTGACACCTCGCACGTGCGTCTGGCGAATATAGAACTTCAAAAAATTGCATAACAAGTAAATTCATATATATACGAAATCCACCTTAGCTAGACAATAATTACATCAAATTGTTATAACTTTGCATCCAGGTGACGCATTTTGAAGCTGTTTTCAGCCAAATCAATCTTAAATAGGTAGGTTCCGTACAACAGTTTGACTAATAAAAATTGACAATAACGCGAAAAAATATTTTCGTATATCGACTTAGCAATTTTTGTGAGATTTTTTGAAGGAATTTTCAAACACTAATTTTATCTCAAAATTCTTATCCGAACATCGAACATCGTTAATAGTAGTTTCAATAGATACCTACCTACCTTACCTGTATTCCGGTGCGCGCTCAGCCACCCCGAGTCCTGTTTGGTAGTGTTTATTAAAGGTTTTTTCACATTTTTCAGTCAAAAAAAAAAAACAGTTTTTTGACCAAAACTCAAATTTTTTGTATAGCATATATTTCTAGTCATTTTATAGCTCGCTAGCCCGCGCGGAGACGCGTCTTTTGACACCTCGCACGTGCGTCTGGCGAATATAGAACTTCAAAAAATTGCATAACAAGTAAATTCATATATATACGAAATCCACCTTAGCTAGACAATAATTACATCAAATCGTTATAACTTTGCATCCAGGTGACGCATTTTGAAGCTGTTTTCAGCCAAATCAATCTTAAATAGGTAGGTTCCGTACAACAGTTTGACTAATAAAAATTGACAATAACGCGAAAAAATATTTTCGTATATCGACTTAGCAATTTTTGTGAGATTTTTTGAAGGAATTTTCAAACACTAATTTTATCTCAAAATTCTTATCCGAACATCGAACATCGTTAATAGTAGTTTCAATAGATACCTACCTACCTTACCTGTATTCCGGTGCGCGCTCAGCCACCCCGAGTCCTGTTTGGTAGTGTTTATTTAAGGTTTTTTCACATTTTTCAGTCAAAAAAAAAAAACAGTCTTTTGACCAAAACTCAAAATTTTTGTATAGCATATATTTCTAGTAATTTCATAGCTCGCTAGCCCGCGCGGAGACGCGTCTTTTGACACCTCGCACGTGCGTCTGGCGAATATAGAACTTCAAAAAATTGCATAACAAGTAAATTCATATATATACGAAATCCACCTTAGCTAGACAATAATTACATCAAATCGTTATAACTTTGCATCCAGGTGACGCATTTTGAAGCTGTTTTCAGCCAAATCAATCTTAAATAGGTAGGTTCCGTACAACAGTTTGACTAATAAAAATTGACAATAACGCGAAAAAATATTTCCGTATATCGACTTAGCAATTTTTGTGAGATTTTTTGAAGGAATTTTCAAAAACTAATTTTATCTCAAAATTCTTATCCGAACCATCGTTAATAGTAGTTTCAATAGATAGCTACCTACCTTACCTGTATTCCGGTGCACGCTCAGCCACCCCGAGTCCTGTTTGGTAGTGTTTATTCAAGGTTTTTTCACATTTTTCAGTCAAAAAAAAAACCAGTTTTTTTACCAAAACTCAAAATTTTTGTATAGCATATATTTCTAGTATTTTCATAGCTCGCTAGCCCGCGTGGAGACGCGTCTTTTGACACCTCGCACGTGCGTCTGGCGAATATAGAACTTCAAAAAATTGCATAACAAGTAAATTCATATATATACGAAATCCACCTTAGCTAGACAATAATTACATCAAATCGTTATAACTTTGCATCCAGGTGACGCATTTTGAAGCTGTTTTCAGCCAAATCAATCTTAAATAGGTAGGTTCCGTACAACAGTTTGACTAATAAAAATTGACAATAACGCGAAAAAATATTTTCATATATCGACTTAGCAATTTTTGTGAGATTTTTTGAAGGAATTTTCAAAAACTAATTTTATCTCAAAATTCTTATCCGAACCATCGTTAATAGTAGTTTCAATAGATACCTACCTACCTTACCTGTATTCCAGTGCGCGCTCAGCCACCCCGAGTCCTGTTTGGTAGTGTTTATTAAAGGTTTTTTCACATTTTTCAGTCAAAAAAAAACCAGTTTTTTGACCAAAACTCAAAATTTTTGTATAGAATATATTTCTAGTAATTTCAAAGCTCGCTTGTTCACGCGAAGACGCGTCTTTTGACACCTCGCACGTGCGTCTGGCGAATATAGAACTTCAAAAAATTGCATAACAAGTAAATTCATATATATACGAAATCCACCTTAGCTAGACAATAATTACATCAAATCGTTATAACTTTGCATCCAGGTGACGCATTTTGAAGCTGTTTTCAGCCAAATCAATCTTAAATAGGTAGGTTCCGTACAACAGTTTGACTAATAAAAATTGACAATAACGCGAAAAAATATTTTCGTATATCGACTTAGCAATTTTTGTGAGATTTTTTGAAGGAATTTTCAAACACTAATTTTATCTCAAAATTCTTATCCGAACATCGAACATCGTTAATAGAAGTTTCAATAGATACCTACCTACCTTACCTGTATTCCGCTGCACGCTCAGCCACCCCGAGTCCTGTTTGGTAGTGTTTATTCAAGGTTTTTTCACATTTTTCAGTCAAAAAAAAAACCAGTTTTTTTACCAAAACTCAAAATTTTTGTACAGCATATATTTCTAGTAATTTCATAGCTCGCTAGCCCGCGCGGAGACGCCTCTTTTGACACCTCGCACGTGCGTCTGGCGAATATAGAACTTCAAAAAATTGCATAACAAGTAAATTCATATATATACGAAATCCACCTTAGCTAGACAATAATTACATCAAATTGTTATAACTTTGCATCCAGGTGACGCATTTTGAAGCTGTTTTCAGCCAAATCAATCTTAAATAGGTAGGTTCCGTACAACAGTTTGACTAATAAAAATTGACAATAACGCGAAAAAATATTTTCGTATATCGACTTAGCAATTTTTGTGAGATTTTTTGAAGGAATTTTCAAACACTAATTTTATCTCAAAATTCTTATCCGAACATCGAACATCGTTAATAGTAGTTTCAATAGATACCTACCTACCTTACCTGTATTCCGGTGCGCGCTCAGCCACCCCGAGTCCTGTTTGGTAGTGTTTATTAAAGGTTTTTTCACATTTTTCAGTCAAAAAAAAAAAACAGTTTTTTGACCAAAACTCAAATTTTTTGTATAGCATATATTTCTAGTCATTTTATAGCTCGCTAGCCCGCGCGGAGACGCGTCTTTTGACACCTCGCACGTGCGTCTGGCGAATATAGAACTTCAAAAAATTGCATAACAAGTAAATTCATATATATACGAAATCCACCTTAGCTAGACAATAATTACATCAAATCGTTATAACTTTGCATCCAGGTGACGCATTTTGAAGCTGTTTTCAGCCAAATCAATCTTAAATAGGTAGGTTCCGTACAACAGTTTGACTAATAAAAATTGACAATAACGCGAAAAAATATTTTCGTATATCGACTTAGCAATTTTTGTGAGATTTTTTGAAGGAATTTTCAAACACTAATTTTATCTCAAAATTCTTATCCGAACATCGAACATCGTTAATAGTAGTTTCAATAGATACCTACCTACCTTACCTGTATTCCGGTGCGCGCTCAGCCACCCCGAGTCCTGTTTGGTAGTGTTTATTTAAGGTTTTTTCACATTTTTCAGTCAAAAAAAAAAAACAGTCTTTTGACCAAAACTCAAAATTTTTGTATAGCATATATTTCTAGTAATTTCATAGCTCGCTAGCCCGCGCGGAGACGCGTCTTTTGACACCTCGCACGTGCGTCTGGCGAATATAGAACTTCAAAAAATTGCATAACAAGTAAATTCATATATATACGAAATCCACCTTAGCTAGACAATAATTACATCAAATCGTTATAACTTTGCATCCAGGTGACGCATTTTGAAGCTGTTTTCAGCCAAATCAATCTTAAATAGGTAGGTTCCGTACAACAGTTTGACTAATAAAAATTGACAATAACGCGAAAAAATATTTCCGTATATCGACTTAGCAATTTTTGTGAGATTTTTTGAAGGAATTTTCAAAAACTAATTTTATCTCAAAATTCTTATCCGAACCATCGTTAATAGTAGTTTCAATAGATAGCTACCTACCTTACCTGTATTCCGGTGCACGCTCAGCCACCCCGAGTCCTGTTTGGTAGTGTTTATTAAAGGTTTTTTCACATTTTTCAGTCAAAAAAAAAACCAGTTTTTTTACCAAAACTCAAAATTTTTGTATAGCATATATTTCTAGTATTTTCATAGCTCGCTAGCCCGCGTGGAGACGCGTCTTTTGACACCTCGCACGTGCGTCTGGCGAATATAGAACTTCAAAAAATTGCATAACAAGTAAATTCATATATATACGAAATCCACCTTAGCTAGACAATAATTACATCAAATCGTTATAACTTTGCATCCAGGTGACGCATTTTGAAGCTGTTTTCAGCCAAATCAATCTTAAATAGGTAGGTTCCGTACAACAGTTTGACTAATAAAAATTGACAATAACGCGAAAAAATATTTTCATATATCGACTTAGCAATTTTTGTGAGATTTTTTGAAGGAATTTTCAAAAACTAATTTTATCTCAAAATTCTTATCCGAACCATCGTTAATAGTAGTTTCAATAGATACCTACCTACCTTACCTGTATTCCAGTGCGCGCTCAGCCACCCCGAGTCCTGTTTGGTAGTGTTTATTAAAGGTTTTTTCACATTTTTCAGTCAAAAAAAAACCAGTTTTTTGACCAAAACTCAAAATTTTTGTATAGAATATATTTCTAGTAATTTCAAAGCTCGCTTGTTCACGCGAAGACGCGTCTTTTGACACCTCGCACGTGCGTCTGGCGAATATAGAACTTCAAAAAATTGCATAACAAGTAAATTCATATATATACGAAATCCACCTTAGCTAGACAATAATTACATCAAATGGTTATAACTTTGCATCCAGGTGACGCATTTTGAAGCTGTTTTCAGCCAAATCAATCTTAAATAGGTAGGTTCCGTACAACAGTTTGACTAATAAAAATTGACAATAACGCGAAAAAATATTTTCGTATATCGACTTAGCAATTTTTGTGAGATTTTTTGAAGGAATTTTCAAACACTAATTTTATCTCAAAATTCTTATCCGAACATCGAACATCGTTAATAGAAGTTTCAATAGATACCTACCTACCTTACCTGTATTCCGCTGCACGCTCAGCCACCCCGAGTCCTGTTTGGTAGTGTTTATTCAAGGTTTTTTCACATTTTTCAGTCAAAAAAAAAACCAGTTTTTTTACCAAAACTCAAAATTTTTGTACAGCATATATTTCTAGTAATTTCATAGCTCGCTAGCCCGCGCGGAGACGCGTCTTTTGACACCTCGCACGTGCGTCTGGCGAATATAGAACTTCAAAAAATTGCATAACAAGTAAATTCATATATATACGAAATCCACCTTAGCTAGACAATAATTACATCAAATCGTTATAACTTTGCATCCAGGTGACGCATTTTGAAGCTGTTTTCAGCCAAATCAATCTTAAATAGGTAGGTTCCGTACAACAGTTTGACTAATAAAAATTGACAATAACGCGAAAAAATATTTTCGTATATCGACTTAGCAATTTTTGTGAGATTTTTTGAAGGAATTTTCAAACACTAATTTTATCTCAAAATTCTTATCCGAACATCGAACATCGTTAATAGTAGTTTCAATAGATACCTACCTACCTTACCTGTATTCCGGAGCGCGCTCAGCCACCCCGAGTCCTGTTTGGTAGTGTTTATTAAAGGTTTTTTCACATTTTTCAGTCAAAAAAAAAAAACAGTTTTTTGACCAAAACTCAAATTTTTTGTATAGCATATATTTCTAGTCATTTTATAGCTCGCTAGCCCGCGCGGAGACGCGTCTTTTGACACCTCGCACGTGCGTCTGGCGAATATAGAACTTCAAAAAATTGCATAACAAGTAAATTCATATATATACGAAATCCACCTTAGCTAGACAATAATTACATCAAATCGTTATAACTTTGCATCCAGGTGACGCATTTTGAAGCTGTTTTCAGCCAAATCAATCTTAAATAGGTAGGTTCCGTACAACAGTTTGACTAATAAAAATTGACAATAACGCGAAAAAATATTTTCGTATATCGACTTAGCAATTTTTGTGAGATTTTTTGAAGGAATTTTCAAACACTAATTTTATCTCAAAATTCTTATCCGAACATCGAACATCGTTAATAGTAGTTTCAATAGATACCTACCTACCTTACCTGTATTCCGGTGCGCGCTCAGCCACCCCGAGTCCTGTTTGGTAGTGTTTATTTAAGGTTTTTTCACATTTTTCAGTCAAAAAAAAAAAACAGTCTTTTGACCAAAACTCAAAATTTTTGTATAGCATATATTTCTAGTAATTTCATAGCTCGCTAGCCCGCGCGGAGACGCGTCTTTTGACACCTCGCACGTGCGTCTGGCGAATATAGAACTTCAAAAAATTGCATAACAAGTAAATTCATATATATACGAAATCCACCTTAGCTAGACAATAATTACATCAAATCGTTATAACTTTGCATCCAGGTGACGCATTTTGAAGCTGTTTTCAGCCAAATCAATCTTAAATAGGTAGGTTCCGTACAACAGTTTGACTAATAAAAATTGACAATAACGCGAAAAAATATTTCCGTATATCGACTTAGCAATTTTTGTGAGATTTTTTGAAGGAATTTTCAAAAACTAATTTTATCTCAAAATTCTTATCCGAACCATCGTTAATAGTAGTTTCAATAGATAGCTACCTACCTTACCTGTATTCCGGTGCACGCTCAGCCACCCCGAGTCCTGTTTGGTAGTGTTTATTAAAGGTTTTTTCACATTTTTCAGTCAAAAAAAAAACCAGTTTTTTTACCAAAACTCAAAATTTTTGTATAGCATATATTTCTAGTATTTTCATAGCTCGCTAGCCCGCGTGGAGACGCGTCTTTTGACACCTCGCACGTGCGTCTGGCGAATATAGAACTTCAAAAAATTGCATAACAAGTAAATTCATATATATACGAAATCCACCTTAGCTAGACAATAATTACATCAAATCGTTATAACTTTGCATCCAGGTGACGCATTTTGAAGCTGTTTTCAGCCAAATCAATCTTAAATAGGTAGGTTCCGTACAACAGTTTGACTAATAAAAATTGACAATAACGCGAAAAAATATTTCCGTATATCGACTTAGCAATTTTTGTGAGATTTTTTGAAGGAATTTTCAAAAACTAATTTTATCTCAAAATTCTTATCCGAACCATCGTTAATAGTAGTTTCAATAGATAGCTACCTACCTTACCTGTATTCCGGTGCACGCTCAGCCACCCCGAGTCCTGTTTGGTAGTGTTTATTAAAGGTTTTTTCACATTTTTCAGTCAAAAAAAAAACCAGTTTTTTTACCAAAACTCAAAATTTTTGTATAGCATATATTTCTAGTATTTTCATAGCTCGCTAGCCCGCGTGGAGACGCGTCTTTTGACACCTCGCACGTGCGTCTGGCGAATATAGAACTTCAAAAAATTGCATAACAAGTAAATTCATATATATACGAAATCCACCTTAGCTAGACAATAATTACATCAAATCGTTATAACTTTGCATCCAGGTGACGCATTTTGAAGCTGTTTTCAGCCAAATCAATCTTAAATAGGTAGGTTCCGTACAACAGTTTGACTAATAAAAATTGACAATAACGCGAAAAAATATTTTCATATATCGACTTAGCAATTTTTGTGAGATTTTTTGAAGGAATTTTCAAAAACTAATTTTATCTCAAAATTCTTATCCGAACCATCGTTAATAGTAGTTTCAATAGATACCTACCTACCTTACCTGTATTCCAGTGCGCGCTCAGCCACCCCGAGTCCTGTTTGGTAGTGTTTATTAAAGGTTTTTTCACATTTTTCAGTCAAAAAAAAACCAGTTTTTTGACCAAAACTCAAAATTTTTGTATAGAATATATTTCTAGTAATTTCAAAGCTCGCTTGTTCACGCGAAGACGCGTCTTTTGACACCTCGCACGTGCGTCTGGCGAATATAGAACTTCAAAAAATTGCATAACAAGTAAATTCATATATATACGAAATCCACCTTAGCTAGACAATAATTACATCAAATGGTTATAACTTTGCATCCAGGTGACGCATTTTGAAGCTGTTTTCAGCCAAATCAATCTTAAATAGGTAGGTTCCGTACAACAGTTTGACTAATAAAAATTGACAATAACGCGAAAAAATATTTTCGTATATCGACTTAGCAATTTTTGTGAGATTTTTTGAAGGAATTTTCAAACACTAATTTTATCTCAAAATTCTTATCCGAACATCGAACATCGTTAATAGAAGTTTCAATAGATACCTACCTACCTTACCTGTATTCCGCTGCACGCTCAGCCACCCCGAGTCCTGTTTGGTAGTGTTTATTCAAGGTTTTTTCACATTTTTCAGTCAAAAAAAAAACCAGTTTTTTTACCAAAACTCAAAATTTTTGTACAGCATATATTTCTAGTAATTTCATAGCTCGCTAGCCCGCGCGGAGACGCGTCTTTTGACACCTCGCACGTGCGTCTGGCGAATATAGAACTTCAAAAAATTGCATAACAAGTAAATTCATATACAAGGTGGAGACGACAATACAACAATAAATTAAACTTCGTATACCTAATGCCGTTCCCAGTCTGCATACAAAAATTAAATCAAATATATCCAATAGTTTAGTCACAGGACATTATTTTACATTTTTAAGATTTTCTACATGATGTATCTAACAATAAGCCAGCGCCGACAGGTTAACGACTTCGGCAATAATCTGCAACGGTAATATCGGTATAAACAAAACATGTTGCCAGCTCGCTACTTCAATAACCTTCGCCAAAATTGTTCTTAAATTTTACTTCCCGATGAGAATTAATGCATATAATACCTTATCTCTGAGCCATAAGAGTCATAAAGCGTGTGAAGAAAATTAGATATGAAAATAATGCATGCGGAAGTTATTACTACTTGTTACGCACTCATGTCAATCGTAAATTAAGTATGTGCGAAAGGGATAGATTAGATAGTTTGTTTATTTCTACTTCGCTTTCTTGCCGAAACCTGCAAAAATTGGTGTAGGTCAGTGTGTCGCCGTGATCCTATGACGTCGTACGCGTCATTGTTTCGTAACGCAAGCGCAGGTGTTCCGGTTTCGCTGCCTTTGAAGCGCCCGCCCGCCCGCCGCTCGTTTGTTTATGAAATTGTGATTATCTTAAGACGACTTAGTGTGAATTGTGCGAAATTAGACGCTTTATTTAGTGACAGGACACATACAACGTAGTAGTACCTAGGTAGTTAAATTGTTAAGTGAATTGTGCGAAATTAGACGCTTGTCATTGTGTGTTATCTAATCGTTTGTTTTTTGTAATAACAATGCCTCGTTTTGGTTACACAGCCATGGAGTACACCGACATGATTTTAATTTATGGGGAATGTCACGAAAACGCCGCTTTAGCAATAAGAACATACCGAGAGAGGTATGGGAACACCCGTGTATGTCCTACGGACGGCCGCATTATCGTTCAAGCTGTCCAGAGGATACGGGAAAATGTACCCTTAATCCCGCATTTGGATAGTGCTACTCCAATAGTAACAGTGACCCGAGACGAACGAGTTTTAAATTATTTTGAACGCAATCCTACGTCTAGTCTACGTAGGTAGGGCTGCTCGAAATTTTGGTGTAAATCATAAAACCATACACAAAGTTTTAAAACGCGATAAACGGAAGCCTTTTAAATACAAAAAAGTACAGGCGTTGCTACAAAGGGACAAGCCAGTAAGAGAAACCTTCTGTCGTTGGATAGAAATAAAACATTTAGATAACCCCGACTTCCTGTACAATGTGATGTGGACTGATGAAAGTAAATTTACAAGGAACGGCTTATGGAACCGACAGAATCTTCGGTACTGGAGCCGCGAGAATCCGCATCTAGTACGGGAGACTTCGCACCAGTACAGATTTGCTATCAATGTGTGGGCTGGCATACACAGGAATACCATAATTGGCCCGGTTTTTATTGAGGGCAATTTAAATGGTGCAAAGTTTTTAGAACTTCTCAACGGACCCGTTTCAGATTACACGGATGATCTTCCGCTAAACGTGCACAGCCAGATGTGGTACCAGTTAGACGGAGCACCAGATCATTCAGTGATGTCTGCCAGAGAGCGTTTGTCTCAAATGTTTGGACAACAGTGGATTGGCCGTTATGGACCAACACGGTGGCCAGCGAGGTCACCGGACCTCACGCCATTAGATTTCTTCTTGTGGGGTCATGTCAAAAATGAAGTTTATTCAACAGACGTTGATACCGTTGATGATTTAATGAGCCGAATTATAAAATCTTTTAATAAATTAAAACAAATGGCCGCTAATGGCGACCTCTTATCAAGAGTAAGAAATAATCTTTTAAGACGATGTAATTTGTGTGTTCGGGTTCATGGCGGACATATTGAAAATTTAAAAATTTAATGGATACTAAGTCTGAATATGTACGATAAGTGATTAACTGATTAAACAGTGATTGTAATTAATAATTACTCGTGGGTGACTGTGACTATTCAGTTAATAATTTGTGATTCTGTGTAATTGTTTTTGCATTCATAAAAATAAATATGGCGCAAAAAATCACGTCGTCGGCGCGGGTCCCACGACCCGACGCACCACCTATACATTACCCCGCGCTGTTGCCGCTCTTCTCACAGGTTAGTGAACCAATATTTAAAAATGGTGTTCTGTTTTGTTTACATTTTTATGCTATTTAGTTTGTTTGAAAAGATTTTTTTTTAAATTTCGGTTCTAGGATTTATTTGATAGTTTCAAAATATTCCTATGAACTAGTATTACTAGTGTTTTCATTTATTGTTGTATCGTCATCTCCACATTGTATATACGAAATCCACCTTAGCTAGACAATAATTACATCAAATCGTTATAACTTTGCATCCAGGTGACGCATTTTGAAGCTGTTTTCAGCCAAATCAATCTTAAATAGGTAGGTTCCGTACAACAGTTTGACTAATAAAAATTGACAATAACGCGAAAAAATATTTTCGTATATCGACTTAGCAATTTTTGTGAGATTTTTTGAAGGAATTTTCAAACACTAATTTTATCTCAAAATTCTTATCCGAACATCGAACATCGTTAATAGTAGTTTCAATAGATACCTACCTACCTTACCTGTATTCCGGTGCGCGCTCAGCCACCCCGAGTCCTGTTTGGTAGTGTTTATTAAAGGTTTTTTCACATTTTTCAGTCAAAAAAAAAAAACAGTTTTTTGACCAAAACTCAAATTTTTTGTATAGCATATATTTCTAGTCATTTTATAGCTCGCTAGCCCGCGCGGAGACGCGTCTTTTGACACCTCGCACGTGCGTCTGGCGAATATAGAACTTCAAAAAATTGCATAACAAGTAAATTCATATATATACGAAATCCACCTTAGCTAGACAATAATTACATCAAATCGTTATAACTTTGCATCCAGGTGACGCATTTTGAAGCTGTTTTCAGCCAAATCAATCTTAAATAGGTAGGTTCCGTACAACAGTTTGACTAATAAAAATTGACAATAACGCGAAAAAATATTTTCGTATATCGACTTAGCAATTTTTGTGAGATTTTTTGAAGGAATTTTCAAACACTAATTTTATCTCAAAATTCTTATCCGAACATCGAACATCGTTAATAGTAGTTTCAATAGATACCTACCTACCTTACCTGTATTCCGGTGCGCGCTCAGCCACCCCGAGTCCTGTTTGGTAGTGTTTATTTAAGGTTTTTTCACATTTTTCAGTCAAAAAAAAAAAACAGTCTTTTGACCAAAACTCAAAATTTTTGTATAGCATATATTTCTAGTAATTTCATAGCTCGCTAGCCCGCGCGGAGACGCGTCTTTTGACACCTCGCACGTGCGTCTGGCGAATATAGAACTTCAAAAAATTGCATAACAAGTAAATTCATATATATACGAAATCCACCTTAGCTAGACAATAATTACATCAAATCGTTATAACTTTGCATCCAGGTGACGCATTTTGAAGCTGTTTTCAGCCAAATCAATCTTAAATAGGTAGGTTCCGTACAACAGTTTGACTAATAAAAATTGACAATAACGCGAAAAAATATTTCCGTATATCGACTTAGCAATTTTTGTGAGATTTTTTGAAGGAATTTTCAAAAACTAATTTTATCTCAAAATTCTTATCCGAACCATCGTTAATAGTAGTTTCAATAGATAGCTACCTACCTTACCTGTATTCCGGTGCACGCTCAGCCACCCCGAGTCCTGTTTGGTAGTGTTTATTAAAGGTTTTTTCACATTTTTCAGTCAAAAAAAAAACCAGTTTTTTTACCAAAACTCAAAATTTTTGTATAGCATATATTTCTAGTATTTTCATAGCTCGCTAGCCCGCGTGGAGACGCGTCTTTTGACACCTCGCACGTGCGTCTGGCGAATATAGAACTTCAAAAAATTGCATAACAAGTAAATTCATATATATACGAAATCCACCTTAGCTAGACAATAATTACATCAAATCGTTATAACTTTGCATCCAGGTGACGCATTTTGAAGCTGTTTTCAGCCAAATCAATCTTAAATAGGTAGGTTCCGTACAACAGTTTGACTAATAAAAATTGACAATAACGCGAAAAAATATTTTCATATATCGACTTAGCAATTTTTGTGAGATTTTTTGAAGGAATTTTCAAAAACTAATTTTATCTCAAAATTCTTATCCGAACCATCGTTAATAGTAGTTTCAATAGATACCTACCTACCTTACCTGTATTCCAGTGCGCGCTCAGCCACCCCGAGTCCTGTTTGGTAGTGTTTATTAAAGGTTTTTTCACATTTTTCAGTCAAAAAAAAACCAGTTTTTTGACCAAAACTCAAAATTTTTGTATAGAATATATTTCTAGTAATTTCAAAGCTCGCTTGTTCACGCGAAGACGCGTCTTTTGACACCTCGCACGTGCGTCTGGCGAATATAGAACTTCAAAAAATTGCATAACAAGTAAATTCATATATATACGAAATCCACCTTAGCTAGACAATAATTACATCAAATGGTTATAACTTTGCATCCAGGTGACGCATTTTGAAGCTGTTTTCAGCCAAATCAATCTTAAATAGGTAGGTTCCGTACAACAGTTTGACTAATAAAAATTGACAATAACGCGAAAAAATATTTTCGTATATCGACTTAGCAATTTTTGTGAGATTTTTTGAAGGAATTTTCAAACACTAATTTTATCTCAAAATTCTTATCCGAACATCGAACATCGTTAATAGAAGTTTCAATAGATACCTACCTACCTTACCTGTATTCCGCTGCACGCTCAGCCACCCCGAGTCCTGTTTGGTAGTGTTTATTCAAGGTTTTTTCACATTTTTCAGTCAAAAAAAAAACCAGTTTTTTTACCAAAACTCAAAATTTTTGTACAGCATATATTTCTAGTAATTTCATAGCTCGCTAGCCCGCGCGGAGACGCGTCTTTTGACACCTCGCACGTGCGTCTGGCGAATATAGAACTTCAAAAAATTGCATAACAAGTAAATTCATATATATACGAAATCCACCTTAGCTAGACAATAATTACATCAAATCGTTATAACTTTGCATCCAGGTGACGCATTTTGAAGCTGTTTTCAGCCAAATCAATCTTAAATAGGTAGGTTCCGTACAACAGTTTGACTAATAAAAATTGACAATAACGCGAAAAAATATTTTCGTATATCGACTTAGCAATTTTTGTGAGATTTTTTGAAGGAATTTTCAAACACTAATTTTATCTCAAAATTCTTATCCGAACATCGAACATCGTTAATAGTAGTTTCAATAGATACCTACCTACCTTACCTGTATTCCGGTGCGCGCTCAGCCACCCCGAGTCCTGTTTGGTAGTGTTTATTAAAGGTTTTTTCACATTTTTCAGTCAAAAAAAAAAAACAGTTTTTTGACCAAAACTCAAATTTTTTGTATAGCATATATTTCTAGTCATTTTATAGCTCGCTAGCCCGCGCGGAGACGCGTCTTTTGACACCTCGCACGTGCGTCTGGCGAATATAGAACTTCAAAAAATTGCATAACAAGTAAATTCATATATATACGAAATCCACCTTAGCTAGACAATAATTACATCAAATCGTTATAACTTTGCATCCAGGTGACGCATTTTGAAGCTGTTTTCAGCCAAATCAATCTTAAATAGGTAGGTTCCGTACAACAGTTTGACTAATAAAAATTGACAATAACGCGAAAAAATATTTTCGTATATCGACTTAGCAATTTTTGTGAGATTTTTTGAAGGAATTTTCAAACACTAATTTTATCTCAAAATTCTTATCCGAACATCGAACATCGTTAATAGTAGTTTCAATAGATACCTACCTACCTTACCTGTATTCCGGTGCGCGCTCAGCCACCCCGAGTCCTGTTTGGTAGTGTTTATTTAAGGTTTTTTCACATTTTTCAGTCAAAAAAAAAAAACAGTCTTTTGACCAAAACTCAAAATTTTTGTATAGCATATATTTCTAGTAATTTCATAGCTCGCTAGCCCGCGCGGAGACGCGTCTTTTGACACCTCGCACGTGCGTCTGGCGAATATAGAACTTCAAAAAATTGCATAACAAGTAAATTCATATATATACGAAATCCACCTTAGCTAGACAATAATTACATCAAATCGTTATAACTTTGCATCCAGGTGACGCATTTTGAAGCTGTTTTCAGCCAAATCAATCTTAAATAGGTAGGTTCCGTACAACAGTTTGACTAATAAAAATTGACAATAACGCGAAAAAATATTTTCATATATCGACTTAGCAATTTTTGTGAGATTTTTTGAAGGAATTTTCAAAAACTAATTTTATCTCAAAATTCTTATCCGAACCATCGTTAATAGTAGTTTCAATAGATACCTACCTACCTTACCTGTATTCCAGTGCGCGCTCAGCCACCCCGAGTCCTGTTTGGTAGTGTTTATTAAAGGTTTTTTCACATTTTTCAGTCAAAAAAAAACCAGTTTTTTGACCAAAACTCAAAATTTTTGTATAGAATATATTTCTAGTAATTTCAAAGCTCGCTTGTTCACGCGAAGACGCGTCTTTTGACACCTCGCACGTGCGTCTGGCGAATATAGAACTTCAAAAAATTGCATAACAAGTAAATTCATATATATACGAAATCCACCTTAGCTAGACAATAATTACATCAAATGGTTATAACTTTGCATCCAGGTGACGCATTTTGAAGCTGTTTTCAGCCAAATCAATCTTAAATAGGTAGGTTCCGTACAACAGTTTGACTAATAAAAATTGACAATAACGCGAAAAAATATTTTCGTATATCGACTTAGCAATTTTTGTGAGATTTTTTGAAGGAATTTTCAAACACTAATTTTATCTCAAAATTCTTATCCGAACATCGAACATCGTTAATAGAAGTTTCAATA
Source organism: Tiliacea citrago (assembly GCA_963921375.1). Classification (NCBI taxonomy): domain Eukaryota; kingdom Metazoa; phylum Arthropoda; class Insecta; order Lepidoptera; family Noctuidae; genus Tiliacea; species Tiliacea citrago. The sequence goes on along the minus strand of OY992809.1, from coordinate 14,714,550 downwards.
GATACCTACCTACCTTACCTGTATTCCGCTGCACGCTCAGCCACCCCGAGTCCTGTTTGGTAGTGTTTATTCAAGGTTTTTTCACATTTTTCAGTCAAAAAAAAAACCAGTTTTTTTACCAAAACTCAAAATTTTTGTACAGCATATATTTCTAGTAATTTCATAGCTCGCTAGCCCGCGCGGAGACGCGTCTTTTGACACCTCGCACGTGCGTCTGGCGAATATAGAACTTCAAAAAATTGCATAACAAGTAAATTCATATACAAGGTGGAGACGACAATACAACAATAAATTAAACTTCGTATACCTAATGCCGTTCCCAGTCTGCATACAAAAATTAAATCAAATATATCCAATAGTTTAGTCACAGGACATTATTTTACATTTTTAAGATTTTCTACATGATGTATCTAACAATAAGCCAGCGCCGACAGGTTAACGACTTCGGCAATAATCTGCAACGGTAATATCGGTATAAACAAAACATGTTGCCAGCTCGCTACTTCAATAACCTTCGCCAAAATTGTTCTTAAATTTTACTTCCCGATGAGAATTAATGCATATAATACCTTATCTCTGAGCCATAAGAGTCATAAAGCGTGTGAAGAAAATTAGATATGAAAATAATGCATGCGGAAGTTATTACTACTTGTTACGCACTCATGTCAATCGTAAATTAAGTATGTGCGAAAGGGATAGATTAGATAGTTTGTTTATTTCTACTTCGCTTTCTTGCCGAAACCTGCAAAAATTGGTGTAGGTCAGTGTGTCGCCGTGATCCTATGACGTCGTACGCGTCATTGTTTCGTAACGCAAGCGCAGGTGTTCCGGTTTCGCTGCCTTTGAAGCGCCCGCCCGCCCGCCGCTCGTTTGTTTATGAAATTGTGATTATCTTAAGACGACTTAGTGTGAATTGTGCGAAATTAGACGCTTTATTTAGTGACAGGACACATACAACGTAGTAGTACCTAGGTAGTTAAATTGTTAAGTGAATTGTGCGAAATTAGACGCTTGTCATTGTGTGTTATCTAATCGTTTGTTTTTTGTAATAACAATGCCTCGTTTTGGTTACACAGCCATGGAGTACACCGACATGATTTTAATTTATGGGGAATGTCACGAAAACGCCGCTTTAGCAATAAGAACATACCGAGAGAGGTATGGGAACACCCGTGTATGTCCTACGGACGGCCGCATTATCGTTCAAGCTGTCCAGAGGATACGGGAAAATGTACCCTTAATCCCGCATTTGGATAGTGCTACTCCAATAGTAACAGTGACCCGAGACGAACGAGTTTTAAATTATTTTGAACGCAATCCTACGTCTAGTCTACGTAGGTAGGGCTGCTCGAAATTTTGGTGTAAATCATAAAACCATACACAAAGTTTTAAAACGCGATAAACGGAAGCCTTTTAAATACAAAAAAGTACAGGCGTTGCTACAAAGGGACAAGCCAGTAAGAGAAACCTTCTGTCGTTGGATAGAAATAAAACATTTAGATAACCCCGACTTCCTGTACAATGTGATGTGGACTGATGAAAGTAAATTTACAAGGAACGGCTTATGGAACCGACAGAATCTTCGGTACTGGAGCCGCGAGAATCCGCATCTAGTACGGGAGACTTCGCACCAGTACAGATTTGCTATCAATGTGTGGGCTGGCATACACAGGAATACCATAATTGGCCCGGTTTTTATTGAGGGCAATTTAAATGGTGCAAAGTTTTTAGAACTTCTCAACGGACCCGTTTCAGATTACACGGATGATCTTCCGCTAAACGTGCACAGCCAGATGTGGTACCAGTTAGACGGAGCACCAGATCATTCAGTGATGTCTGCCAGAGAGCGTTTGTCTCAAATGTTTGGACAACAGTGGATTGGCCGTTATGGACCAACACGGTGGCCAGCGAGGTCACCGGACCTCACGCCATTAGATTTCTTCTTGTGGGGTCATGTCAAAAATGAAGTTTATTCAACAGACGTTGATACCGTTGATGATTTAATGAGCCGAATTATAAAATCTTTTAATAAATTAAAACAAATGGCCGCTAATGGCGACCTCTTATCAAGAGTAAGAAATAATCTTTTAAGACGATGTAATTTGTGTGTTCGGGTTCATGGCGGACATATTGAAAATTTAAAAATTTAATGGATACTAAGTCTGAATATGTACGATAAGTGATTAACTGATTAAACAGTGATTGTAATTAATAATTACTCGTGGGTGACTGTGACTATTCAGTTAATAATTTGTGATTCTGTGTAATTGTTTTTGCATTCATAAAAATAAATATGGCGCAAAAAATCACGTCGTCGGCGCGGGTCCCACGACCCGACGCACCACCTATACATTACCCCGCGCTGTTGCCGCTCTTCTCACAGGTTAGTGAACCAATATTTAAAAATGGTGTTCTGTTTTGTTTACATTTTTATGCTATTTAGTTTGTTTGAAAAGATTTTTTTTTAAATTTCGGTTCTAGGATTTATTTGATAGTTTCAAAATATTCCTATGAACTAGTATTACTAGTGTTTTCATTTATTGTTGTATCGTCATCTCCACATTGTATATACGAAATCCACCTTAGCTAGACAATAATTACATCAAATCGTTATAACTTTGCATCCAGGTGACGCATTTTGAAGCTGTTTTCAGCCAAATCAATCTTAAATAGGTAGGTTCCGTACAACAGTTTGACTAATAAAAATTGACAATAACGCGAAAAAATATTTTCGTATATCGACTTAGCAATTTTTGTGAGATTTTTTGAAGGAATTTTCAAACACTAATTTTATCTCAAAATTCTTATCCGAACATCGAACATCGTTAATAGTAGTTTCAATAGATACCTACCTACCTTACCTGTATTCCGGTGCGCGCTCAGCCACCCCGAGTCCTGTTTGGTAGTGTTTATTAAAGGTTTTTTCACATTTTTCAGTCAAAAAAAAAAAACAGTTTTTTGACCAAAACTCAAATTTTTTGTATAGCATATATTTCTAGTCATTTTATAGCTCGCTAGCCCGCGCGGAGACGCGTCTTTTGACACCTCGCACGTGCGTCTGGCGAATATAGAACTTCAAAAAATTGCATAACAAGTAAATTCATATATATACGAAATCCACCTTAGCTAGACAATAATTACATCAAATCGTTATAACTTTGCATCCAGGTGACGCATTTTGAAGCTGTTTTCAGCCAAATCAATCTTAAATAGGTAGGTTCCGTACAACAGTTTGACTAATAAAAATTGACAATAACGCGAAAAAATATTTTCGTATATCGACTTAGCAATTTTTGTGAGATTTTTTGAAGGAATTTTCAAACACTAATTTTATCTCAAAATTCTTATCCGAACATCGAACATCGTTAATAGTAGTTTCAATAGATACCTACCTACCTTACCTGTATTCCGGTGCGCGCTCAGCCACCCCGAGTCCTGTTTGGTAGTGTTTATTTAAGGTTTTTTCACATTTTTCAGTCAAAAAAAAAAAACAGTCTTTTGACCAAAACTCAAAATTTTTGTATAGCATATATTTCTAGTAATTTCATAGCTCGCTAGCCCGCGCGGAGACGCGTCTTTTGACACCTCGCACGTGCGTCTGGCGAATATAGAACTTCAAAAAATTGCATAACAAGTAAATTCATATATATACGAAATCCACCTTAGCTAGACAATAATTACATCAAATCGTTATAACTTTGCATCCAGGTGACGCATTTTGAAGCTGTTTTCAGCCAAATCAATCTTAAATAGGTAGGTTCCGTACAACAGTTTGACTAATAAAAATTGACAATAACGCGAAAAAATATTTCCGTATATCGACTTAGCAATTTTTGTGAGATTTTTTGAAGGAATTTTCAAAAACTAATTTTATCTCAAAATTCTTATCCGAACCATCGTTAATAGTAGTTTCAATAGATAGCTACCTACCTTACCTGTATTCCGGTGCACGCTCAGCCACCCCGAGTCCTGTTTGGTAGTGTTTATTAAAGGTTTTTTCACATTTTTCAGTCAAAAAAAAAACCAGTTTTTTTACCAAAACTCAAAATTTTTGTATAGCATATATTTCTAGTATTTTCATAGCTCGCTAGCCCGCGTGGAGACGCGTCTTTTGACACCTCGCACGTGCGTCTGGCGAATATAGAACTTCAAAAAATTGCATAACAAGTAAATTCATATATATACGAAATCCACCTTAGCTAGACAATAATTACATCAAATCGTTATAACTTTGCATCCAGGTGACGCATTTTGAAGCTGTTTTCAGCCAAATCAATCTTAAATAGGTAGGTTCCGTACAACAGTTTGACTAATAAAAATTGACAATAACGCGAAAAAATATTTTCATATATCGACTTAGCAATTTTTGTGAGATTTTTTGAAGGAATTTTCAAAAACTAATTTTATCTCAAAATTCTTATCCGAACCATCGTTAATAGTAGTTTCAATAGATACCTACCTACCTTACCTGTATTCCAGTGCGCGCTCAGCCACCCCGAGTCCTGTTTGGTAGTGTTTATTAAAGGTTTTTTCACATTTTTCAGTCAAAAAAAAACCAGTTTTTTGACCAAAACTCAAAATTTTTGTATAGAATATATTTCTAGTAATTTCAAAGCTCGCTTGTTCACGCGAAGACGCGTCTTTTGACACCTCGCACGTGCGTCTGGCGAATATAGAACTTCAAAAAATTGCATAACAAGTAAATTCATATATATACGAAATCCACCTTAGCTAGACAATAATTACATCAAATGGTTATAACTTTGCATCCAGGTGACGCATTTTGAAGCTGTTTTCAGCCAAATCAATCTTAAATAGGTAGGTTCCGTACAACAGTTTGACTAATAAAAATTGACAATAACGCGAAAAAATATTTTCGTATATCGACTTAGCAATTTTTGTGAGATTTTTTGAAGGAATTTTCAAACACTAATTTTATCTCAAAATTCTTATCCGAACATCGAACATCGTTAATAGAAGTTTCAATAGATACCTACCTACCTTACCTGTATTCCGCTGCACGCTCAGCCACCCCGAGTCCTGTTTGGTAGTGTTTATTCAAGGTTTTTTCACATTTTTCAGTCAAAAAAAAAACCAGTTTTTTTACCAAAACTCAAAATTTTTGTACAGCATATATTTCTAGTAATTTCATAGCTCGCTAGCCCGCGCGGAGACGCGTCTTTTGACACCTCGCACGTGCGTCTGGCGAATATAGAACTTCAAAAAATTGCATAACAAGTAAATTCATATATATACGAAATCCACCTTAGCTAGACAATAATTACATCAAATCGTTATAACTTTGCATCCAGGTGACGCATTTTGAAGCTGTTTTCAGCCAAATCAATCTTAAATAGGTAGGTTCCGTACAACAGTTTGACTAATAAAAATTGACAATAACGCGAAAAAATATTTTCGTATATCGACTTAGCAATTTTTGTGAGATTTTTTGAAGGAATTTTCAAACACTAATTTTATCTCAAAATTCTTATCCGAACATCGAACATCGTTAATAGTAGTTTCAATAGATACCTACCTACCTTACCTGTATTCCGGTGCGCGCTCAGCCACCCCGAGTCCTGTTTGGTAGTGTTTATTAAAGGTTTTTTCACATTTTTCAGTCAAAAAAAAAAAACAGTTTTTTGACCAAAACTCAAATTTTTTGTATAGCATATATTTCTAGTCATTTTATAGCTCGCTAGCCCGCGCGGAGACGCGTCTTTTGACACCTCGCACGTGCGTCTGGCGAATATAGAACTTCAAAAAATTGCATAACAAGTAAATTCATATATATACGAAATCCACCTTAGCTAGACAATAATTACATCAAATCGTTATAACTTTGCATCCAGGTGACGCATTTTGAAGCTGTTTTCAGCCAAATCAATCTTAAATAGGTAGGTTCCGTACAACAGTTTGACTAATAAAAATTGACAATAACGCGAAAAAATATTTTCGTATATCGACTTAGCAATTTTTGTGAGATTTTTTGAAGGAATTTTCAAACACTAATTTTATCTCAAAATTCTTATCCGAACATCGAACATCGTTAATAGTAGTTTCAATAGATACCTACCTACCTTACCTGTATTCCGGTGCGCGCTCAGCCACCCCGAGTCCTGTTTGGTAGTGTTTATTTAAGGTTTTTTCACATTTTTCAGTCAAAAAAAAAAAACAGTCTTTTGACCAAAACTCAAAATTTTTGTATAGCATATATTTCTAGTAATTTCATAGCTCGCTAGCCCGCGCGGAGACGCGTCTTTTGACACCTCGCACGTGCGTCTGGCGAATATAGAACTTCAAAAAATTGCATAACAAGTAAATTCATATATATACGAAATCCACCTTAGCTAGACAATAATTACATCAAATCGTTATAACTTTGCATCCAGGTGACGCATTTTGAAGCTGTTTTCAGCCAAATCAATCTTAAATAGGTAGGTTCCGTACAACAGTTTGACTAATAAAAATTGACAATAACGCGAAAAAATATTTTCATATATCGACTTAGCAATTTTTGTGAGATTTTTTGAAGGAATTTTCAAAAACTAATTTTATCTCAAAATTCTTATCCGAACCATCGTTAATAGTAGTTTCAATAGATACCTACCTACCTTACCTGTATTCCAGTGCGCGCTCAGCCACCCCGAGTCCTGTTTGGTAGTGTTTATTAAAGGTTTTTTCACATTTTTCAGTCAAAAAAAAACCAGTTTTTTGACCAAAACTCAAAATTTTTGTATAGAATATATTTCTAGTAATTTCAAAGCTCGCTTGTTCACGCGAAGACGCGTCTTTTGACACCTCGCACGTGCGTCTGGCGAATATAGAACTTCAAAAAATTGCATAACAAGTAAATTCATATATATACGAAATCCACCTTAGCTAGACAATAATTACATCAAATGGTTATAACTTTGCATCCAGGTGACGCATTTTGAAGCTGTTTTCAGCCAAATCAATCTTAAATAGGTAGGTTCCGTACAACAGTTTGACTAATAAAAATTGACAATAACGCGAAAAAATATTTTCGTATATCGACTTAGCAATTTTTGTGAGATTTTTTGAAGGAATTTTCAAACACTAATTTTATCTCAAAATTCTTATCCGAACATCGAACATCGTTAATAGAAGTTTCAATAGATACCTACCTACCTTACCTGTATTCCGCTGCACGCTCAGCCACCCCGAGTCCTGTTTGGTAGTGTTTATTCAAGGTTTTTTCACATTTTTCAGTCAAAAAAAAAACCAGTTTTTTTACCAAAACTCAAAATTTTTGTACAGCATATATTTCTAGTAATTTCATAGCTCGCTAGCCCGCGCGGAGACGCGTCTTTTGACACCTCGCACGTGCGTCTGGCGAATATAGAACTTCAAAAAATTGCATAACAAGTAAATTCATATACAAGGTGGAGACGACAATACAACAATAAATTAAACTTCGTATACCTAATGCCGTTCCCAGTCTGCATACAAAAATTAAATCAAATATATCCAATAGTTTAGTCACAGGACATTATTTTACATTTTTAAGATTTTCTACATGATGTATCTAACAATAAGCCAGCGCCGACAGGTTAACGACTTCGGCAATAATCTGCAACGGTAATATCGGTATAAACAAAACATGTTGCCAGCTCGCTACTTCAATAACCTTCGCCAAAATTGTTCTTAAATTTTACTTCCCGATGAGAATTAATGCATATAATACCTTATCTCTGAGCCATAAGAGTCATAAAGCGTGTGAAGAAAATTAGATATGAAAATAATGCATGCGGAAGTTATTACTACTTGTTACGCACTCATGTCAATCGTAAATTAAGTATGTGCGAAAGGGATAGATTAGATAGTTTGTTTATTTCTACTTCGCTTTCTTGCCGAAACCTGCAAAAATTGGTGTAGGTCAGTGTGTCGCCGTGATCCTATGACGTCGTACGCGTCATTGTTTCGTAACGCAAGCGCAGGTGTTCCGGTTTCGCTGCCTTTGAAGCGCCCGCCCGCCCGCCGCTCGTTTGTTTATGAAATTGTGATTATCTTAAGACGACTTAGTGTGAATTGTGCGAAATTAGACGCTTTATTTAGTGACAGGACACATACAACGTAGTAGTACCTAGGTAGTTAAATTGTTAAGTGAATTGTGCGAAATTAGACGCTTGTCATTGTGTGTTATCTAATCGTTTGTTTTTTGTAATAACAATGCCTCGTTTTGGTTACACAGCCATGGAGTACACCGACATGATTTTAATTTATGGGGAATGTCACGAAAACGCCGCTTTAGCAATAAGAACATACCGAGAGAGGTATGGGAACACCCGTGTATGTCCTACGGACGGCCGCATTATCGTTCAAGCTGTCCAGAGGATACGGGAAAATGTACCCTTAATCCCGCATTTGGATAGTGCTACTCCAATAGTAACAGTGACCCGAGACGAACGAGTTTTAAATTATTTTGAACGCAATCCTACGTCTAGTCTACGTAGGTAGGGCTGCTCGAAATTTTGGTGTAAATCATAAAACCATACACAAAGTTTTAAAACGCGATAAACGGAAGCCTTTTAAATACAAAAAAGTACAGGCGTTGCTACAAAGGGACAAGCCAGTAAGAGAAACCTTCTGTCGTTGGATAGAAATAAAACATTTAGATAACCCCGACTTCCTGTACAATGTGATGTGGACTGATGAAAGTAAATTTACAAGGAACGGCTTATGGAACCGACAGAATCTTCGGTACTGGAGCCGCGAGAATCCGCATCTAGTACGGGAGACTTCGCACCAGTACAGATTTGCTATCAATGTGTGGGCTGGCATACACAGGAATACCATAATTGGCCCGGTTTTTATTGAGGGCAATTTAAATGGTGCAAAGTTTTTAGAACTTCTCAACGGACCCGTTTCAGATTACACGGATGATCTTCCGCTAAACGTGCACAGCCAGATGTGGTACCAGTTAGACGGAGCACCAGATCATTCAGTGATGTCTGCCAGAGAGCGTTTGTCTCAAATGTTTGGACAACAGTGGATTGGCCGTTATGGACCAACACGGTGGCCAGCGAGGTCACCGGACCTCACGCCATTAGATTTCTTCTTGTGGGGTCATGTCAAAAATGAAGTTTATTCAACAGACGTTGATACCGTTGATGATTTAATGAGCCGAATTATAAAATCTTTTAATAAATTAAAACAAATGGCCGCTAATGGCGACCTCTTATCAAGAGTAAGAAATAATCTTTTAAGACGATGTAATTTGTGTGTTCGGGTTCATGGCGGACATATTGAAAATTTAAAAATTTAATGGATACTAAGTCTGAATATGTACGATAAGTGATTAACTGATTAAACAGTGATTGTAATTAATAATTACTCGTGGGTGACTGTGACTATTCAGTTAATAATTTGTGATTCTGTGTAATTGTTTTTGCATTCATAAAAATAAATATGGCGCAAAAAATCACGTCGTCGGCGCGGGTCCCACGACCCGACGCACCACCTATACATTACCCCGCGCTGTTGCCGCTCTTCTCACAGGTTAGTGAACCAATATTTAAAAATGGTGTTCTGTTTTGTTTACATTTTTATGCTATTTAGTTTGTTTGAAAAGATTTTTTTTTAAATTTCGGATCTAGGATTTATTTGATAGTTTCAAAATATTCCTATGAACTAGTATTACTAGTGTTTTCATTTATTGTTGTATCGTCATCTCCACATTGTATATACGAAATCCACCTTAGCTAGACAATAATTACATCAAATCGTTATAACTTTGCATCCAGGTGACGCATTTTGAAGCTGTTTTCAGCCAAATCAATCTTAAATAGGTAGGTTCCGTACAACAGTTTGACTAATAAAAATTGACAATAACGCGAAAAAATATTTTCGTATATCGACTTAGCAATTTTTGTGAGATTTTTTGAAGGAATTTTCAAACACTAATTTTATCTCAAAATTCTTATCCGAACATCGAACATCGTTAATAGTAGTTTCAATAGATACCTACCTACCTTACCTGTATTCCGGTGCGCGCTCAGCCACCCCGAGTCCTGTTTGGTAGTGTTTATTAAAGGTTTTTTCACATTTTTCAGTCAAAAAAAAAAAACAGTTTTTTGACCAAAACTCAAATTTTTTGTATAGCATATATTTCTAGTCATTTTATAGCTCGCTAGCCCGCGCGGAGACGCGTCTTTTGACACCTCGCACGTGCGTCTGGCGAATATAGAACTTCAAAAAATTGCATAACAAGTAAATTCATATATATACGAAATCCACCTTAGCTAGACAATAATTACATCAAATCGTTATAACTTTGCATCCAGGTGACGCATTTTGAAGCTGTTTTCAGCCAAATCAATCTTAAATAGGTAGGTTCCGTACAACAGTTTGACTAATAAAAATTGACAATAACGCGAAAAAATATTTTCGTATATCGACTTAGCAATTTTTGTGAGATTTTTTGAAGGAATTTTCAAACACTAATTTTATCTCAAAATTCTTATCCGAACATCGAACATCGTTAATAGTAGTTTCAATAGATACCTACCTACCTTACCTGTATTCCGGTGCGCGCTCAGCCACCCCGAGTCCTGTTTGGTAGTGTTTATTTAAGGTTTTTTCACATTTTTCAGTCAAAAAAAAAAACAGTCTTTTGACCAAAACTCAAAATTTTTGTATAGCATATATTTCTAGTAATTTCATAGCTCGCTAGCCCGCGCGGAGACGCGTCTTTTGACACCTCGCACGTGCGTCTGGCGAATATAGAACTTCAAAAAATTGCATAACAAGTAAATTCATATATATACGAAATCCACCTTAGCTAGACAATAATTACATCAAATCGTTATAACTTTGCATCCAGGTGACGCATTTTGAAGCTGTTTTCAGCCAAATCAATCTTAAATAGGTAGGTTCCGTACAACAGTTTGACTAATAAAAATTGACAATAACGCGAAAAAATATTTCCGTATATCGACTTAGCAATTTTTGTGAGATTTTTTGAAGGAATTTTCAAAAACTAATTTTATCTCAAAATTCTTATCCGAACCATCGTTAATAGTAGTTTCAATAGATAGCTACCTACCTTACCTGTATTCCGGTGCACGCTCAACCACCCCGAGTCCTGTTTGGTAGTGTTTATTAAAGGTTTTTTCACATTTTTCAGTCAAAAAAAAAACCAGTTTTTTTACCAAAACTCAAAATTTTTGTATAGCATATATTTCTAGTATTTTCATAGCTCGCTAGCCCGCGTGGAGACGCGTCTTTTGACACCTCGCACGTGCGTCTGGCGAATATAGAACTTCAAAAAATTGCATAACAAGTAAATTCATATATATACGAAATCCACCTTAGCTAGACAATAATTACATCAAATCGTTATAACTTTGCATCCAGGTGACGCATTTTGAAGCTGTTTTCAGCCAAATCAATCTTAAATAGGTAGGTTCCGTACAACAGTTTGACTAATAAAAATTGACAATAACGCGAAAAAATATTTTCATATATCGACTTAGCAATTTTTGTGAGATTTTTTGAAGGAATTTTCAAAAACTAATTTTATCTCAAAATTCTTATCCGAACCATCGTTAATAGTAGTTTCAATAGATACCTACCTACCTTACCTGTATTCCAGTGCGCGCTCAGCCACCCCGAGTCCTGTTTGGTAGTGTTTATTAAAGGTTTTTTCACATTTTTCAGTCAAAAAAAAACCAGTTTTTTGACCAAAACTCAAAATTTTTGTATAGAATATATTTCTAGTAATTTCAAAGCTCGCTTGTTCACGCGAAGACGCGTCTTTTGACACCTCGCACGTGCGTCTGGCGAATATAGAACTTCAAAAAATTGCATAACAAGTAAATTCATATATATACGAAATCCACCTTAGCTAGACAATAATTACATCAAATGGTTATAACTTTGCATCCAGGTGACGCATTTTGAAGCTGTTTTCAGCCAAATCAATCTTAAATAGGTAGGTTCCGTACAACAGTTTGACTAATAAAAATTGACAATAACGCGAAAAAATATTTTCGTATATCGACTTAGCAATTTTTGTGAGATTTTTTGAAGGAATTTTCAAACACTAATTTTATCTCAAAATTCTTATCCGAACATCGAACATCGTTAATAGAAGTTTCAATAGATACCTACCTACCTTACCTGTATTCCGCTGCACGCTCAGCCACCCCGAGTCCTGTTTGGTAGTGTTTATTCAAGGTTTTTTCACATTTTTCAGTCAAAAAAAAAACCAGTTTTTTTACCAAAACTCAAAATTTTTGTACAGCATATATTTCTAGTAATTTCATAGCTCGCTAGCCCGCGCGGAGACGCGTCTTTTGACACCTCGCACGTGCGTCTGGCGAATATAGAACTTCAAAAAATTGCATAACAAGTAAATTCATATATATACGAAATCCACCTTAGCTAGACAATAATTACATCAAATCGTTATAACTTTGCATCCAGGTGACGCATTTTGAAGCTGTTTTCAGCCAAATCAATCTTAAATAGGTAGGTTCCGTACAACAGTTTGACTAATAAAAATTGACAATAACGCGAAAAAATATTTTCGTATATCGACTTAGCAATTTTTGTGAGATTTTTTGAAGGAATTTTCAAACACTAATTTTATCTCAAAATTCTTATCCGAACATCGAACATCGTTAATAGTAGTTTCAATAGATACCTACCTACCTTACCTGTATTCCGGTGCGCGCTCAGCCACCCCGAGTCCTGTTTGGTAGTGTTTATTAAAGGTTTTTTCACATTTTTCAGTCAAAAAAAAAAAACAGTTTTTTGACCAAAACTCAAATTTTTTGTATAGCATATATTTCTAGTCATTTTATAGCTCGCTAGCCCGCGCGGAGACGCGTCTTTTGACACCTCGCACGTGCGTCTGGCGAATATAGAACTTCAAAAAATTGCATAACAAGTAAATTCATATATATACGAAATCCACCTTAGCTAGACAATAATTACATCAAATCGTTATAACTTTGCATCCAGGTGACGCATTTTGAAGCTGTTTTCAGCCAAATCAATCTTAAATAGGTAGGTTCCGTACAACAGTTTGACTAATAAAAATTGACAATAACGCGAAAAAATATTTTCGTATATCGACTTAGCAATTTTTGTGAGATTTTTTGAAGGAATTTTCAAACACTAATTTTATCTCAAAATTCTTATCCGAACATCGAACATCGTTAATAGTAGTTTCAATAGATACCTACCTACCTTACCTGTATTCCGGTGCGCGCTCAGCCACCCCGAGTCCTGTTTGGTAGTGTTTATTTAAGGTTTTTTCACATTTTTCAGTCAAAAAAAAAAAACAGTCTTTTGACCAAAACTCAAAATTTTTGTATAGCATATATTTCTAGTAATTTCATAGCTCGCTAGCCCGCGCGGAGACGCGTCTTTTGACACCTCGCACGTGCGTCTGGCGAATATAGAACTTCAAAAAATTGCATAACAAGTAAATTCATATATATACGAAATCCACCTTAGCTAGACAATAATTACATCAAATCGTTATAACTTTGCATCCAGGTGACGCATTTTGAAGCTGTTTTCAGCCAAATCAATCTTAAATAGGTAGGTTCCGTACAACAGTTTGACTAATAAAAATTGACAATAACGCGAAAAAATATTTCCGTATATCGACTTAGCAATTTTTGTGAGATTTTTTGAAGGAATTTTCAAAAACTAATTTTATCTCAAAATTCTTATCCGAACCATCGTTAATAGTAGTTTCAATAGATAGCTACCTACCTTACCTGTATTCCGGTGCACGCTCAGCCACCCCGAGTCCTGTTTGGTAGTGTTTATTAAAGGTTTTTTCACATTTTTCAGTCAAAAAAAAAACCAGTTTTTTTACCAAAACTCAAAATTTTTGTATAGCATATATTTCTAGTATTTTCATAGCTCGCTAGCCCGCGTGGAGACGCGTCTTTTGACACCTCGCACGTGCGTCTGGCGAATATAGAACTTCAAAAAATTGCATAACAAGTAAATTCATATATATACGAAATCCACCTTAGCTAGACAATAATTACATCAAATCGTTATAACTTTGCATCCAGGTGACGCATTTTGAAGCTGTTTTCAGCCAAATCAATCTTAAATAGGTAGGTTCCGTACAACAGTTTGACTAATAAAAATTGACAATAACGCGAAAAAATATTTTCATATATCGACTTAGCAATTTTTGTGAGATTTTTTGAAGGAATTTTCAAAAACTAATTTTATCTCAAAATTCTTATCCGAACCATCGTTAATAGTAGTTTCAATAGATACCTACCTACCTTACCTGTATTCCAGTGCGCGCTCAGCCACCCCGAGTCCTGTTTGGTAGTGTTTATTAAAGGTTTTTTCACATTTTTCAGTCAAAAAAAAACCAGTTTTTTGACCAAAACTCAAAATTTTTGTATAGAATATATTTCTAGTAATTTCAAAGCTCGCTTGTTCACGCGAAGACGCGTCTTTTGACACCTCGCACGTGCGTCTGGCGAATATAGAACTTCAAAAAATTGCATAACAAGTAAATTCATATATATACGAAATCCACCTTAGCTAGACAATAATTACATCAAATGGTTATAACTTTGCATCCAGGTGACGCATTTTGAAGCTGTTTTCAGCCAAATCAATCTTAAATAGGTAGGTTCCGTACAACAGTTTGACTAATAAAAATTGACAATAACGCGAAAAAATATTTTCGTATATCGACTTAGCAATTTTTGTGAGATTTTTTGAAGGAATTTTCAAACACTAATTTTATCTCAAAATTCTTATCCGAACATCGAACATCGTTAATAGAAGTTTCAATAGATACCTACCTACCTTACCTGTATTCCGCTGCACGCTCAGCCACCCCGAGTCCTGTTTGGTAGTGTTTATTCAAGGTTTTTTCACATTTTTCAGTCAAAAAAAAAACCAGTTTTTTTACCAAAACTCAAATTTTTTGTATAGCATATATTTCTAGTAATTTCATAGCTCGCTAGCCCGCGCGGAGACGCGTCTTTTGACACCTCGCACGTGCGTCTGGCGAATATAGAACTTCAAAAAATTGCATAACAAGTAAATTCATATATATACGAAATCCACCTTAGCTAGACAATAATTACATCAAATCGTTATAACTTTGCATCCAGGTGACGCATTTTGAAGCTGTTTTCAGCCAAATCAATCTTAAATAGGTAGGTTCCGTACAACAGTTTGACTAATAAAAATTGACAATAACGCGAAAAAATATTTTCGTATATCGAGTTAGCAATTTTTGTGAGATTTTTTGAAGGAATTTTCAAACACTAATTTTATCTCAAAATTCTTATCCGAACATCGAACATCGTTAATAGTAGTTTCAATAGATACCTACCTACCTTACCTGTATTCCGGTGCGCGCTCAGCCACCCCGAGTCCTGTTTGGTAGTGTTTATTAAAGGTTTTTTCACATTTTTCAGTCAAAAAAAAAAAACAGTTTTTTGACCAAAACTCAAATTTTTTGTATAGCATATATTTCTAGTCATTTTATAGCTCGCTAGCCCGCGCGGAGACGCGTCTTTTGACACCTCGCACGTGCGTCTGGCGAATATAGAACTTCAAAAAATTGCATAACAAGTAAATTCATATATATACGAAATCCACCTTAGCTAGACAATAATTACATCAAATCGTTATAACTTTGCATCCAGGTGACGCATTTTGAAGCTGTTTTCAGCCAAATCAATCTTAAATAGGTAGGTTCCGTACAACAGTTTGACTAATAAAAATTGACAATAACGCGAAAAAATATTTTCGTATATCGACTTAGCAATTTTTGTGAGATTTTTTGAAGGAATTTTCAAACACTAATTTTATCTCAAAATTCTTATCCGAACATCGAACATCGTTAATAGTAGTTTCAATAGATACCTACCTACCTTACCTGTATTCCGGTGCGCGCTCAGCCACCCCGAGTCCTGTTTGGTAGTGTTTATTTAAGGTTTTTTCACATTTTTCAGTCAAAAAAAAAAAACAGTCTTTTGACCAAAACTCAAAATTTTTGTATAGCATATATTTCTAGTAATTTCATAGCTCGCTAGCCCGCGCGGAGACGCGTCTTTTGACACCTCGCACGTGCGTCTGGCGAATATAGAACTTCAAAAAATTGCATAACAAGTAAATTCATATATATACGAAATCCACCTTAGCTAGACAATAATTACATCAAATCGTTATAACTTTGCATCCAGGTGACGCATTTTGAAGCTGTTTTCAGCCAAATCAATCTTAAATAGGTAGGTTCCGTACAACAGTTTGACTAATAAAAATTGACAATAACGCGAAAAAATATTTCCGTATATCGACTTAGCAATTTTTGTGAGATTTTTTGAAGGAATTTTCAAAAACTAATTTTATCTCAAAATTCTTATCCGAACCATCGTTAATAGTAGTTTCAATAGATAGCTACCTACCTTACCTGTATTCCGGTGCACGCTCAGCCACCCCGAGTCCTGTTTGGTAGTGTTTATTAAAGGTTTTTTCACATTTTTCAGTCAAAAAAAAAACCAGTTTTTTTACCAAAACTCAAAATTTTTGTATAGCATATATTTCTAGTATTTTCATAGCTCGCTAGCCCGCGTGGAGACGCGTCTTTTGACACCTCGCACGTGCGTCTGGCGAATATAGAACTTCAAAAAATTGCATAACAAGTAAATTCATATATATACGAAATCCACCTTAGCTAGACAATAATTACATCAAATCGTTATAACTTTGCATCCAGGTGACGCATTTTGAAGCTGTTTTCAGCCAAATCAATCTTAAATAGGTAGGTTCCGTACAACAGTTTGACTAATAAAAATTGACAATAACGCGAAAAAATATTTTCATATATCGACTTAGCAATTTTTGTGAGATTTTTTGAAGGAATTTTCAAAAACTAATTTTATCTCAAAATTCTTATCCGAACCATCGTTAATAGTAGTTTCAATAGATACCTACCTACCTTACCTGTATTCCAGTGCGCGCTCAGCCACCCCGAGTCCTGTTTGGTAGTGTTTATTAAAGGTTTTTTCACATTTTTCAGTCAAAAAAAAACCAGTTTTTTGACCAAAACTCAAAATTTTTGTATAGCATATATTTCTAGTATTTTCATAGCTCGCTAGCCCGCGTGGAGACGCGTCTTTTGACACCTCGCACGTGCGTCTGGCGAATATAGAACTTCAAAAAATTGCATAACAAGTAAATTCATATATATACGAAATCCACCTTAGCTAGACAATAATTACATCAAATCGTTATAACTTTGCATCCAGGTGACGCATTTTGAAGCTGTTTTCAGCCAAATCAATCTTAAATAGGTAGGTTCCGTACAACAGTTTGACTAATAAAAATTGACAATAACGCGAAAAAATATTTTCATATATCGACTTAGCAATTTTTGTGAGATTTTTTGAAGGAATTTTCAAAAACTAATTTTATCTCAAAATTCTTATCCGAACCATCGTTAATAGTAGTTTCAATAGATACCTACCTACCTTACCTGTATTCCAGTGCGCGCTCAGCCACCCCGAGTCCTGTTTGGTAGTGTTTATTAAAGGTTTTTTCACATTTTTCAGTAAAAAAAAAACCAGTTTTTTGACCAAAACTCAAAATTTTTGTATAGAATATATTTCTAGTAATTTCAAAGCTCGCTTGTTCACGCGAAGACGCGTCTTTTGACACCTCGCACGTGCGTCTGGCGAATATAGAACTTCAAAAAATTGCATAACAAGTAAATTCATATATATACGAAATCCACCTTAGCTAGACAATAATTACATCAAATGGTTATAACTTTGCATCCAGGTGACGCATTTTGAAGCTGTTTTCAGCCAAATCAATCTTAAATAGGTAGGTTCCGTACAACAGTTTGACTAATAAAAATTGACAATAACGCGAAAAAATATTTTCGTATATCGACTTAGCAATTTTTGTGAGATTTTTTGAAGGAATTTTCAAACACTAATTTTATCTCAAAATTCTTATCCGAACATCGAACATCGTTAATAGAAGTTTCAATAGATACCTACCTACCTTACCTGTATTCCGCTGCACGCTCAGCCACCCCGAGTCCTGTTTGGTAGTGTTTATTCAAGGTTTTTTCACATTTTTCAGTCAAAAAAAAAACCAGTTTTTTTACCAAAACTCAAAATTTTTGTACAGCATATATTTCTAGTAATTTCATAGCTCGCTAGCCCGCGCGGAGACGCGTCTTTTGACACCTCGCACGTGCGTCTGGCGAATATAGAACTTCAAAAAATTGCATAACAAGTAAATTCATATATATACGAAATCCACCTTAGCTAGACAATAATTACATCAAATCGTTATAACTTTGCATCCAGGTGACGCATTTTGAAGCTGTTTTCAGCCAAATCAATCTTAAATAGGTAGGTTCCGTACAACAGTTTGACTAATAAAAATTGACAATAACGCGAAAAAATATTTTCGTATATCGACTTAGCAATTTTTGTGAGATTTTTTGAAGGAATTTTCAAACACTAATTTTATCTCAAAATTCTTATCCGAACATCGAACATCGTTAATAGTAGTTTCAATAGATACCTACCTACCTTACCTGTATTCCGGTGCGCGCTCAGCCACCCCGAGTCCTGTTTGGTAGTGTTTATTAAAGGTTTTTTCACATTTTTCAGTCAAAAAAAAAAAACAGTTTTTTGACCAAAACTCAAATTTTTTGTATAGCATATATTTCTAGTCATTTTATAGCTCGCTAGCCCGCGCGGAGACGCGTCTTTTGACACCTCGCACGTGCGTCTGGCGAATATAGAACTTCAAAAAATTGCATAACAAGTAAATTCATATATATACGAAATCCACCTTAGCTAGACAATAATTACATCAAATCGTTATAACTTTGCATCCAGGTGACGCATTTTGAAGCTGTTTTCAGCCAAATCAATCTTAAATAGGTAGGTTCCGTACAACAGTTTGACTAATAAAAATTGACAATAACGCGAAAAAATATTTTCGTATATCGACTTAGCAATTTTTGTGAGATTTTTTGAAGGAATTTTCAAACACTAATTTTATCTCAAAATTCTTATCCGAACATCGAACATCGTTAATAGTAGTTTCAATAGATACCTACCTACCTTACCTGTATTCCGGTGCGCGCTCAGCCACCCCGAGTCCTGTTTGGTAGTGTTTATTTAAGGTTTTTTCACATTTTTCAGTCAAAAAAAAAAAACAGTCTTTTGACCAAAACTCAAAATTTTTGTATAGCATATATTTCTAGTAATTTCATAGCTCGCTAGCCCGCGCGGAGACGCGTCTTTTGACACCTCGCACGTGCGTCTGGCGAATATAGAACTTCAAAAAATTGCATAACAAGTAAATTCATATATATACGAAATCCACCTTAGCTAGACAATAATTACATCAAATCGTTATAACTTTGCATCCAGGTGACGCATTTTGAAGCTGTTTTCAGCCAAATCAATCTTAAATAGGTAGGTTCCGTACAACAGTTTGACTAATAAAAATTGACAATAACGCGAAAAAATATTTTCGTATATCGACTTAGCAATTTTTGTGAGATTTTTTGAAGGAATTTTCAAACACTAATTTTATCTCAAAATTCTTATCCGAACATCGAACATCGTTAATAGTAGTTTCAATAGATACCTACCTACCTTACCTGTATTCCGGTGCGCGCTCAGCCACCCCGAGTCCTGTTTGGTAGTGTTTATTTAAGGTTTTTTCACATTTTTCAGTCAAAAAAAAAAAACAGTCTTTTGACCAAAACTCAAAATTTTTGTATAGCATATATTTCTAGTAATTTCATAGCTCGCTAGCCCGCGCGGAGACGCGTCTTTTGACACCTCGCACGTGCGTCTGGCGAATATAGAACTTCAAAAAATTGCATAACAAGTAAATTCATATATATACGAAATCCACCTTAGCTAGACAATAATTACATCAAATCGTTATAACTTTGCATCCAGGTGACGCATTTTGAAGCTGTTTTCAGCCAAATCAATCTTAAATAGGTAGGTTCCGTACAACAGTTTGACTAATAAAAATTGACAATAACGCGAAAAAATATTTCCGTATATCGACTTAGCAATTTTTGTGAGATTTTTTGAAGGAATTTTCAAAAACTAATTTTATCTCAAAATTCTTATCCGAACCATCGTTAATAGTAGTTTCAATAGATAGCTACCTACCTTACCTGTATTCCGGTGCACGCTCAGCCACCCCGAGTCCTGTTTGGTAGTGTTTATTAAAGGTTTTTTCACATTTTTCAGTCAAAAAAAAAACCAGTTTTTTTACCAAAACTCAAAATTTTTGTATAGCATATATTTCTAGTATTTTCATAGCTCGCTAGCCCGCGTGGAGACGCGTCTTTTGACACCTCGCACGTGCGTCTGGCGAATATAGAACTTCAAAAAATTGCATAACAAATAAATTCATATATATACGAAATCCACCTTAGCTAGACAATAATTACATCAAATCGTTATAACTTTGCATCCAGGTGACGCATTTTGGAGCTGTTTTCAGCCAAATCAATCTTAAATAGGTAGGTTCCGTACAACAGTTTGACTAATAAAAATTGACAATAACGCGAAAAAATATTTTCATATATCGACTTAGCAATTTTTGTGAGATTTTTTGAAGGAATTTTCAAAAACTAATTTTATCTCAAAATTCTTATCCGAACCATCGTTAATAGTAGTTTCAATAGATACCTACCTACCTTACCTGTATTCCAGTGCGCGCTCAGCCACCCCGAGTCCTGTTTGGTAGTGTTTATTAAAGGTTTTTTCACATTTTTCAGTCAAAAAAAAACCAGTTTTTTGACCAAAACTCAAAATTTTTGTATAGAATATATTTCTAGTAATTTCAAAGCTCGCTTGTTCACGCGAAGACGCGTCTTTTGACACCTCGCACGTGCGTCTGGCGAATATAGAACTTCAAAAAATTGCATAACAAGTAAATTCATATATATACGAAATCCACCTTAGCTAGACAATAATTACATCAAATGGTTATAACTTTGCATCCAGGTGACGCATTTTGAAGCTGTTTTCAGCCAAATCAATCTTAAATAGGTAGGTTCCGTACAACAGTTTGACTAATAAAAATTGACAATAACGCGAAAAAATATTTTCGTATATCGACTTAGCAATTTTTGTGAGATTTTTTGAAGGAATTTTCAAACACTAATTTTATCTCAAAATTCTTATCCGAACATCGAACATCGTTAATAGAAGTTTCAATAGATACCTACCTACCTTACCTGTATTCCGCTGCACGCTCAGCCACCCCGAGTCCTGTTTGGTAGTGTTTATTCAAGGTTTTTTCACATTTTTCAGTCAAAAAAAAAACCAGTTTTTTTACCAAAACTCAAAATTTTTGTACAGCATATATTTCTAGTAATTTCATAGCTCGCTAGCCCGCGCGGAGACGCGTCTTTTGACACCTCGCACGTGCGTCTGGCGAATATAGAACTTCAAAAAATTGCATAACAAGTAAATTCATATATATACGAAATCCACCTTAGCTAGACAATAATTACATCAAATCGTTATAACTTTGCATCCAGGTGACGCATTTTGAAGCTGTTTTCAGCCAAATCAATCTTAAATAGGTAGGTTCCGTACAACAGTTTGACTAATAAAAATTGACAATAACGCGAAAAAATATTTTCGTATATCGACTTAGCAATTTTTGTGAGATTTTTTGAAGGAATTTTCAAACACTAATTTTATCTCAAAATTCTTATCCGAACATCGAACATCGTTAATAGTAGTTTCAATAGATACCTACCTACCTTACCTGTATTCCGGTGCGCGCTCAGCCACCCCGAGTCCTGTTTGGTAGTGTTTATTAAAGGTTTTTTCACATTTTTCAGTCAAAAAAAAAAAACAGTTTTTTGACCAAAACTCAAATTTTTTGTATAGCATATATTTCTAGTCATTTTATAGCTCGCTAGCCCGCGCGGAGACGCGTCTTTTGACACCTCGCACGTGCGTCTGGCGAATATAGAACTTCAAAAAATTGCATAACAAGTAAATTCATATATATACGAAATCCACCTTAGCTAGACAATAATTACATCAAATCGTTATAACTTTGCATCCAGGTGACGCATTTTGAAGCTGTTTTCAGCCAAATCAATCTTAAATAGGTAGGTTCCGTACAACAGTTTGACTAATAAAAATTGACAATAACGCGAAAAAATATTTTCATATATCGACTTAGCAATTTTTGTGAGATTTTTTGAAGGAATTTTCAAACACTAATTTTATCTCAAAATTCTTATCCGAACATCGAACATCGTTAATAGTAGTTTCAATAGATACCTACCTACCTTACCTGTATTCCGGTGCGCGCTCAGCCACCCCGAGTCCTGTTTGGTAGTGTTTATTTAAGGTTTTTTCACATTTTTCAGTCAAAAAAAAAAAAACAGTCTTTTGACCAAAATTAAAATTTTTTGTATCGCATATATTTCTAGTAATTTCATAGCTCGCTAGCCCGCGCGGAGACGCGTCTTTTGACACCTCGCACGTGCGTCTGGCGAATATAGAACTTCAAAAAATTGCATAACAAGTAAATTCATATATATACGAAATCCACCTTAGCTAGACAATAATTACATCAAATCGTTATAACTTTGCATCCAGGTGACGCATTTTGAAGCTGTTTTCAGCCAAATCAATCTTAAATAGGTAGGTTCCGTACAACAGTTTGACTAATAAAAATTGACAATAACGCGAAAAAATATTTTCGTATATCGACTTAGCAATTTTTGTGAGATTTTTTGAAGGAATTTTCAAACACTAATTTTATCTCAAAATTCTTATCCGAACATCGAACATCGTTAATAGTAGTTTCAATAGATACCTACCTACCTTACCTGTATTCCGGTGCGCGCTCAGCCACCCCGAGTCCTGTTTGGTAGTGTTTATTAAAGGTTTTTTCACATTTTTCAGTCAAAAAAAAAAAACAGTTTTTTGACCAAAACTCAAAATTTTTGTTAAGCATATATTTCTAGTAATTTCATAGCTCGCTAGCCCGCACGGAGACGCGTCTTTTGACAACACGCACGTGCGTCTGGCGAATATAGAACTTCAAAAAATTGCATAACAAGTAAATTCATATATATACGAAATCCACCTTAGCTAGACAATAATTACATCAAATGGTTATAACTTTGCATCCAGGTGACGCATTTTGAAGCTGTTTTCAGCCAAATCAATCTTAAATAGGTAGGTTCCGTACAACAGTTTGACTAATAAAAATTGACAATAACGCGAAAAAATATTTTCATATATCGACTTAGCAATTTTTGTGAGATTTTTTGAAGGAATTTTCAAAAACTAATTTTATCTCAAAATTCTTATCCGAACCATCGTTAATAGTAGTTTCAATAGATACCTACCTACCTTACCTGTATTCCAGTGCGCGCTCAGCCACCCCGAGTCCTGTTTGGTAGTGTTTATTAAAGGTTTTTTCACATTTTTCAGTCAAAAAAAAACCAGTTTTTTGAC
The DNA here is from genome assembly GCA_963921375.1 of Tiliacea citrago. Taxonomy (NCBI): domain Eukaryota; kingdom Metazoa; phylum Arthropoda; class Insecta; order Lepidoptera; family Noctuidae; genus Tiliacea; species Tiliacea citrago. The sequence continues at coordinate 14,691,028 of OY992809.1, read as the reverse complement.
CAAAACTCAAAATTTTTGTATAGAATATATTTCTAGTAATTTCAAAGCTCGCTTGTTCACGCGAAGACGCGTCTTTTGACACCTCGCACGTGCGTCTGGCGAATATAGAACTTCAAAAAATTGCATAACAAGTAAATTCATATATATACGAAATCCACCTTAGCTAGACAATAATTACATCAAATGGTTATAACTTTGCATCCAGGTGACGCATTTTGAAGCTGTTTTCAGCCAAATCAATCTTAAATAGGTAGGTTCCGTACAACAGTTTGACTAATAAAAATTGACAATAACGCGAAAAAATATTTTCGTATATCGACTTAGCAATTTTTGTGAGATTTTTTGAAGGAATTTTCAAACACTAATTTTATCTCAAAATTCTTATCCGAACATCGAACATCGTTAATAGAAGTTTCAATAGATACCTACCTACCTTACCTGTATTCCGCTGCACGCTCAGCCACCCCGAGTCCTGTTTGGTAGTGTTTATTCAAGGTTTTTTCACATTTTTCAGTCAAAAAAAAAACCAGTTTTTTTACCAAAACTCAAAATTTTTGTACAGCATATATTTCTAGTAATTTCATAGCTCGCTAGCCCGCGCGGAGACGCGTCTTTTGACACCTCGCACGTGCGTCTGGCGAATATAGAACTTCAAAAAATTGCATAACAAGTAAATTCATATATATACGAAATCCACCTTAGCTAGACAATAATTACATCAAATCGTTATAACTTTGCATCCAGGTGACGCATTTTGAAGCTGTTTTCAGCCAAATCAATCTTAAATAGGTAGGTTCCGTACAACAGTTTGACTAATAAAAATTGACAATAACGCGAAAAAATATTTTCGTATATCGACTTAGCAATTTTTGTGAGATTTTTTGAAGGAATTTTCAAACACTAATTTTATCTCAAAATTCTTATCCGAACATCGAACATCGTTAATAGTAGTTTCAATAGATACCTACCTACCTTACCTGTATTCCGGTGCGCGCTCAGCCACCCCGAGTCCTGTTTGGTAGTGTTTATTAAAGGTTTTTTCACATTTTTCAGTCAAAAAAAAAAAACAGTTTTTTGACCAAAACTCAAATTTTTTGTATAGCATATATTTCTAGTCATTTTATAGCTCGCTAGCCCGCGCGGAGACGCGTCTTTTGACACCTCGCACGTGCGTCTGGCGAATATAGAACTTCAAAAAATTGCATAACAAGTAAATTCATATATATACGAAATCCACCTTAGCTAGACAATAATTACATCAAATCGTTATAACTTTGCATCCAGGTGACGCATTTTGAAGCTGTTTTCAGCCAAATCAATCTTAAATAGGTAGGTTCCGTACAACAGTTTGACTAATAAAAATTGACAATAACGCGAAAAAATATTTTCATATATCGACTTAGCAATTTTTGTGAGATTTTTTGAAGGAATTTTCAAACACTAATTTTATCTCAAAATTCTTATCCGAACATCGAACATCGTTAATAGTAGTTTCAATAGATACCTACCTACCTTACCTGTATTCCGGTGCGCGCTCAGCCACCCCGAGTCCTGTTTGGTAGTGTTTATTTAAGGTTTTTTCACATTTTTCAGTCAAAAAAAAAAAAACAGTCTTTTGACCAAAATTAAAATTTTTTGTATCGCATATATTTCTAGTAATTTCATAGCTCGCTAGCCCGCGCGGAGACGCGTCTTTTGACACCTCGCACGTGCGTCTGGCGAATATAGAACTTCAAAAAATTGCATAACAAGTAAATTCATATATATACGAAATCCACCTTAGCTAGACAATAATTACATCAAATCGTTATAACTTTGCATCCAGGTGACGCATTTTGAAGCTGTTTTCAGCCAAATCAATCTTAAATAGGTAGGTTCCGTACAACAGTTTGACTAATAAAAATTGACAATAACGCGAAAAAATATTTTCGTATATCGACTTAGCAATTTTTGTGAGATTTTTTGAAGGAATTTTCAAACACTAATTTTATCTCAAAATTCTTATCCGAACATCGAACATCGTTAATAGTAGTTTCAATAGATACCTACCTACCTTACCTGTATTCCGGTGCGCGCTCAGCCACCCCGAGTCCTGTTTGGTAGTGTTTATTAAAGGTTTTTTCACATTTTTCAGTCAAAAAAAAAAAACAGTTTTTTGACCAAAACTCAAAATTTTTGTTAAGCATATATTTCTAGTAATTTCATAGCTCGCTAGCCCGCACGGAGACGCGTCTTTTGACAACACGCACGTGCGTCTGGCGAATATAGAACTTCAAAAAATTGCATAACAAGTAAATTCATATATATACGAAATCCACCTTAGCTAGACAATAATTACATCAAATGGTTATAACTTTGCATCCAGGTGACGCATTTTGAAGCTGTTTTCAGCCAAATCAATCTTAAATAGGTAGGTTCCGTACAACAGTTTGACTAATACAAATTGACAATAACGCGAAAAAATATTTTCATATATCGACTTAGCAATTTTTGTGAGATTTTTTGAAGGAATTTTCAAAAACTAATTTTATCTCAAAATTCTTATCCGAACCATCGTTAATAGTAGTTTCAATAGATACCTACCTACCTTACCTGTATTCCAGTGCGCGCTCAGCCACCCCGAGTCCTGTTTGGTAGTGTTTATTAAAGGTTTTTTCACATTTTTCAGTCAAAAAAAAACCAGTTTTTTGACCAAAACTCAAAATTTTTGTATAGAATATATTTCTAGTAATTTCAAAGCTCGCTTGTTCACGCGAAGACGCGTCTTTTGACACCTCGCACGTGCGTCTGGCGAATATAGAACTTCAAAAAATTGCATAACAAGTAAATTCATATATATACGAAATCCACCTTAGCTAGACAATAATTACATCAAATGGTTATAACTTTGCATCCAGGTGACGCATTTTGAAGCTGTTTTCAGCCAAATCAATCTTAAATAGGTAGGTTCCGTACAACAGTTTGACTAATAAAAATTGACAATAACGCGAAAAAATATTTTCGTATATCGACTTAGCAATTTTTGTGAGATTTTTTGAAGGAATTTTCAAACACTAATTTTATCTCAAAATTCTTATCCGAACATCGAACATCGTTAATAGAAGTTTCAATAGATACCTACCTACCTTACCTGTATTCCGCTGCACGCTCAGCCACCCCGAGTCCTGTTTGGTAGTGTTTATTCAAGGTTTTTTCACATTTTTCAGTCAAAAAAAAAACCAGTTTTTTTACCAAAACTCAAAATTTTTGTACAGCATATATTTCTAGTAATTTCATAGCTCGCTAGCCCGCGCGGAGACGCGTCTTTTGACACCTCGCACGTGCGTCTGGCGAATATAGAACTTCAAAAAATTGCATAACAAGTAAATTCATATATATACGAAATCCACCTTAGCTAGACAATAATTACATCAAATCGTTATAACTTTGCATCCAGGTGACGCATTTTGAAGCTGTTTTCAGCCAAATCAATCTTAAATAGGTAGGTTCCGTACAACAGTTTGACTAATAAAAATTGACAATAACGCGAAAAAATATTTTCGTATATCGACTTAGCAATTTTTGTGAGATTTTTTGAAGGAATTTTCAAACACTAATTTTATCTCAAAATTCTTATCCGAACATCGAACATCGTTAATAGTAGTTTCAATAGATACCTACCTACCTTACCTGTATTCCGGTGCGCGCTCAGCCACCCCGAGTCCTGTTTGGTAGTGTTTATTAAAGGTTTTTTCACATTTTTCAGTTAAAAAAAAAAAACAGTTTTTTGACCAAAACTCAAATTTTTTGTATAGCATATATTTCTAGTCATTTTATAGCTCGCTAGCCCGCGCGGAGACGCGTCTTTTGACACCTCGCACGTGCGTCTGGCGAATATAGAACTTCAAAAAATTGCATAACAAGTAAATTCATATATATACGAAATCCACCTTAGCTAGACAATAATTACATCAAATCGTTATAACTTTGCATCCAGGTGACGCATTTTGAAGCTGTTTTCAGCCAAATCAATCTTAAATAGGTAGGTTCCGTACAACAGTTTGACTAATAAAAATTGACAATAACGCGAAAAAATATTTTCGTATATCGACTTAGCAATTTTTGTGAGATTTTTTGAAGGAATTTTCAAACACTAATTTTATCTCAAAATTCTTATCCGAACATCGAACATCGTTAATAGTAGTTTCAATAGATACCTACCTACCTTACCTGTATTCCGGTGCGCGCTCAGCCACCCCGAGTCCTGTTTGGTAGTGTTTATTTAAGGTTTTTTCACATTTTTCAGTCAAAAAAAAAAAACAGTCTTTTGACCAAAACTCAAAATTTTTGTATAGCATATATTTCTAGTAATTTCATAGCTCGCTAGCCCGCGCGGAGACGCGTCTTTTGACACCTCGCACGTGCGTCTGGCGAATATAGAACTTCAAAAAATTGCATAACAAGTAAATTCATATATATACGAAATCCACCTTAGCTAGACAATAATTACATCAAATCGTTATAACTTTGCATCCAGGTGACGCATTTTGAAGCTGTTTTCAGCCAAATCAATCTTAAATAGGTAGGTTCCGTACAACAGTTTGACTAATAAAAATTGACAATAACGCGAAAAAATATTTCCGTATATCGACTTAGCAATTTTTGTGAGATTTTTTGAAGGAATTTTCAAAAACTAATTTTATCTCAAAATTCTTATCCGAACCATCGTTAATAGTAGTTTCAATAGATAGCTACCTACCTTACCTGTATTCCGGTGCACGCTCAGCCACCCCGAGTCCTGTTTGGTAGTGTTTATTAAAGGTTTTTTCACATTTTTCAGTCAAAAAAAAAACCAGTTTTTTTACCAAAACTCAAAATTTTTGTATAGCATATATTTCTAGTATTTTCATAGCTCGCTAGCCCGCGTGGAGACGCGTCTTTTGACACCTCGCACGTGCGTCTGGCGAATATAGAACTTCAAAAAATTGCATAACAAGTAAATTCATATATATACGAAATCCACCTTAGCTAGACAATAATTACATCAAATCGTTATAACTTTGCATCCAGGTGACGCATTTTGAAGCTGTTTTCAGCCAAATCAATCTTAAATAGGTAGGTTCCGTACAACAGTTTGACTAATAAAAATTGACAATAACGCGAAAAAATATTTTCGTATATCGACTTAGCAATTTTTGTGAGATTTTTTGAAGGAATTTTCAAACACTAATTTTATCTCAAAATTCTTATCCGAACATCGAACATCGTTAATAGTAGTTTCAATAGATACCTACCTACCTTACCTGTATTCCGGTGCGCGCTCAGCCACCCCGAGTCCTGTTTGGTAGTGTTTATTAAAGGTTTTTTCACATTTTTCAGTCAAAAAAAAAAAACAGTTTTTTGACCAAAACTCAAATTTTTTGTATAGCATATATTTCTAGTCATTTTATAGCTCGCTAGCCCGCGCGGAGACGCGTCTTTTGACACCTCGCACGTGCGTCTGGCGAATATAGAACTTCAAAAAATTGCATAACAAGTAAATTCATATATATACGAAATCCACCTTAGCTAGACAATAATTACATCAAATCGTTATAACTTTGCATCCAGGTGACGCATTTTGAAGCTGTTTTCAGCCAAATCAATCTTAAATAGGTAGGTTCCGTACAACAGTTTGACTAATAAAAATTGACAATAACGCGAAAAAATATTTTCGTATATCGACTTAGCAATTTTTGTGAGATTTTTTGAAGGAATTTTCAAACACTAATTTTATCTCAAAATTCTTATCCGAACATCGAACATCGTTAATAGTAGTTTCAATAGATACCTACCTACCTTACCTGTATTCCGGTGCGCGCTCAGCCACCCCGAGTCCTGTTTGGTAGTGTTTATTTAAGGTTTTTTCACATTTTTCAGTCAAAAAAAAAAAACAGTCTTTTGACCAAAACTCAAAATTTTTGTATAGCATATATTTCTAGTAATTTCATAGCTCGCTAGCCCGCGCGGAGACGCGTCTTTTGACACCTCGCACGTGCGTCTGGCGAATATAGAACTTCAAAAAATTGCATAACAAGTAAATTCATATATATACGAAATCCACCTTAGCTAGACAATAATTACATCAAATCGTTATAACTTTGCATCCAGGTGACGCATTTTGAAGCTGTTTTCAGCCAAATCAATCTTAAATAGGTAGGTTCCGTACAACAGTTTGACTAATAAAAATTGACAATAACGCGAAAAAATATTTTCGTATATCGACTTAGCAATTTTTGTGAGATTTTTTGAAGGAATTTTCAAACACTAATTTTATCTCAAAATTCTTATCCGAACATCGAACATCGTTAATAGTAGTTTCAATAGATACCTACCTACCTTACCTGTATTCCGGTGCGCGCTCAGCCACCCCGAGTCCTGTTTGGTAGTGTTTATTTAAGGTTTTTTCACATTTTTCAGTCAAAAAAAAAAAACAGTCTTTTGACCAAAACTCAAAATTTTTGTATAGCATATATTTCTAGTAATTTCATAGCTCGCTAGCCCGCGCGGAGACGCGTCTTTTGACACCTCGCACGTGCGTCTGGCGAATATAGAACTTCAAAAAATTGCATAACAAGTAAATTCATATATATACGAAATCCACCTTAGCTAGACAATAATTACATCAAATCGTTATAACTTTGCATCCAGGTGACGCATTTTGAAGCTGTTTTCAGCCAAATCAATCTTAAATAGGTAGGTTCCGTACAACAGTTTGACTAATAAAAATTGACAATAACGCGAAAAAATATTTCCGTATATCGACTTAGCAATTTTTGTGAGATTTTTTGAAGGAATTTTCAAAAACTAATTTTATCTCAAAATTCTTATCCGAACCATCGTTAATAGTAGTTTCAATAGATAGCTACCTACCTTACCTGTATTCCGGTGCACGCTCAGCCACCCCGAGTCCTGTTTGGTAGTGTTTATTAAAGGTTTTTTCACATTTTTCAGTCAAAAAAAAAACCAGTTTTTTTACCAAAACTCAAAATTTTTGTATAGCATATATTTCTAGTATTTTCATAGCTCGCTAGCCCGCGTGGAGACGCGTCTTTTGACACCTCGCACGTGCGTCTGGCGAATATAGAACTTCAAAAAATTGCATAACAAGTAAATTCATATATATACGAAATCCACCTTAGCTAGACAATAATTACATCAAATCGTTATAACTTTGCATCCAGGTGACGCATTTTGGAGCTGTTTTCAGCCAAATCAATCTTAAATAGGTAGGTTCCGTACAACAGTTTGACTAATAAAAATTGACAATAACGCGAAAAAATATTTTCATATATCGACTTAGCAATTTTTGTGAGATTTTTTGAAGGAATTTTCAAAAACTAATTTTATCTCAAAATTCTTATCCGAACCATCGTTAATAGTAGTTTCAATAGATACCTACCTACCTTACCTGTATTCCAGTGCGCGCTCAGCCACCCCGAGTCCTGTTTGGTAGTGTTTATTAAAGGTTTTTTCACATTTTTCAGTCAAAAAAAAACCAGTTTTTTGACCAAAACTCAAAATTTTTGTATAGAATATATTTCTAGTAATTTCAAAGCTCGCTTGTTCACGCGAAGACGCGTCTTTTGACACCTCGCACGTGCGTCTGGCGAATATAGAACTTCAAAAAATTGCATAACAAGTAAATTCATATATATACGAAATCCACCTTAGCTAGACAATAATTACATCAAATGGTTATAACTTTGCATCCAGGTGACGCATTTTGAAGCTGTTTTCAGCCAAATCAATCTTAAATAGGTAGGTTCCGTACAACAGTTTGACTAATAAAAATTGACAATAACGCGAAAAAATATTTTCGTATATCGACTTAGCAATTTTTGTGAGATTTTTTGAAGGAATTTTCAAACACTAATTTTATCTCAAAATTCTTATCCGAACATCGAACATCGTTAATAGAAGTTTCAATAGATACCTACCTACCTTACCTGTATTCCGCTGCACGCTCAGCCACCCCGAGTCCTGTTTGGTAGTGTTTATTCAAGGTTTTTTCACATTTTTCAGTCAAAAAAAAAACCAGTTTTTTTACCAAAACTCAAAATTTTTGTACAGCATATATTTCTAGTAATTTCATAGCTCGCTAGCCCGCGCGGAGACGCGTCTTTTGACACCTCGCACGTGCGTCTGGCGAATATAGAACTTCAAAAAATTGCATAACAAGTAAATTCATATATATACGAAATCCACCTTAGCTAGACAATAATTACATCAAATCGTTATAACTTTGCATCCAGGTGACGCATTTTGAAGCTGTTTTCAGCCAAATCAATCTTAAATAGGTAGGTTCCGTACAACAGTTTGACTAATAAAAATTGACAATAACGCGAAAAAATATTTTCGTATATCGACTTAGCAATTTTTGTGAGATTTTTTGAAGGAATTTTCAAACACTAATTTTATCTCAAAATTCTTATCCGAACATCGAACATCGTTAATAGTAGTTTCAATAGATACCTACCTACCTTACCTGTATTCCGGTGCGCGCTCAGCCACCCCGAGTCCTGTTTGGTAGTGTTTATTAAAGGTTTTTTCACATTTTTCAGTCAAAAAAAAAAAACAGTTTTTTGACCAAAACTCAAATTTTTTGTATAGCATATATTTCTAGTCATTTTATAGCTCGCTAGCCCGCGCGGAGACGCGTCTTTTGACACCTCGCACGTGCGTCTGGCGAATATAGAACTTCAAAAAATTGCATAACAAGTAAATTCATATATATACGAAATCCACCTTAGCTAGACAATAATTACATCAAATCGTTATAACTTTGCATCCAGGTGACGCATTTTGAAGCTGTTTTCAGCCAAATCAATCTTAAATAGGTAGGTTCCGTACAACAGTTTGACTAATAAAAATTGACAATAACGCGAAAAAATATTTTCGTATATCGACTTAGCAATTTTTGTGAGATTTTTTGAAGGAATTTTCAAACACTAATTTTATCTCAAAATTCTTATCCGAACATCGAACATCGTTAATAGTAGTTTCAATAGATACCTACCTACCTTACCTGTATTCCGGTGCGCGCTCAGCCACCCCGAGTCCTGTTTGGTAGTGTTTATTTAAGGTTTTTTCACATTTTTCAGTCAAAAAAAAAAAAACAGTCTTTTGACCAAAATTAAAATTTTTTGTATCGCATATATTTCTAGTAATTTCATAGCTCGCTAGCCCGCGCGGAGACGCGTCTTTTGACACCTCGCACGTGCGTCTGGCGAATATAGAACTTCAAAAAATTGCATAACAAGTAAATTCATATATATACGAAATCCACCTTAGCTAGACAATAATTACATCAAATCGTTATAACTTTGCATCCAGGTGACGCATTTTGAAGCTGTTTTCAGCCAAATCAATCTTAAATAGGTAGGTTCCGTACAACAGTTTGACTAATAAAAATTGACAATAACGCGAAAAAATATTTTCGTATATCGACTTAGCAATTTTTGTGAGATTTTTTGAAGGAATTTTCAAACACTAATTTTATCTCAAAATTCTTATCCGAACATCGAACATCGTTAATAGTAGTTTCAATAGATACCTACCTACCTTACCTGTATTCCGGTGCGCGCTCAGCCACCCCGAGTCCTGTTTGGTAGTGTTTATTAAAGGTTTTTTCACATTTTTCAGTCAAAAAAAAAAAACAGTTTTTTGACCAAAACTCAAAATTTTTGTTAAGCATATATTTCTAGTAATTTCATAGCTCGCTAGCCCGCACGGAGACGCGTCTTTTGACAACACGCACGTGCGTCTGGCGAATATAGAACTTCAAAAAATTGCATAACAAGTAAATTCATATATATACGAAATCCACCTTAGCTAGACAATAATTACATCAAATGGTTATAACTTTGCATCCAGGTGACGCATTTTGAAGCTGTTTTCAGCCAAATCAATCTTAAATAGGTAGGTTCCGTACAACAGTTTGACTAATAAAAATTGACAATAACGCGAAAAAATATTTTCATATATCGACTTAGCAATTTTTGTGAGATTTTTTGAAGGAATTTTCAAAAACTAATTTTATCTCAAAATTCTTATCCGAACCATCGTTAATAGTAGTTTCAATAGATACCTACCTACCTTACCTGTATTCCAGTGCGCGCTCAGCCACCCCGAGTCCTGTTTGGTAGTGTTTATTAAAGGTTTTTTCACATTTTTCAGTCAAAAAAAAACCAGTTTTTTGACCAAAACTCAAAATTTTTGTATAGAATATATTTCTAGTAATTTCAAAGCTCGCTTGTTCACGCGAAGACGCGTCTTTTGACACCTCGCACGTGCGTCTGGCGAATATAGAACTTCAAAAAATTGCATAACAAGTAAATTCATATATATACGAAATCCACCTTAGCTAGACAATAATTACATCAAATGGTTATAACTTTGCATCCAGGTGACGCATTTTGAAGCTGTTTTCAGCCAAATCAATCTTAAATAGGTAGGTTCCGTACAACAGTTTGACTAATAAAAATTGACAATAACGCGAAAAAATATTTTCGTATATCGACTTAGCAATTTTTGTGAGATTTTTTGAAGGAATTTTCAAACACTAATTTTATCTCAAAATTCTTATCCGAACATCGAACATCGTTAATAGTAGTTTCAATAGATACCTACCTACCTTACCTGTATTCCGGTGCGCGCTCAGCCACCCCGAGTCCTGTTTGGTAGTGTTTATTTAAGGTTTTTTCACATTTTTCAGTCAAAAAAAAAAAACAGTCTTTTGACCAAAACTCAAAATTTTTGTATAGCATATATTTCTAGTAATTTCATAGCTCGCTAGCCCGCGCGGAGACGCGTCTTTTGACACCTCGCACGTGCGTCTGGCGAATATAGAACTTCAAAAAATTGCATAACAAGTAAATTCATATATATACGAAATCCACCTTAGCTAGACAATAATTACATCAAATCGTTATAACTTTGCATCCAGGTGACGCATTTTGAAGCTGTTTTCAGCCAAATCAATCTTAAATAGGTAGGTTCCGTACAACAGTTTGACTAATAAAAATTGACAATAACGCGAAAAAATATTTCCGTATATCGACTTAGCAATTTTTGTGAGATTTTTTGAAGGAATTTTCAAAAACTAATTTTATCTCAAAATTCTTATCCGAACCATCGTTAATAGTAGTTTCAATAGATAGCTACCTACCTTACCTGTATTCCGGTGCACGCTCAGCCACCCCGAGTCCTGTTTGGTAGTGTTTATTAAAGGTTTTTTCACATTTTTCAGTCAAAAAAAAAACCAGTTTTTTTACCAAAACTCAAAATTTTTGTATAGCATATATTTCTAGTATTTTCATAGCTCGCTAGCCCGCGTGGAGACGCGTCTTTTGACACCTCGCACGTGCGTCTGGCGAATATAGAACTTCAAAAAATTGCATAACAAGTAAATTCATATATATACGAAATCCACCTTAGCTAGACAATAATTACATCAAATCGTTATAACTTTGCATCCAGGTGACGCATTTTGAAGCTGTTTTCAGCCAAATCAATCTTAAATAGGTAGGTTCCGTACAACAGTTTGACTAATAAAAATTGACAATAACGCGAAAAAATATTTTCATATATCGACTTAGCAATTTTTGTGAGATTTTTTGAAGGAATTTTCAAAAACTAATTTTATCTCAAAATTCTTATCCGAACCATCGTTAATAGTAGTTTCAATAGATACCTACCTACCTTACCTGTATTCCAGTGCGCGCTCAGCCACCCCGAGTCCTGTTTGGTAGTGTTTATTAAAGGTTTTTTCACATTTTTCAGTCAAAAAAAAACCAGTTTTTTGACCAAAACTCAAAATTTTTGTATAGAATATATTTCTAGTAATTTCAAAGCTCGCTTGTTCACGCGAAGACGCGTCTTTTGACACCTCGCACGTGCGTCTGGCGAATATAGAACTTCAAAAAATTGCATAACAAGTAAATTCATATATATACGAAATCCACCTTAGCTAGACAATAATTACATCAAATGGTTATAACTTTGCATCCAGGTGACGCATTTTGAAGCTGTTTTCAGCCAAATCAATCTTAAATAGGTAGGTTCCGTACAACAGTTTGACTAATAAAAATTGACAATAACGCGAAAAAATATTTTCGTATATCGACTTAGCAATTTTTGTGAGATTTTTTGAAGGAATTTTCAAACACTAATTTTATCTCAAAATTCTTATCCGAACATCGAACATCGTTAATAGAAGTTTCAATAGATACCTACCTACCTTACCTGTATTCCGCTGCACGCTCAGCCACCCCGAGTCCTGTTTGGTAGTGTTTATTCAAGGTTTTTTCACATTTTTCAGTCAAAAAAAAAACCAGTTTTTTTACCAAAACTCAAAATTTTTGTACAGCATATATTTCTAGTAATTTCATAGCTCGCTAGCCCGCGCGGAGACGCGTCTTTTGACACCTCGCACGTGCGTCTGGCGAATATAGAACTTCAAAAAATTGCATAACAAGTAAATTCATATATATACAAAATCCACCTTAGCTAGACAATAATTACATCAAATCGTTATAACTTTGCATCCAGGTGACGCATTTTGAAGCTGTTTTCAGCCAAATCAATCTTAAATAGGTAGGTTCCGTACAACAGTTTGACTAATAAAAATTGACAATAACGCGAAAAAATATTTTCGTATATCGACTTAGCAATTTTTGTGAGATTTTTTGAAGGAATTTTCAAACACTAATTTTATCTCAAAATTCTTATCCGAACATCGAACATCGTTAATAGTAGTTTCAATAGATACCTACCTACCTTACCTGTATTCCGGTGCGCGCTCAGCCACCCCGAGTCCTGTTTGGTAGTGTTTATTAAAGGTTTTTTCACATTTTTCAGTCAAAAAAAAAAAACAGTTTTTTGACCAAAACTCAAATTTTTTGTATAGCATATATTTCTAGTCATTTTATAGCTCGCTAGCCCGCGCGGAGACGCGTCTTTTGACACCTCGCACGTGCGTCTGGCGAATATAGAACTTCAAAAAATTGCATAACAAGTAAATTCATATATATACGAAATCCACCTTAGCTAGACAATAATTACATCAAATCGTTATAACTTTGCATCCAGGTGACGCATTTTGAAGCTGTTTTCAGCCAAATCAATCTTAAATAGGTAGGTTCCGTACAACAGTTTGACTAATAAAAATTGACAATAACGCGAAAAAATATTTTCGTATATCGACTTAGCAATTTTTGTGAGATTTTTTGAAGGAATTTTCAAACACTAATTTTATCTCAAAATTCTTATCCGAACATCGAACATCGTTAATAGTAGTTTCAATAGATACCTACCTACCTTACCTGTATTCCGGTGCGCGCTCAGCCACCCCGAGTCCTGTTTGGTAGTGTTTATTTAAGGTTTTTTCACATTTTTCAGTCAAAAAAAAAAAACAGTCTTTTGACCAAAACTCAAAATTTTTGTATAGCATATATTTCTAGTAATTTCATAGCTCGCTAGCCCGCGCGGAGACGCGTCTTTTGACACCTCGCACGTGCGTCTGGCGAATATAGAACTTCAAAAAATTGCATAACAAGTAAATTCATATATATACGAAATCCACCTTAGCTAGACAATAATTACATCAAATCGTTATAACTTTGCATCCAGGTGACGCATTTTGAAGCTGTTTTCAGCCAAATCAATCTTAAATAGGTAGGTTCCGTACAACAGTTTGACTAATAAAAATTGACAATAACGCGAAAAAATATTTTCGTATATCGACTTAGCAATTTTTGTGAGATTTTTTGAAGGAATTTTCAAACACTAATTTTATCTCAAAATTCTTATCCGAACATCGAACATCGTTAATAGTAGTTTCAATAGATACCTACCTACCTTACCTGTATTCCGGTGCGCGCTCAGCCACCCCGAGTCCTGTTTGGTAGTGTTTATTAAAGGTTTTTTCACATTTTTCAGTCAAAAAAAAAAAACAGTTTTTTGACCAAAACTCAAAATTTTTGTTAAGCATATATTTCTAGTAATTTCATAGCTCGCTAGCCCGCACGGAGACGCGTCTTTTGACAACACGCACGTGCGTCTGGCGAATATAGAACTTCAAAAAATTGCATAACAAGTAAATTCATATATATACGAAATCCACCTTAGCTAGACAATAATTACATCAAATGGTTATAACTTTGCATCCAGGTGACGCATTTTGAAGCTGTTTTCAGCCAAATCAATCTTAAATAGGTAGGTTCCGTACAACAGTTTGACTAATAAAAATTGACAATAACGCGAAAAAATATTTTCATATATCGACTTAGCAATTTTTGTGAGATTTTTTGAAGGAATTTTCAAAAACTAATTTTATCTCAAAATTCTTATCCGAACCATCGTTAATAGTAGTTTCAATAGATACCTACCTACCTTACCTGTATTCCAGTGCGCGCTCAGCCACCCCGAGTCCTGTTTGGTAGTGTTTATTAAAGGTTTTTTCACATTTTTCAGTCAAAAAAAAACCAGTTTTTTGACCAAAACTCAAAATTTTTGTATAGAATATATTTCTAGTAGTTTCAAAGCTCGCTTGTTCACGCGAAGACGCGTCTTTTGACACCTCGCACGTGCGTCTGGCGAATATAGAACTTCAAAAAATTGCATAACAAGTAAATTCATATATATACGAAATCCACCTTAGCTAGACAATAATTACATCAAATGGTTATAACTTTGCATCCAGGTGACGCATTTTGAAGCTGTTTTCAGCCAAATCAATCTTAAATAGGTAGGTTCCGTACAACAGTTTGACTAATAAAAATTGACAATAACGCGAAAAAATATTTTCGTATATCGACTTAGCAATTTTTGTGAGATTTTTTGAAGGAATTTTCAAACACTAATTTTATCTCAAAATTCTTATCCGAACATCGAACATCGTTAATAGAAGTTTCAATAGATACCTACCTACCTTACCTGTATTCCGCTGCACGCTCAGCCACCCCGAGTCCTGTTTGGTAGTGTTTATTCAAGGTTTTTTCACATTTTTCAGTCAAAAAAAAAACCAGTTTTTTTACCAAAACTCAAAATTTTTGTACAGCATATATTTCTAGTAATTTCATAGCTCGCTAGCCCGCGCGGAGACGCGTCTTTTGACACCTCGCACGTGCGTCTGGCGAATATAGAACTTCAAAAAATTGCATAACAAGTAAATTCATATATATACGAAATCCACCTTAGCTAGACAATAATTACATCAAATCGTTATAACTTTGCATCCAGGTGACGCATTTTGAAGCTGTTTTCAGCCAAATCAATCTTAAATAGGTAGGTTCCGTACAACAGTTTGACTAATAAAAATTGACAATAACGCGAAAAAATATTTTCGTATATCGACTTAGCAATTTTTGTGAGATTTTTTGAAGGAATTTTCAAACACTAATTTTATCTCAAAATTCTTATCCGAACATCGAACATCGTTAATAGTAGTTTCAATAGATACCTACCTACCTTACCTGTATTCCGGTGCGCGCTCAGCCACCCCGAGTCCTGTTTGGTAGTGTTTATTAAAGGTTTTTTCACATTTTTCAGTCAAAAAAAAAAAACAGTTTTTTGACCAAAACTCAAATTTTTTGTATAGCATATATTTCTAGTCATTTTATAGCTCGCTAGCCCGCGCGGAGACGCGTCTTTTGACACCTCGCACGTGCGTCTGGCGAATATAGAACTTCAAAAAATTGCATAACAAGTAAATTCATATATATACGAAATCCACCTTAGCTAGACAATAATTACATCAAATCGTTATAACTTTGCATCCAGGTGACGCATTTTGAAGCTGTTTTCAGCCAAATCAATCTTAAATAGGTAGGTTCCGTACAACAGTTTGACTAATAAAAATTGACAATAACGCGAAAAAATATTTTCGTATATCGACTTAGCAATTTTTGTGAGATTTTTTGAAGGAATTTTCAAACACTAATTTTATCTCAAAATTCTTATCCGAACATCGAACATCGTTAATAGTAGTTTCAATAGATACCTACCTACCTTACCTGTATTCCGGTGCGCGCTCAGCCACCCCGAGTCCTGTTTGGTAGTGTTTATTTAAGGTTTTTTCACATTTTTCAGTCAAAAAAAAAAAACAGTCTTTTGACCAAAACTCAAAATTTTTGTATAGCATATATTTCTAGTAATTTCATAGCTCGCTAGCCCGCGCGGAGACGCGTCTTTTGACACCTCGCACGTGCGTCTGGCGAATATAGAACTTCAAAAAATTGCATAACAAGTAAATTCATATATATACGAAATCCACCTTAGCTAGACAATAATTACATCAAATCGTTATAACTTTGCATCCAGGTGACGCATTTTGAAGCTGTTTTCAGCCAAATCAATCTTAAATAGGTAGGTTCCGTACAACAGTTTGACTAATAAAAATTGACAATAACGCGAAAAAATATTTCCGTATATCGACTTAGCAATTTTTGTGAGATTTTTTGAAGGAATTTTCAAAAACTAATTTTATCTCAAAATTCTTATCCGAACCATCGTTAATAGTAGTTTCAATAGATAGCTACCTACCTTACCTGTATTCCGGTGCACGCTCAGCCACCCCGAGTCCTGTTTGGTAGTGTTTATTAAAGGTTTTTTCACATTTTTCAGTCAAAAAAAAAACCAGTTTTTTTACCAAAACTCAAAATTTTTGTATAGCATATATTTCTAGTATTTTCATAGCTCGCTAGCCCGCGTGGAGACGCGTCTTTTGACACCTCGCACGTGCGTCTGGCGAATATAGAACTTCAAAAAATTGCATAACAAGTAAATTCATATATATACGAAATCCACCTTAGCTAGACAATAATTACATCAAATCGTTATAACTTTGCATCCAGGTGACGCATTTTGAAGCTGTTTTCAGCCAAATCAATCTTAAATAGGTAGGTTCCGTACAACAGTTTGACTAATAAAAATTGACAATAACGCGAAAAAATATTTTCATATATCGACTTAGCAATTTTTGTGAGATTTTTTGAAGGAATTTTCAAAAACTAATTTTATCTCAAAATTCTTATCCGAACCATCGTTAATAGTAGTTTCAATAGATACCTACCTACCTTACCTGTATTCCAGTGCGCGCTCAGCCACCCCGAGTCCTGTTTGGTAGTGTTTATTAAAGGTTTTTTCACATTTTTCAGTCAAAAAAAAACCAGTTTTTTGACCAAAACTCAAAATTTTTGTATAGAATATATTTCTAGTAATTTCAAAGCTCGCTTGTTCACGCGAAGACGCGTCTTTTGACACCTCGCACGTGCGTCTGGCGAATATAGAACTTCAAAAAATTGCATAACAAGTAAATTCATATATATACGAAATCCACCTTAGCTAGACAATAATTACATCAAATGGTTATAACTTTGCATCCAGGTGACGCATTTTGAAGCTGTTTTCAGCCAAATCAATCTTAAATAGGTAGGTTCCGTACAACAGTTTGACTAATAAAAATTGACAATAACGCGAAAAAATATTTTCGTATATCGACTTAGCAATTTTTGTGAGATTTTTTGAAGGAATTTTCAAACACTAATTTTATCTCAAAATTCTTATCCGAACATCGAACATCGTTAATAGAAGTTTCAATAGATACCTACCTACCTTACCTGTATTCCGCTGCACGCTCAGCCACCCCGAGTCCTGTTTGGTAGTGTTTATTCAAGGTTTTTTCACATTTTTCAGTCAAAAAAAAAACCAGTTTTTTTACCAAAACTCAAAATTTTTGTACAGCATATATTTCTAGTAATTTCATAGCTCGCTAGCCCGCGCGGAGACGCGTCTTTTGACACCTCGCACGTGCGTCTGGCGAATATAGAACTTCAAAAAATTGCATAACAAGTAAATTCATATATATACGAAATCCACCTTAGCTAGACAATAATTACATCAAATCGTTATAACTTTGCATCCAGGTGACGCATTTTGAAGCTGTTTTCAGCCAAATCAATCTTAAATAGGTAGGTTCCGTACAACAGTTTGACTAATAAAAATTGACAATAACGCGAAAAAATATTTTCGTATATCGACTTAGCAATTTTTGTGAGATTTTTTGAAGGAATTTTCAAACACTAATTTTATCTCAAAATTCTTATCCGAACATCGAACATCGTTAATAGTAGTTTCAATAGATACCTACCTACCTTACCTGTATTCCGGTGCGCGCTCAGCCACCCCGAGTCCTGTTTGGTAGTGTTTATTTAAGGTTTTTTCACATTTTTCAGTCAAAAAAAAAAAACAGTCTTTTGACCAAAACTCAAAATTTTTGTATAGCATATATTTCTAGTAATTTCATAGCTCGCTAGCCCGCGCGGAGACGCGTCTTTTGACACCTCGCACGTGCGTCTGGCGAATATAGAACTTCAAAAAATTGCATAACAAGTAAATTCATATATATACGAAATCCACCTTAGCTAGACAATAATTACATCAAATCGTTATAACTTTGCATCCAGGTGACGCATTTTGAAGCTGTTTTCAGCCAAATCAATCTTAAATAGGTAGGTTCCGTACAACAGTTTGACTAATAAAAATTGACAATAACGCGAAAAAATATTTCCGTATATCGACTTAGCAATTTTTGTGAGATTTTTTGAAGGAATTTTCAAAAACTAATTTTATCTCAAAATTCTTATCCGAACCATCGTTAATAGTAGTTTCAATAGATAGCTACCTACCTTACCTGTATTCCGGTGCACGCTCAGCCACCCCGAGTCCTGTTTGGTAGTGTTTATTAAAGGTTTTTTCACATTTTTCAGTCAAAAAAAAAAACCAGTTTTTTTACCAAAACTCAAAATTTTTGTATAGCATATATTTCTAGTATTTTCATAGCTCGCTAGCCCGCGTGGAGACGCGTCTTTTGACACCTCGCACGTGCGTCTGGCGAATATAGAACTTCAAAAAATTGCATAACAAGTAAATTCATATATATACGAAATCCACCTTAGCTAGACAATAATTACATCAAATCGTTATAACTTTGCATCCAGGTGACGCATTTTGAAGCTGTTTTCAGCCAAATCAATCTTAAATAGGTAGGTTCCGTACAACAGTTTGACTAATAAAAATTGACAATAACGCGAAAAAATATTTTCATATATCGACTTAGCAATTTTTGTGAGATTTTTTGAAGGAATTTTCAAAAACTAATTTTATCTCAAAATTCTTATCCGAACCATCGTTAATAGTAGTTTCAATAGATACCTACCTACCTTACCTGTATTCCAGTGCGCGCTCAGCCACCCCGAGTCCTGTTTGGTAGTGTTTATTAAAGGTTTTTTCACATTTTTCAGTCAAAAAAAAACCAGTTTTTTGACCAAAACTCAAAATTTTTGTATAGAATATATTTCTAGTAATTTCAAAGCTCGCTTGTTCACGCGAAGACGCGTCTTTTGACACCTCGCACGTGCGTCTGGCGAATATAGAACTTCAAAAAATTGCATAACAAGTAAATTCATATATATACGAAATCCACCTTAGCTAGACAATAATTACATCAAATGGTTATAACTTTGCATCCAGGTGACGCATTTTGAAGCTGTTTTCAGCCAAATCAATCTTAAATAGGTAGGTTCCGTACAACAGTTTGACTAATAAAAATTGACAATAACGCGAAAAAATATTTTCGTATATCGACTTAGCAATTTTTGTGAGATTTTTTGAAGGAATTTTCAAACACTAATTTTATCTCAAAATTCTTATCCGAACATCGAACATCGTTAATAGAAGTTTCAATAGATACCTACCTACCTTACCTGTATTCCGCTGCACGCTCAGCCACCCCGAGTCCTGTTTGGTAGTGTTTATTCAAGGTTTTTTCACATTTTTCAGTCAAAAAAAAAACCAGTTTTTTTACCAAAACTCAAAATTTTTGTACAGCATATATTTCTAGTAATTTCATAGCTCGCTAGCCCGCGCGGAGACGCGTCTTTTGACACCTCGCACGTGCGTCTGGCGAATATAGAACTTCAAAAAATTGCATAACAAGTAAATTCATATATATACGAAATCCACCTTAGCTAGACAATAATTACATCAAATCGTTATAACTTTGCATCCAGGTGACGCATTTTGAAGCTGTTTTCAGCCAAATCAATCTTAAATAGGTAGGTTCCGTACAACAGTTTGACTAATAAAAATTGACAATAACGCGAAAAAATATTTTCGTATATCGACTTAGCAATTTTTGTGAGATTTTTTGAAGGAATTTTCAAACACTAATTTTATCTCAAAATTCTTATCCGAACATCGAACATCGTTAATAGTAGTTTCAATAGATACCTACCTACCTTACCTGTATTCCGGTGCGCGCTCAGCCACCCCGAGTCCTGTTTGGTAGTGTTTATTAAAGGTTTTTTCACATTTTTCAGTCAAAAAAAAAAAACAGTTTTTTGACCAAAACTCAAATTTTTTGTATAGCATATATTTCTAGTCATTTTATAGCTCGCTAGCCCGCGCGGAGACGCGTCTTTTGACACCTCGCACGTGCGTCTGGCGAATATAGAACTTCAAAAAATTGCATAACAAGTAAATTCATATATATACGAAATCCACCTTAGCTAGACAATAATTACATCAAATCGTTATAACTTTGCATCCAGGTGACGCATTTTGAAGCTGTTTTCAGCCAAATCAATCTTAAATAGGTAGGTTCCGTACAACAGTTTGACTAATAAAAATTGACAATAACGCGAAAAAATATTTCCGTATATCGACTTAGCAATTTTTGTGAGATTTTTTGAAGGAATTTTCAAAAACTAATTTTATCTCAAAATTCTTATCCGAACCATCGTTAATAGTAGTTTCAATAGATAGCTACCTACCTTACCTGTATTCCGGTGCACGCTCAGCCACCCCGAGTCCTGTTTGGTAGTGTTTATTAAAGGTTTTTTCACATTTTTCAGTCAAAAAAAAAACCAGTTTTTTTACCAAAACTCAAAATTTTTGTATAGCATATATTTCTAGTATTTTCATAGCTCGCTAGCCCGCGTGGAGACGCGTCTTTTGACACCTCGCACGTGCGTCTGGCGAATATAGAACTTCAAAAAATTGCATAACAAGTAAATTCATATATATACGAAATCCACCTTAGCTAGACAATAATTACATCAAATCGTTATAACTTTGCATCCAGGTGACGCATTTTGAAGCTGTTTTCAGCCAAATCAATCTTAAATAGGTAGGTTCCGTACAACAGTTTGACTAATAAAAATTGACAATAACGCGAAAAAATATTTTCATATATCGACTTAGCAATTTTTGTGAGATTTTTTGAAGGAATTTTCAAAAACTAATTTTATCTCAAAATTCTTATCCGAACCATCGTTAATAGTAGTTTCAATAGATACCTACCTACCTTACCTGTATTCCAGTGCGCGCTCAGCCACCCCGAGTCCTGTTTGGTAGTGTTTATTAAAGGTTTTTTCACATTTTTCAGTCAAAAAAAAACCAGTTTTTTGACCAAAACTCAAAATTTTTGTATAGAATATATTTCTAGTAATTTCAAAGCTCGCTTGTTCACGCGAAGACGCGTCTTTTGACACCTCGCACGTGCGTCTGGCGAATATAGAACTTCAAAAAATTGCATAACAAGTAAATTCATATATATACGAAATCCACCTTAGCTAGACAATAATTACATCAAATGGTTATAACTTTGCATCCAGGTGACGCATTTTGAAGCTGTTTTCAGCCAAATCAATCTTAAATAGGTAGGTTCCGTACAACAGTTTGACTAATAAAAATTGACAATAACGCGAAAAAATATTTTCGTATATCGACTTAGCAATTTTTGTGAGATTTTTTGAAGGAATTTTCAAACACTAATTTTATCTCAAAATTCTTATCCGAACATCGAACATCGTTAATAGAAGTTTCAATAGATACCTACCTACCTTACCTGTATTCCGCTGCACGCTCAGCCACCCCGAGTCCTGTTTGGTAGTGTTTATTCAAGGTTTTTTCACATTTTTCAGTCAAAAAAAAAACCAGTTTTTTTACCAAAACTCAAAATTTTTGTACAGCATATATTTCTAGTAATTTCATAGCTCGCTAGCCCGCGCGGAGACGCGTCTTTTGACACCTCGCACGTGCGTCTGGCGAATATAGAACTTCAAAAAATTGCATAACAAGTAAATTCATATATATACGAAATCCACCTTAGCTAGACAATAATTACATCAAATCGTTATAACTTTGCATCCAGGTGACGCATTTTGAAGCTGTTTTCAGCCAAATCAATCTTAAATAGGTAGGTTCCGTACAACAGTTTGACTAATAAAAATTGACAATAACGCGAAAAAATATTTTCGTATATCGACTTAGCAATTTTTGTGAGATTTTTTGAAGGAATTTTCAAACACTAATTTTATCTCAAAATTCTTATCCGAACATCGAACATCGTTAATAGTAGTTTCAATAGATACCTACCTACCTTACCTGTATTCCGGTGCGCGCTCAGCCACCCCGAGTCCTGTTTGGTAGTGTTTATTAAAGGTTTTTTCACATTTTTCAGTCAAAAAAAAAAAACAGTTTTTTGACCAAAACTCAAATTTTTTGTATAGCATATATTTCTAGTCATTTTATAGCTCGCTAGCCCGCGCGGAGACGCGTCTTTTGACACCTCGCACGTGCGTCTGGCGAATATAGAACTTCAAAAAATTGCATAACAAGTAAATTCATATATATACGAAATCCACCTTAGCTAGACAATAATTACATCAAATCGTTATAACTTTGCATCCAGGTGACGCATTTTGAAGCTGTTTTCAGCCAAATCAATCTTAAATAGGTAGGTTCCGTACAACAGTTTGACTAATAAAAATTGACAATAACGCGAAAAAATATTTTCGTATATCGACTTAGCAATTTTTGTGAGATTTTTTGAAGGAATTTTCAAACACTAATTTTATCTCAAAATTCTTATCCGAACATCGAACATCGTTAATAGTAGTTTCAATAGATACCTACCTACCTTACCTGTATTCCGGTGCGCGCTCAGCCACCCCGAGTCCTGTTTGGTAGTGTTTATTTAAGGTTTTTTCACATTTTTCAGTCAAAAAAAAAAAAACAGTCTTTTGACCAAAACTCAAAATTTTTGTATAGCATATATTTCTAGTAATTTCATAGCTCGCTAGCCCGCGCGGAGACGCGTCTTTTGACACCTCGCACGTGCGTCTGGCGAATATAGAACTTCAAAAAATTGCATAACAAGTAAATTCATATATATACGAAATCCACCTTGGCTAGACAATAATTACATCAAATCGTTATAACTTTGCATCCAGGTGACGCATTTTGAAGCTGTTTTCAGCCAAATCAATCTTAAATAGGTAGGTTCCGTACAACAGTTTGACTAATAAAAATTGACAATAACGCGAAAAAATATTTCCGTATATCGACTTAGCAATTTTTGTGAGATTTTTTGAAGGAATTTTCAAAAACTAATTTTATCTCAAAATTCTTATCCGAACCATCGTTAATAGTAGTTTCAATAGATAGCTACCTACCTTACCTGTATTCCGGTGCACGCTCAGCCACCCCGAGTCCTGTTTGGTAGTGTTTATTAAAGGTTTTTTCACATTTTTCAGTCAAAAAAAAAACCAGTTTTTTTACCAAAACTCAAAATTTTTGTATAGCATATATTTCTAGTATTTTCATAGCTCGCTAGCCCGCGTGGAGACGCGTCTTTTGACACCTCGCACGTGCGTCTGGCGAATATAGAACTTCAAAAAATTGCATAACAAGTAAATTCATATATATACGAAATCCACCTTAGCTAGACAATAATTACATCAAATCGTTATAACTTTGCATCCAGGTGACGCATTTTGAAGCTGTTTTCAGCCAAATCAATCTTAAATAGGTAGGTTCCGTACAACAGTTTGACTAATAAAAATTGACAATAACGCGAAAAAATATTTTCATATATCGACTTAGCAATTTTTGTGAGATTTTTTGAAGGAATTTTCAAAAACTAATTTTATCTCAAAATTCTTATCCGAACCATCGTTAATAGTAGTTTCAATAGATACCTACCTACCTTACCTGTATTCCAGTGCGCGCTCAGCCACCCCGAGTCCTGTTTGGTAGTGTTTATTAAAGGTTTTTTCACATTTTTCAGTCAAAAAAAAACCAGTTTTTTGACCAAAACTCAAAATTTTTGTATAGAATATATTTCTAGTAATTTCAAAGCTCGCTTGTTCACGCGAAGACGCGTCTTTTGACACCTCGCACGTGCGTCTGGCGAATATAGAACTTCAAAAAATTGCATAACAAGTAAATTCATATATATACGAAATCCACCTTAGCTAGACAATAATTACATCAAATGGTTATAACTTTGCATCCAGGTGACGCATTTTGAAGCTGTTTTCAGCCAAATCAATCTTAAATAGGTAGGTTCCGTACAACAGTTTGACTAATAAAAATTGACAATAACGCGAAAAAATATTTTCGTATATCGACTTAGCAATTTTTGTGAGATTTTTTGAAGGAATTTTCAAACACTAATTTTATCTCAAAATTCTTATCCGAACATCGAACATCGTTAATAGAAGTTTCAATAGATACCTACCTACCTTACCTGTATTCCGCTGCACGCTCAGCCACCCCGAGTCCTGTTTGGTAGTGTTTATTCAAGGTTTTTTCACATTTTTCAGTCAAAAAAAAAACCAGTTTTTTTACCAAAACTCAAAATTTTTGTACAGCATATATTTCTAGTAATTTCATAGCTCGCTAGCCCGCGCGGAGACGCGTCTTTTGACACCTCGCACGTGCGTCTGGCGAATATAGAACTTCAAAAAATTGCATAACAAGTAAATTCATATATATACGAAATCCACCTTAGCTAGACAATAATTACATCAAATCGTTATAACTTTGCATCCAGGTGACGCATTTTGAAGCTGTTTTCAGCCAAATCAATCTTAAATAGGTAGGTTCCGTACAACAGTTTGACTAATAAAAATTGACAATAACGCGAAAAAATATTTTCGTATATCGACTTAGCAATTTTTGTGAGATTTTTTGAAGGAATTTTCAAACACTAATTTTATCTCAAAATTCTTATCCGAACATCGAACATCGTTAATAGTAGTTTCAATAGATACCTACCTACCTTACCTGTATTCCGGTGCGCGCTCAGCCACCCCGAGTCCTGTTTGGTAGTGTTTATTAAAGGTTTTTTCACATTTTTCAGTCAAAAAAAAAAAACAGTTTTTTGACCAAAACTCAAATTTTTTGTACAGCATATATTTCTAGTCATTTTATAGCTCGCTAGCCCGCGCGGAGACGCGTCTTTTGACACCTCGCACGTGCGTCTGGCGAATATAGAACTTCAAAAAATTGCATAACAAGTAAATTCATATATATACGAAATCCACCTTAGCTAGACAATAATTACATCAAATCGTTATAACTTTGCATCCAGGTGACGCATTTTGAAGCTGTTTTCAGCCAAATCAATCTTAAATAGGTAGGTTCCGTACAACAGTTTGACTAATAAAAATTGACAATAACGCGAAAAAATATTTTCGTATATCGACTTAGCAATTTTTGTGAGATTTTTTGAAGGAATTTTCAAACACTAATTTTATCTCAAAATTCTTATCCGAACATCGAACATCGTTAATAGTAGTTTCAATAGATACCTACCTACCTTACCTGTATTCCGGTGCGCGCTCAGCCACCCCGAGTCCTGTTTGGTAGTGTTTATTTAAGGTTTTTTCACATTTTTCAGTCAAAAAAAAAAAACAGTCTTTTGACCAAAACTCAAAATTTTTGTATAGCATATATTTCTAGTAATTTCATAGCTCGCTAGCCCGCGCGGAGACGCGTCTTTTGACACCTCGCACGTGCGTCTGGCGAATATAGAACTTCAAAAAATTGCATAACAAGTAAATTCATATATATACGAAATCCACCTTAGCTAGACAATAATTACATCAAATCGTTATAACTTTGCATCCAGGTGACGCATTTTGAAGCTGTTTTCAGCCAAATCAATCTTAAATAGGTAGGTTCCGTACAACAGTTTGACTAATAAAAATTGACAATAACGCGAAAAAATATTTCCGTATATCGACTTAGCAATTTTTGTGAGATTTTTTGAAGGAATTTTCAAAAACTAATTTTATCTCAAAATTCTTATCCGAACCATCGTTAATAGTAGTTTCAATAGATAGCTACCTACCTTACCTGTATTCCGGTGCACGCTCAGCCACCCCGAGTCCTGTTTGGTAGTGTTTATTAAAGGTTTTTTCACATTTTTCAGTCAAAAAAAAAAACCAGTTTTTTTACCAAAACTCAAAATTTTTGTATAGCATATATTTCTAGTATTTTCATAGCTCGCTAGCCCGCGTGGAGACGCGTCTTTTGACACCTCGCACGTGCGTCTGGCGAATATAGAACTTCAAAAAATTGCATAACAAGTAAATTCATATATATACGAAATCCACCTTAGCTAGACAATAATTACATCAAATCGTTATAACTTTGCATCCAGGTGACGCATTTTGAAGCTGTTTTCAGCCAAATCAATCTTAAATAGGTAGGTTCCGTACAACAGTTTGACTAATAAAAATTGACAATAACGCGAAAAAATATTTTCATATATCGACTTAGCAATTTTTGTGAGATTTTTTGAAGGAATTTTCAAAAACTAATTTTATCTCAAAATTCTTATCCGAACCATCGTTAATAGTAGTTTCAATAGATACCTACCTACCTTACCTATATTCCAGTGCGCGCTCAGCCACCCCGAGTCCTGTTTGGTAGTGTTTATTAAAGGTTTTTTCACATTTTTCAGTCAAAAAAAAACCAGTTTTTTGACCAAAACTCAAAATTTTTGTATAGAATATATTTCTAGTAATTTCAAAGCTCGCTTGTTCACGCGAAGACGCGTCTTTTGACACCTCGCACGTGCGTCTGGCGAATATAGAACTTCAAAAAATTGCATAACAAGTAAATTCATATATATACGAAATCCACCTTAGCTAGACAATAATTACATCAAATGGTTATAACTTTGCATCCAGGTGACGCATTTTGAAGCTGTTTTCAGCCAAATCAATCTTAAATAGGTAGGTTCCGTACAACAGTTTGACTAATAAAAATTGACAATAACGCGAAAAAATATTTTCGTATATCGACTTAGCAATTTTTGTGAGATTTTTTGAAGGAATTTTCAAACACTAATTTTATCTCAAAATTCTTATCCGAACATCGAACATCGTTAATAGAAGTTTCAATAGATACCTACCTACCTTACCTGTATTCCGCTGCACGCTCAGCCACCCCGAGTCCTGTTTGGTAGTGTTTATTCAAGGTTTTTTCACATTTTTCAGTCAAAAAAAAAACCAGTTTTTTTACCAAAACTCAAAATTTTTGTACAGCATATATTTCTAGTAATTTCATAGCTCGCTAGCCCGCGCGGAGACGCGTCTTTTGACACCTCGCACGTGCGTCTGGCGAATATAGAACTTCAAAAAATTGCATAACAAGTAAATTCATATATATACGAAATCCACCTTAGCTAGACAATAATTACATCAAATCGTTATAACTTTGCATCCAGGTGACGCATTTTGAAGCTGTTTTCAGCCAAATCAATCTTAAATAGGTAGGTTCCGTACAACAGTTTGACTAATAAAAATTGACAATAACGCGAAAAAATATTTTCGTATATCGACTTAGCAATTTTTGTGAGATTTTTTGAAGGAATTTTCAAACACTAATTTTATCTCAAAATTCTTATCCGAACATCGAACATCGTTAATAGTAGTTTCAATAGATACCTACCTACCTTACCTGTATTCCGGTGCGCGCTCAGCCACCCCGAGTCCTGTTTGGTAGTGTTTATTTAAGGTTTTTTCACATTTTTCAGTCAAAAAAAAAAAACAGTCTTTTGACCAAAACTCAAAATTTTTGTATAGCATATATTTCTAGTAATTTCATAGCTCGCTAGCCCGCGCGGAGACGCGTCTTTTGACACCTCGCACGTGCGTCTGGCGAATATAGAACTTCAAAAAATTGCATAACAAGTAAATTCATATATATACGAAATCCACCTTAGCTAGACAATAATTACATCAAATCGTTATAACTTTGCATCCAGGTGACGCATTTTGAAGCTGTTTTCAGCCAAATCAATCTTAAATAGGTAGGTTCCGTACAACAGTTTGACTAATAAAAATTGACAATAACGCGAAAAAATATTTCCGTATATCGACTTAGCAATTTTTGTGAGATTTTTTGAAGGAATTTTCAAAAACTAATTTTATCTCAAAATTCTTATCCGAACCATCGTTAATAGTAGTTTCAATAGATAGCTACCTACCTTACCTGTATTCCGGTGCACGCTCAGCCACCCCGAGTCCTGTTTGGTAGTGTTTATTAAAGGTTTTTTCACATTTTTCAGTCAAAAAAAAAACCAGTTTTTTTACCAAAACTCGAAATTTTTGTATAGCATATATTTCTAGTATTTTCATAGCTCGCTAGCCCGCGTGGAGACGCGTCTTTTGACACCTCGCACGTGCGTCTGGCGAATATAGAACTTCAAAAAATTGCATAACAAGTAAATTCATATATATACGAAATCCACCTTAGCTAGACAATAATTACATCAAATCGTTATAACTTTGCATCCAGGTGACGCATTTTGAAGCTGTTTTCAGCCAAATCAATCTTAAATAGGTAGGTTCCGTACAACAGTTTGACTAATAAAAATTGACAATAACGCGAAAAAATATTTTCGTATATCGACTTAGCAATTTTTGTGAGATTTTTTGAAGGAATTTTCAAACACTAATTTTATCTCAAAATTCTTATCCGAACATCGAACATCGTTAATAGTAGTTTCAATAGATACCTACCTACCTTACCTGTATTCCGGTGCGCGCTCAGCCACCCCGAGTCCTGTTTGGTAGTGTTTATTAAAGGTTTTTTCACATTTTTCAGTCAAAAAAAAAAAACAGTTTTTTGACCAAAACTCAAATTTTTTGTACGGCATATATTTCTAGTCATTTTATAGCTCGCTAGCCCGCGCGGAGACGCGTCTTTTGACACCTCGCACGTGCGTCTGGCGAATATAGAACTTCAAAAAATTGCATAACAAGTAAATTCATATATATACGAAATCCACCTTAGCTAGACAATAATTACATCAAATCGTTATAACTTTGCATCCAGGTGACGCATTTTGAAGCTGTTTTCAGCCAAATCAATCTTAAATAGGTAGGTTCCGTACAACAGTTTGACTAATAAAAATTGACAATAACGCGAAAAAATATTTTCGTATATCGACTTAGCAATTTTTGTGAGATTTTTTGAAGGAATTTTCAAACACTAATTTTATCTCAAAATTCTTATCCGAACATCGAACATCGTTAATAGTAGTTTCAATAGATACCTACCTACCTTACCTGTATTCCGGTGCGCGCTCAGCCACCCCGAGTCCTGTTTGGTAGTGTTTATTTAAGGTTTTTTCACATTTTTCAGTCAAAAAAAAAAAACAGTCTTTTGACCAAAACTCAAAATTTTTGTATAGCATATATTTCTAGTAATTTCATAGCTCGCTAGCCCGCGCGGAGACGCGTCTTTTGACACCTCGCACGTGCGTCTGGCGAATATAGAACTTCAAAAAATTGCATAACAAGTAAATTCATATATATACGAAATCCACCTTAGCTAGACAATAATTACATCAAATCGTTATAACTTTGCATCCAGGTGACGCATTTTGAAGCTGTTTTCAGCCAAATCAATCTTAAATAGGTAGGTTCCGTACAACAGTTTGACTAATAAAAATTGACAATAACGCGAAAAAATATTTCCGTATATCGACTTAGCAATTTTTGTGAGATTTTTTGAAGGAATTTTCAAAAACTAATTTTATCTCAAAATTCTTATCCGAACCATCGTTAATAGTAGTTTCAATAGATAGCTACCTACCTTACCTGTATTCCGGTGCACGCTCAGCCACCCCGAGTCCTGTTTGGTAGTGTTTATTAAAGGTTTTTTCACATTTTTCAGTCAAAAAAAAAACCAGTTTTTTTACCAAAACTCAAAATTTTTGTATAGCATATATTTCTAGTATTTTCATAGCTCGCTAGCCCGCGTGGAGACGCGTCTTTTGACACCTCGCACGTGCGTCTGGCGAATATAGAACTTCAAAAAATTGCATAACAAGTAAATTCATATATATACGAAATCCACCTTAGCTAGACAATAATTACATCAAATCGTTATAACTTTGCATCCAGGTGACGCATTTTGAAGCTGTTTTCAGCCAAATCAATCTTAAATAGGTAGGTTCCGTACAACAGTTTGACTAATAAAAATTGACAATAACGCGAAAAAATATTTTCATATATCGACTTAGCAATTTTTGTGAGATTTTTTGAAGGAATTTTCAAAAACTAATTTTATCTCAAAATTCTTATCCGAACCATCGTTAATAGTAGTTTCAATAGATACCTACCTACCTTACCTGTATTCCAGTGCGCGCTCAGCCACCCCGAGTCCTGTTTGGTAGTGTTTATTAAAGGTTTTTTCACATTTTTCAGTCAAAAAAAAACCAGTTTTTTGACCAAAACTCAAAATTTTTGTATAGAATATATTTCTAGTAATTTCAAAGCTCGCTTGTTCACGCGAAGACGCGTCTTTTGACACCTCGCACGTGCGTCTGGCGAATATAGAACTTCAAAAAATTGCATAACAAGTAAATTCATATATATACGAAATCCACCTTAGCTAGACAATAATTACATCAAATGGTTATAACTTTGCATCCAGGTGACGCATTTTGAAGCTGTTTTCAGCCAAATCAATCTTAAATAGGTAGGTTCCGTACAACAGTT
This sequence comes from Tiliacea citrago, assembly GCA_963921375.1. Classification (NCBI taxonomy): domain Eukaryota; kingdom Metazoa; phylum Arthropoda; class Insecta; order Lepidoptera; family Noctuidae; genus Tiliacea; species Tiliacea citrago. The sequence continues at coordinate 14,660,141 of OY992809.1, read as the reverse complement.
TGACTAATAAAAATTGACAATAACGCGAAAAAATATTTTCGTATATCGACTTAGCAATTTTTGTGAGATTTTTTGAAGGAATTTTCAAACACTAATTTTATCTCAAAATTCTTATCCGAACATCGAACATCGTTAATAGAAGTTTCAATAGATACCTACCTACCTTACCTGTATTCCGCTGCACGCTCAGCCACCCCGAGTCCTGTTTGGTAGTGTTTATTCAAGGTTTTTTCACATTTTTCAGTCAAAAAAAAAACCAGTTTTTTTACCAAAACTCAAAATTTTTGTACAGCATATATTTCTAGTAATTTCATAGCTCGCTAGCCCGCGCGGAGACGCGTCTTTTGACACCTCGCACGTGCGTCTGGCGAATATAGAACTTCAAAAAATTGCATAACAAGTAAATTCATATATATACGAAATCCACCTTAGCTAGACAATAATTACATCAAATCGTTATAACTTTGCATCCAGGTGACGCATTTTGAAGCTGTTTTCAGCCAAATCAATCTTAAATAGGTAGGTTCCGTACAACAGTTTGACTAATAAAAATTGACAATAACGCGAAAAAATATTTTCGTATATCGACTTAGCAATTTTTGTGAGATTTTTTGAAGGAATTTTCAAACACTAATTTTATCTCAAAATTCTTATCCGAACATCGAACATCGTTAATAGTAGTTTCAATAGATACCTACCTACCTTACCTGTATTCCGGTGCGCGCTCAGCCACCCCGAGTCCTGTTTGGTAGTGTTTATTTAAGGTTTTTTCACATTTTTCAGTCAAAAAAAAAAAACAGTCTTTTGACCAAAACTCAAAATTTTTGTATAGCATATATTTCTAGTAATTTCATAGCTCGCTAGCCCGCGCGGAGACGCGTCTTTTGACACCTCGCACGTGCGTCTGGCGAATATAGAACTTCAAAAAATTGCATAACAAGTAAATTCATATATATACGAAATCCACCTTAGCTAGACAATAATTACATCAAATCGTTATAACTTTGCATCCAGGTGACGCATTTTGAAGCTGTTTTCAGCCAAATCAATCTTAAATAGGTAGGTTCCGTACAACAGTTTGACTAATAAAAATTGACAATAACGCGAAAAAATATTTCCGTATATCGACTTAGCAATTTTTGTGAGATTTTTTGAAGGAATTTTCAAAAACTAATTTTATCTCAAAATTCTTATCCGAACCATCGTTAATAGTAGTTTCAATAGATAGCTACCTACCTTACCTGTATTCCGGTGCACGCTCAGCCACCCCGAGTCCTGTTTGGTAGTGTTTATTAAAGGTTTTTTCACATTTTTCAGTCAAAAAAAAAACCAGTTTTTTTACCAAAACTCAAAATTTTTGTATAGCATATATTTCTAGTATTTTCATAGCTCGCTAGCCCGCGTGGAGACGCGTCTTTTGACACCTCGCACGTGCGTCTGGCGAATATAGAACTTCAAAAAATTGCATAACAAGTAAATTCATATATATACGAAATCCACCTTAGCTAGACAATAATTACATCAAATCGTTATAACTTTGCATCCAGGTGACGCATTTTGAAGCTGTTTTCAGCCAAATCAATCTTAAATAGGTAGGTTCCGTACAACAGTTTGACTAATAAAAATTGACAATAACGCGAAAAAATATTTTCATATATCGACTTAGCAATTTTTGTGAGATTTTTTGAAGGAATTTTCAAAAACTAATTTTATCTCAAAATTCTTATCCGAACCATCGTTAATAGTAGTTTCAATAGATACCTACCTACCTTACCTGTATTCCAGTGCGCGCTCAGCCACCCCGAGTCCTGTTTGGTAGTGTTTATTAAAGGTTTTTTCACATTTTTCAGTCAAAAAAAAACCAGTTTTTTGAGTCTGGCGAATATAGAACTTCAAAAAATTGCATAACAAGTAAATTCATATATATACGAAATCCACCTTAGCTAGACAATAATTACATCAAATCGTTATAACTTTGCATCCAGGTGACGCATTTTGAAGCTGTTTTCAGCCAAATCAATCTTAAATAGGTAGGTTCCGTACAACAGTTTGACTAATAAAAATTGACAATAACGCGAAAAAATATTTTCGTATATCGACTTAGCAATTTTTGTGAGATTTTTTGAAGGAATTTTCAAACACTAATTTTATCTCAAAATTCTTATCCGAACATCGAACATCGTTAATAGTAGTTTCAATAGATACCTACCTACCTTACCTGTATTCCGGTGCGCGCTCAGCCACCCCGAGTCCTGTTTGGTAGTGTTTATTTAAGGTTTTTTCACATTTTTCAGTCAAAAAAAAAAAACAGTCTTTTGACCAAAACTCAAAATTTTTGTATAGCATATATTTCTAGTAATTTCATAGCTCGCTAGCCCGCGCGGAGACGCGTCTTTTGACACCTCGCACGTGCGTCTGGCGAATATAGAACTTCAAAAAATTGCATAACAAGTAAATTCATATATATACGAAATCCACCTTAGCTAGACAATAATTACATCAAATCGTTATAACTTTGCATCCAGGTGACGCATTTTGAAGCTGTTTTCAGCCAAATCAATCTTAAATAGGTAGGTTCCGTACAACAGTTTGACTAATAAAAATTGACAATAACGCGAAAAAATATTTCCGTATATCGACTTAGCAATTTTTGTGAGATTTTTTGAAGGAATTTTCAAAAACTAATTTTATCTCAAAATTCTTATCCGAACCATCGTTAATAGTAGTTTCAATAGATAGCTACCTACCTTACCTGTATTCCGGTGCACGCTCAGCCACCCCGAGTCCTGTTTGGTAGTGTTTATTAAAGGTTTTTTCACATTTTTCAGTCAAAAAAAAAACCAGTTTTTTTACCAAAACTCAAAATTTTTGTATAGCATATATTTCTAGTATTTTCATAGCTCGCTAGCCCGCGTGGAGACGCGTCTTTTGACACCTCGCACGTGCGTCTGGCGAATATAGAACTTCAAAAAATTGCATAACAAGTAAATTCATATATATACGAAATCCACCTTAGCTAGACAATAATTACATCAAATCGTTATAACTTTGCATCCAGGTGACGCATTTTGAAGCTGTTTTCAGCCAAATCAATCTTAAATAGGTAGGTTCCGTACAACAGTTTGACTAATAAAAATTGACAATAACGCGAAAAAATATTTTCATATATCGACTTAGCAATTTTTGTGAGATTTTTTGAAGGAATTTTCAAAAACTAATTTTATCTCAAAATTCTTATCCGAACCATCGTTAATAGTAGTTTCAATAGATACCTACCTACCTTACCTGTATTCCAGTGCGCGCTCAGCCACCCCGAGTCCTGTTTGGTAGTGTTTATTAAAGGTTTTTTCACATTTTTCAGTCAAAAAAAAACCAGTTTTTTGACCAAAACTCAAAATTTTTGTATAGAATATATTTCTAGTAATTTCAAAGCTCGCTTGTTCACGCGAAGACGCGTCTTTTGACACCTCGCACGTGCGTCTGGCGAATATAGAACTTCAAAAAATTGCATAACAAGTAAATTCATATATATACGAAATCCACCTTAGCTAGACAATAATTACATCAAATGGTTATAACTTTGCATCCAGGTGACGCATTTTGAAGCTGTTTTCAGCCAAATCAATCTTAAATAGGTAGGTTCCGTACAACAGTTTGACTAATAAAAATTGACAATAACGCGAAAAAATATTTTCGTATATCGACTTAGCAATTTTTGTGAGATTTTTTGAAGGAATTTTCAAACACTAATTTTATCTCAAAATTCTTATCCGAACATCGAACATCGTTAATAGAAGTTTCAATAGATACCTACCTACCTTACCTGTATTCCGCTGCACGCTCAGCCACCCCGAGTCCTGTTTGGTAGTGTTTATTCAAGGTTTTTTCACATTTTTCAGTCAAAAAAAAAACCAGTTTTTTTACCAAAACTCAAAATTTTTGTACAGCATATATTTCTAGTAATTTCATAGCTCGCTAGCCCGCGCGGAGACGCGTCTTTTGACACCTCGCACGTGCGTCTGGCGAATATAGAACTTCAAAAAATTGCATAACAAGTAAATTCATATATATACGAAATCCACCTTAGCTAGACAATAATTACATCAAATCGTTATAACTTTGCATCCAGGTGACGCATTTTGAAGCTGTTTTCAGCCAAATCAATCTTAAATAGGTAGGTTCCGTACAACAGTTTGACTAATAAAAATTGACAATAACGCGAAAAAATATTTTCGTATATCGACTTAGCAATTTTTGTGAGATTTTTTGAAGGAATTTTCAAACACTAATTTTATCTCAAAATTCTTATCCGAACATCGAACATCGTTAATAGTAGTTTCAATAGATACCTACCTACCTTACCTGTATTCCGGTGCGCGCTCAGCCACCCCGAGTCCTGTTTGGTAGTGTTTATTTAAGGTTTTTTCACATTTTTCAGTCAAAAAAAAAAAACAGTCTTTTGACCAAAACTCAAAATTTTTGTATAGCATATATTTCTAGTAATTTCATAGCTCGCTAGCCCGCGCGGAGACGCGTCTTTTGACACCTCGCACGTGCGTCTGGCGAATATAGAACTTCAAAAAATTGCATAACAAGTAAATTCATATATATACGAAATCCACCTTAGCTAGACAATAATTACATCAAATCGTTATAACTTTGCATCCAGGTGACGCATTTTGAAGCTGTTTTCAGCCAAATCAATCTTAAATAGGTAGGTTCCGTACAACAGTTTGACTAATAAAAATTGACAATAACGCGAAAAAATATTTCCGTATATCGACTTAGCAATTTTTGTGAGATTTTTTGAAGGAATTTTCAAAAACTAATTTTATCTCAAAATTCTTATCCGAACCATCGTTAATAGTAGTTTCAATAGATAGCTACCTACCTTACCTGTATTCCGGTGCACGCTCAGCCACCCCGAGTCCTGTTTGGTAGTGTTTATTAAAGGTTTTTTCACATTTTTCAGTCAAAAAAAAAACCAGTTTTTTTACCAAAACTCAAAATTTTTGTATAGCATATATTTCTAGTATTTTCATAGCTCGCTAGCCCGCGTGGAGACGCGTCTTTTGACACCTCGCACGTGCGTCTGGCGAATATAGAACTTCAAAAAATTGCATAACAAGTAAATTCATATATATACGAAATCCACCTTAGCTAGACAATAATTACATCAAATCGTTATAACTTTGCATCCAGGTGACGCATTTTGAAGCTGTTTTCAGCCAAATCAATCTTAAATAGGTAGGTTCCGTACAACAGTTTGACTAATAAAAATTGACAATAACGCGAAAAAATATTTTCATATATCGACTTAGCAATTTTTGTGAGATTTTTTGAAGGAATTTTCAAAAACTAATTTTATCTCAAAATTCTTATCCGAACCATCGTTAATAGTAGTTTCAATAGATACCTACCTACCTTACCTGTATTCCAGTGCGCGCTCAGCCACCCCGAGTCCTGTTTGGTAGTGTTTATTAAAGGTTTTTTCACATTTTTCAGTCAAAAAAAAACCAGTTTTTTGAGTCTGGCGAATATAGAACTTCAAAAAATTGCATAACAAGTAAATTCATATATATACGAAATCCACCTTAGCTAGACAATAATTACATCAAATCGTTATAACTTTGCATCCAGGTGACGCATTTTGAAGCTGTTTTCAGCCAAATCAATCTTAAATAGGTAGGTTCCGTACAACAGTTTGACTAATAAAAATTGACAATAACGCGAAAAAATATTTTCGTATATCGACTTAGCAATTTTTGTGAGATTTTTTGAAGGAATTTTCAAACACTAATTTTATCTCAAAATTCTTATCCGAACATCGAACATCGTTAATAGTAGTTTCAATAGATACCTACCTACCTTACCTGTATTCCGGTGCGCGCTCAGCCACCCCGAGTCCTGTTTGGTAGTGTTTATTAAAGGTTTTTTCACATTTTTCAGTCAAAAAAAAAAAACAGTTTTTTGACCAAAACTCAAATTTTTTGTATAGCATATATTTCTAGTCATTTTATAGCTCGCTAGCCCGCGCGGAGACGCGTCTTTTGACACCTCGCACGTGCGTCTGGCGAATATAGAACTTCAAAAAATTGCATAACAAGTAAATTCATATATATACGAAATCCACCTTAGCTAGACAATAATTACATCAAATGGTTATAACTTTGCATCCAGGTGACGCATTTTGAAGCTGTTTTCAGCCAAATCAATCTTAAATAGGTAGGTTCCGTACAACAGTTTGACTAATAAAAATTGACAATAACGCGAAAAAATATTTTCGTATATCGACTTAGCAATTTTTGTGAGATTTTTTGAAGGAATTTTCAAACACTAATTTTATCTCAAAATTCTTATCCGAACATCGAACATCGTTAATAGAAGTTTCAATAGATACCTACCTACCTTACCTGTATTCCGCTGCACGCTCAGCCACCCCGAGTCCTGTTTGGTAGTGTTTATTCAAGGTTTTTTCACATTTTTCAGTCAAAAAAAAAACCAGTTTTTTTACCAAAACTCAAAATTTTTGTACAGCATATATTTCTAGTAATTTCATAGCTCGCTAGCCCGCGCGGAGACGCGTCTTTTGACACCTCGCACGTGCGTCTGGCGAATATAGAACTTCAAAAAATTGCATAACAAGTAAATTCATATATATACGAAATCCACCTTAGCTAGACAATAATTACATCAAATCGTTATAACTTTGCATCCAGGTGACGCATTTTGAAGCTGTTTTCAGCCAAATCAATCTTAAATAGGTAGGTTCCGTACAACAGTTTGACTAATAAAAATTGACAATAACGCGAAAAAATATTTTCGTATATCGACTTAGCAATTTTTGTGAGATTTTTTGAAGGAATTTTCAAACACTAATTTTATCTCAAAATTCTTATCCGAACATCGAACATCGTTAATAGTAGTTTCAATAGATACCTACCTACCTTACCTGTATTCCGGTGCGCGCTCAGCCACCCCGAGTCCTGTTTGGTAGTGTTTATTTAAGGTTTTTTCACATTTTTCAGTCAAAAAAAAAAAACAGTCTTTTGACCAAAACTCAAAATTTTTGTATAGCATATATTTCTAGTAATTTCATAGCTCGCTAGCCCGCGCGGAGACGCGTCTTTTGACACCTCGCACGTGCGTCTGGCGAATATAGAACTTCAAAAAATTGCATAACAAGTAAATTCATATATATACGAAATCCACCTTAGCTAGACAATAATTACATCAAATCGTTATAACTTTGCATCCAGGTGACGCATTTTGAAGCTGTTTTCAGCCAAATCAATCTTAAATAGGTAGGTTCCGTACAACAGTTTGACTAATAAAAATTGACAATAACGCGAAAAAATATTTCCGTATATCGACTTAGCAATTTTTGTGAGATTTTTTGAAGGAATTTTCAAAAACTAATTTTATCTCAAAATTCTTATCCGAACCATCGTTAATAGTAGTTTCAATAGATAGCTACCTACCTTACCTGTATTCCGGTGCACGCTCAGCCACCCCGAGTCCTGTTTGGTAGTGTTTATTAAAGGTTTTTTCACATTTTTCAGTCAAAAAAAAAACCAGTTTTTTTACCAAAACTCAAAATTTTTGTATAGCATATATTTCTAGTATTTTCATAGCTCGCTAGCCCGCGTGGAGACGCGTCTTTTGACACCTCGCACGTGCGTCTGGCGAATATAGAACTTCAAAAAATTGCATAACAAGTAAATTCATATATATACGAAATCCACCTTAGCTAGACAATAATTACATCAAATCGTTATAACTTTGCATCCAGGTGACGCATTTTGAAGCTGTTTTCAGCCAAATCAATCTTAAATAGGTAGGTTCCGTACAACAGTTTGACTAATAAAAATTGACAATAACGCGAAAAAATATTTTCATATATCGACTTAGCAATTTTTGTGAGATTTTTTGAAGGAATTTTCAAAAACTAATTTTATCTCAAAATTCTTATCCGAACCATCGTTAATAGTAGTTTCAATAGATACCTACCTACCTTACCTGTATTCCAGTGCGCGCTCAGCCACCCCGAGTCCTGTTTGGTAGTGTTTATTAAAGGTTTTTTCACATTTTTCAGTCAAAAAAAAACCAGTTTTTTGACCAAAACTCAAAATTTTTGTATAGAATATATTTCTAGTAATTTCAAAGCTCGCTTGTTCACGCGAAGACGCGTCTTTTGACACCTCGCACGTGCGTCTGGCGAATATAGAACTTCAAAAAATTGCATAACAAGTAAATTCATATATATACGAAATCCACCTTAGCTAGACAATAATTACATCAAATGGTTATAACTTTGCATCCAGGTGACGCATTTTGAAGCTGTTTTCAGCCAAATCAATCTTAAATAGGTAGGTTCCGTACAACAGTTTGACTAATAAAAATTGACAATAACGCGAAAAAATATTTTCGTATATCGACTTAGCAATTTTTGTGAGATTTTTTGAAGGAATTTTCAAACACTAATTTTATCTCAAAATTCTTATCCGAACATCGAACATCGTTAATAGAAGTTTCAATAGATACCTACCTACCTTACCTGTATTCCGCTGCACGCTCAGCCACCCCGAGTCCTGTTTGGTAGTGTTTATTCAAGGTTTTTTCACATTTTTCAGTCAAAAAAAAAACCAGTTTTTTTACCAAAACTCAAAATTTTTGTACAGCATATATTTCTAGTAATTTCATAGCTCGCTAGCCCGCGCGGAGACGCGTCTTTTGACACCTCGCACGTGCGTCTGGCGAATATAGAACTTCAAAAAATTGCATAACAAGTAAATTCATATATATACGAAATCCACCTTAGCTAGACAATAATTACATCAAATCGTTATAACTTTGCATCCAGGTGACGCATTTTGAAGCTGTTTTCAGCCAAATCAATCTTAAATAGGTAGGTTCCGTACAACAGTTTGACTAATAAAAATTGACAATAACGCGAAAAAATATTTTCGTATATCGACTTAGCAATTTTTGTGAGATTTTTTGAAGGAATTTTCAAACACTAATTTTATCTCAAAATTCTTATCCGAACATCGAACATCGTTAATAGTAGTTTCAATAGATACCTACCTACCTTACCTGTATTCCGGTGCGCGCTCAGCCACCCCGAGTCCTGTTTGGTAGTGTTTATTAAAGGTTTTTTCACATTTTTCAGTCAAAAAAAAAAAACAGTTTTTTGACCAAAACTCAAATTTTTTGTATAGCATATATTTCTAGTCATTTTATAGCTCGCTAGCCCGCGCGGAGACGCGTCTTTTGACACCTCGCACGTGCGTCTGGCGAATATAGAACTTCAAAAAATTGCATAACAAGTAAATTCATATATATACGAAATCCACCTTAGCTAGACAATAATTACATCAAATCGTTATAACTTTGCATCCAGGTGACGCATTTTGAAGCTGTTTTCAGCCAAATCAATCTTAAATAGGTAGGTTCCGTACAACAGTTTGACTAATAAAAATTGACAATAACGCGAAAAAATATTTTCGTATATCGACTAAGCAATTTTTGTGAGATTTTTTGAAGGAATTTTCAAACACTAATTTTATCTCAAAATTCTTATCCGAACATCGAACATCGTTAATAGTAGTTTCAATAGATACCTACCTACCTTACCTGTATTCCGGTGCGCGCTCAGCCACCCCGAGTCCTGTTTGGTAGTGTTTATTAAAGGTTTTTTCACATTTTTCAGTCAAAAAAAAAAAACAGTTTTTTGACCAAAACTCAAAATTTTTGTTAAGCATATATTTCTAGTAATTTCATAGCTCGCTAGCCCGCACGGAGACGCGTCTTTTGACAACACGCACGTGCGTCTGGCGAATATAGAACTTCAAAAAATTGCATAACAAGTAAATTCATATATATACGAAATCCACCTTAGCTAGACAATAATTAAATCAAATCGTTATAACTTTGCATCCAGGTGACGCATTTTGAAGCTGTTTTCAGCCAAATCAATCTTAAATAGGTAGGTTCCGTACAACAGTTTGACTAATAAAAATTGACAATAACGCGAAAAAATATTTTCATATATCGACTTAGCAATTTTTGTGAGATTTTTTGAAGGAATTTTCAAAAACTAATTTTATCTCAAAATTCTTATCCGAACCATCGTTAATAGTAGTTTCAATAGATACCTACCTACCTTACCTGTATTCCAGTGCGCGCTCAGCCACCCCGAGTCCTGTTTGGTAGTGTTTATTAAAGGTTTTTTCACATTTTTCAGTAAAAAAAAAACCAGTTTTTTGACCAAAACTCAAAATTTTTGTATAGAATATATTTCTAGTAATTTCAAAGCTCGCTTGTTCACGCGAAGACGCGTCTTTTGACACCTCGCACGTGCGTCTGGCGAATATAGAACTTCAAAAAATTGCATAACAAGTAAATTCATATATATACGAAATCCACCTTAGCTAGACAATAATTACATCAAATGGTTATAACTTTGCATCCAGGTGACGCATTTTGAAGCTGTTTTCAGCCAAATCAATCTTAAATAGGTAGGTTCCGTACAACAGTTTGACTAATAAAAATTGACAATAACGCGAAAAAATATTTTCGTATATCGACTTAGCAATTTTTGTGAGATTTTTTGAAGGAATTTTCAAACACTAATTTTATCTCAAAATTCTTATCCGAACATCGAACATCGTTAATAGAAGTTTCAATAGATACCTACCTACCTTACCTGTATTCCGCTGCACGCTCAGCCACCCCGAGTCCTGTTTGGTAGTGTTTATTCAAGGTTTTTTCACATTTTTCAGTCAAAAAAAAAACCAGTTTTTTTACCAAAACTCAAAATTTTTGTACAGCATATATTTCTAGTAATTTCATAGCTCGCTAGCCCGCGCGGAGACGCGTCTTTTGACACCTCGCACGTGCGTCTGGCGAATATAGAACTTCAAAAAATTGCATAACAAGTAAATTCATATATATACGAAATCCACCTTAGCTAGACAATAATTACATCAAATCGTTATAACTTTGCATCCAGGTGACGCATTTTGAAGCTGTTTTCAGCCAAATCAATCTTAAATAGGTAGGTTCCGTACAACAGTTTGACTAATAAAAATTGACAATAACGCGAAAAAATATTTTCGTATATCGACTTAGCAATTTTTGTGAGATTTTTTGAAGGAATTTTCAAACACTAATTTTATCTCAAAATTCTTATCCGAACATCGAACATCGTTAATAGTAGTTTCAATAGATACCTACCTACCTTACCTGTATTCCGGTGCGCGCTCAGCCACCCCGAGTCCTGTTTGGTAGTGTTTATTAAAGGTTTTTTCACATTTTTCAGTCAAAAAAAAAAAACAGTTTTTTGACCAAAACTCAAATTTTTTGTATAGCATATATTTCTAGTCATTTTATAGCTCGCTAGCCCGCGCGGAGACGCGTCTTTTGACACCTCGCACGTGCGTCTGGCGAATATAGAACTTCAAAAAATTGCATAACAAGTAAATTCATATATATACGAAATCCACCTTAGCTAGACAATAATTACATCAAATCGTTATAACTTTGCATCCAGGTGACGCATTTTGAAGCTGTTTTCAGCCAAATCAATCTTAAATAGGTAGGTTCCGTACAACAGTTTGACTAATAAAAATTGACAATAACGCGAAAAAATATTTTCGTATATCGACTTAGCAATTTTTGTGAGATTTTTTGAAGGAATTTTCAAACACTAATTTTATCTCAAAATTCTTATCCGAACATCGAACATCGTTAATAGTAGTTTCAATAGATACCTACCTACCTTACCTGTATTCCGGTGCGCGCTCAGCCACCCCGAGTCCTGTTTGGTAGTGTTTATTTAAGGTTTTTTCACATTTTTCAGTCAAAAAAAAAAAACAGTCTTTTGACCAAAACTCAAAATTTTTGTATAGCATATATTTCTAGTAATTTCATAGCTCGCTAGCCCGCGCGGAGACGCGTCTTTTGACACCTCGCACGTGCGTCTGGCGAATATAGAACTTCAAAAAATTGCATAACAAGTAAATTCATATATATACGAAATCCACCTTAGCTAGACAATAATTACATCAAATCGTTATAACTTTGCATCCAGGTGACGCATTTTGAAGCTGTTTTCAGCCAAATCAATCTTAAATAGGTAGGTTCCGTACAACAGTTTGACTAATAAAAATTGACAATAACGCGAAAAAATATTTCCGTATATCGACTTAGCAATTTTTGTGAGATTTTTTGAAGGAATTTTCAAAAACTAATTTTATCTCAAAATTCTTATCCGAACCATCGTTAATAGTAGTTTCAATAGATAGCTACCTACCTTACCTGTATTCCGGTGCACGCTCAGCCACCCCGAGTCCTGTTTGGTAGTGTTTATTAAAGGTTTTTTCACATTTTTCAGTCAAAAAAAAAACCAGTTTTTTTACCAAAACTCAAAATTTTTGTATAGCATATATTTCTAGTATTTTCATAGCTCGCTAGCCCGCGTGGAGACGCGTCTTTTGACACCTCGCACGTGCGTCTGGCGAATATAGAACTTCAAAAAATTGCATAACAAGTAAATTCATATATATACGAAATCCACCTTAGCTAGACAATAATTACATCAAATCGTTATAACTTTGCATCCAGGTGACGCATTTTGAAGCTGTTTTCAGCCAAATCAATCTTAAATAGGTAGGTTCCGTACAACAGTTTGACTAATAAAAATTGACAATAACGCGAAAAAATATTTTCATATATCGACTTAGCAATTTTTGTGAGATTTTTTGAAGGAATTTTCAAAAACTAATTTTATCTCAAAATTCTTATCCGAACCATCGTTAATAGTAGTTTCAATAGATACCTACCTACCTTACCTGTATTCCAGTGCGCGCTCAGCCACCCCGAGTCCTGTTTGGTAGTGTTTATTAAAGGTTTTTTCACATTTTTCAGTCAAAAAAAAACCAGTTTTTTGACCAAAACTCAAAATTTTTGTATAGAATATATTTCTAGTAATTTCAAAGCTCGCTTGTTCACGCGAAGACGCGTCTTTTGACACCTCGCACGTGCGTCTGGCGAATATAGAACTTCAAAAAATTGCATAACAAGTAAATTCATATATATACGAAATCCACCTTAGCTAGACAATAATTACATCAAATGGTTATAACTTTGCATCCAGGTGACGCATTTTGAAGCTGTTTTCAGCCAAATCAATCTTAAATAGGTAGGTTCCGTACAACAGTTTGACTAATAAAAATTGACAATAACGCGAAAAAATATTTTCGTATATCGACTTAGCAATTTTTGTGAGATTTTTTGAAGGAATTTTCAAACACTAATTTTATCTCAAAATTCTTATCCGAACATCGAACATCGTTAATAGAAGTTTCAATAGATACCTACCTACCTTACCTGTATTCCGCTGCACGCTCAGCCACCCCGAGTCCTGTTTGGTAGTGTTTATTCAAGGTTTTTTCACATTTTTCAGTCAAAAAAAAAACCAGTTTTTTTACCAAAACTCAAAATTTTTGTACAGCATATATTTCTAGTAATTTCATAGCTCGCTAGCCCGCGCGGAGACGCGTCTTTTGACACCTCGCACGTGCGTCTGGCGAATATAGAACTTCAAAAAATTGCATAACAAGTAAATTCATATATATACGAAATCCACCTTAGCTAGACAATAATTACATCAAATCGTTATGACTTTGCATCCAGGTGACGCATTTTGAAGCTGTTTTCAGCCAAATCAATCTTAAATAGGTAGGTTCCGTACAACAGTTTGACTAATAAAAATTGACAATAACGCGAAAAAATATTTTCGTATATCGACTTAGCAATTTTTGTGAGATTTTTTGAAGGAATTTTCAAACACTAATTTTATCTCAAAATTCTTATCCGAACATCGAACATCGTTAATAGTAGTTTCAATAGATACCTACCTACCTTACCTGTATTCCGGTGCGCGCTCAGCCACCCCGAGTCCTGTTTGGTAGTGTTTATTAAAGGTTTTTTCACATTTTTCAGTCAAAAAAAAAAAACAGTTTTTTGACCAAAACTCAAATTTTTTGTACAGCATATATTTCTAGTCATTTTATAGCTCGCTAGCCCGCGCGGAGACGCGTCTTTTGACACCTCGCACGTGCGTCTGGCGAATATAGAACTTCAAAAAATTGCATAACAAGTAAATTCATATATATACGAAATCCACCTTAGCTAGACAATAATTACATCAAATCGTTATAACTTTGCATCCAGGTGACGCATTTTGAAGCTGTTTTCAGCCAAATCAATCTTAAATAGGTAGGTTCCGTACAACAGTTTGACTAATAAAAATTGACAATAACGCGAAAAAATATTTTCGTATATCGACTTAGCAATTTTTGTGAGATTTTTTGAAGGAATTTTCAAACACTAATTTTATCTCAAAATTCTTATCCGAACATCGAACATCGTTAATAGTAGTTTCAATAGATACCTACCTACCTTACCTGTATTCCGGTGCGCGCTCAGCCACCCCGAGTCCTGTTTGGTAGTGTTTATTTAAGGTTTTTTCACATTTTTCAGTCAAAAAAAAAAAACAGTCTTTTGACCAAAACTCAAAATTTTTGTATAGCATATATTTCTAGTAATTTCATAGCTCGCTAGCCCGCGCGGAGACGCGTCTTTTGACACCTCGCACGTGCGTCTGGCGAATATAGAACTTCAAAAAATTGCATAACAAGTAAATTCATATATATACGAAATCCACCTTAGCTAGACAATAATTACATCAAATCGTTATAACTTTGCATCCAGGTGACGCATTTTGAAGCTGTTTTCAGCCAAATCAATCTTAAATAGGTAGGTTCCGTACAACAGTTTGACTAATAAAAATTGACAATAACGCGAAAAAATATTTCCGTATATCGACTTAGCAATTTTTGTGAGATTTTTTGAAGGAATTTTCAAAAACTAATTTTATCTCAAAATTCTTATCCGAACCATCGTTAATAGTAGTTTCAATAGATAGCTACCTACCTTACCTGTATTCCGGTGCACGCTCAGCCACCCCGAGTCCTGTTTGGTAGTGTTTATTAAAGGTTTTTTCACATTTTTCAGTCAAAAAAAAAACCAGTTTTTTTACCAAAACTCAAAATTTTTGTATAGCATATATTTCTAGTATTTTCATAGCTCGCTAGCCCGCGTGGAGACGCGTCTTTTGACACCTCGCACGTGCGTCTGGCGAATATAGAACTTCAAAAAATTGCATAACAAGTAAATTCATATATATACGAAATCCACCTTAGCTAGACAATAATTACATCAAATCGTTATAACTTTGCATCCAGGTGACGCATTTTGAAGCTGTTTTCAGCCAAATCAATCTTAAATAGGTAGGTTCCGTACAACAGTTTGACTAATAAAAATTGACAATAACGCGAAAAAATATTTTCATATATCGACTTAGCAATTTTTGTGAGATTTTTTGAAGGAATTTTCAAAAACTAATTTTATCTCAAAATTCTTATCCGAACCATCGTTAATAGTAGTTTCAATAGATACCTACCTACCTTACCTGTATTCCAGTGCGCGCTCAGCCACCCCGAGTCCTGTTTGGTAGTGTTTATTAAAGGTTTTTTCACATTTTTCAGTCAAAAAAAAACCAGTTTTTTGACCAAAACTCAAAATTTTTGTATAGAATATATTTCTAGTAATTTCAAAGCTCGCTTGTTCACGCGAAGACGCGTCTTTTGACACCTCGCACGTGCGTCTGGCGAATATAGAACTTCAAAAAATTGCATAACAAGTAAATTCATATATATACGAAATCCACCTTAGCTAGACAATAATTACATCAAATGGTTATAACTTTGCATCCAGGTGACGCATTTTGAAGCTGTTTTCAGCCAAATCAATCTTAAATAGGTAGGTTCCGTACAACAGTTTGACTAATAAAAATTGACAATAACGCGAAAAAATATTTTCGTATATCGACTTAGCAATTTTTGTGAGATTTTTTGAAGGAATTTTCAAACACTAATTTTATCTCAAAATTCTTATCCGAACATCGAACATCGTTAATAGAAGTTTCAATAGATACCTACCTACCTTACCTGTATTCCGCTGCACGCTCAGCCACCCCGAGTCCTGTTTGGTAGTGTTTATTCAAGGTTTTTTCACATTTTTCAGTCAAAAAAAAAACCAGTTTTTTTACCAAAACTCAAAATTTTTGTACAGCATATATTTCTAGTAATTTCATAGCTCGCTAGCCCGCGCGGAGACGCGTCTTTTGACACCTCGCACGTGCGTCTGGCGAATATAGAACTTCAAAAAATTGCATAACAAGTAAATTCATATATATACGAAATCCACCTTAGCTAGACAATAATTACATCAAATCGTTATAACTTTGCATCCAGGTGACGCATTTTGAAGCTGTTTTCAGCCAAATCAATCTTAAATAGGTAGGTTCCGTACAACAGTTTGACTAATAAAAATTGACAATAACGCGAAAAAATATTTTCGTATATCGACTTAGCAATTTTTGTGAGATTTTTTGAAGGAATTTTCAAACACTAATTTTATCTCAAAATTCTTATCCGAACATCGAACATCGTTAATAGTAGTTTCAATAGATACCTACCTACCTTACCTGTATTCCGGTGCGCGCTCAGCCACCCCGAGTCCTGTTTGGTAGTGTTTATTAAAGGTTTTTTCACATTTTTCAGTCAAAAAAAAAAAACAGTTTTTTGACCAAAACTCAAATTTTTTGTATAGCATATATTTCTAGTCATTTTATAGCTCGCTAGCCCGCGCGGAGACGCGTCTTTTGACACCTCGCACGTGCGTCTGGCGAATATAGAACTTCAAAAAATTGCATAACAAGTAAATTCATATATATACGAAATCCACCTTAGCTAGACAATAATTACATCAAATCGTTATAACTTTGCATCCAGGTGACGCATTTTGAAGCTGTTTTCAGCCAAATCAATCTTAAATAGGTAGGTTCCGTACAACAGTTTGACTAATAAAAATTGACAATAACGCGAAAAAATATTTTCGTATATCGACTTAGCAATTTTTGTGAGATTTTTTGAAGGAATTTTCAAACACTAATTTTATCTCAAAATTCTTATCCGAACATCGAACATCGTTAATAGTAGTTTCAATAGATACCTACCTACCTTACCTGTATTCCGGTGCGCGCTCAGCCACCCCGAGTCCTGTTTGGTAGTGTTTATTTAAGGTTTTTTCACATTTTTCAGTCAAAAAAAAAAAACAGTCTTTTGACCAAAACTCAAAATTTTTGTATAGCATATATTTCTAGTAATTTCATAGCTCGCTAGCCCGCGCGGAGACGCGTCTTTTGACACCTCGCACGTGCGTCTGGCGAATATAGAACTTCAAAAAATTGCATAACAAGTAAATTCATATATATACGAAATCCACCTTAGCTAGACAATAATTACATCAAATCGTTATAACTTTGCATCCAGGTGACGCATTTTGAAGCTGTTTTCAGCCAAATCAATCTTAAATAGGTAGGTTCCGTACAACAGTTTGACTAATAAAAATTGACAATAACGCGAAAAAATATTTCCGTATATCGACTTAGCAATTTTTGTGAGATTTTTTGAAGGAATTTTCAAAAACTAATTTTATCTCAAAATTCTTATCCGAACCATCGTTAATAGTAGTTTCAATAGATAGCTACCTACCTTACCTGTATTCCGGTGCACGCTCAGCCACCCCGAGTCCTGTTTGGTAGTGTTTATTAAAGGTTTTTTCACATTTTTCAGTCAAAAAAAAAACCAGTTTTTTTACCAAAACTCAAAATTTTTGTATAGCATATATTTCTAGTATTTTCATAGCTCGCTAGCCCGCGTGGAGACGCGTCTTTTGACACCTCGCACGTGCGTCTGGCGAATATAGAACTTCAAAAAATTGCATAACAAGTAAATTCATATATATACGAAATCCACCTTAGCTAGACAATAATTACATCAAATCGTTATAACTTTGCATCCAGGTGACGCATTTTGAAGCTGTTTTCAGCCAAATCAATCTTAAATAGGTAGGTTCCGTACAACAGTTTGACTAATAAAAATTGACAATAACGCGAAAAAATATTTTCATATATCGACTTAGCAATTTTTGTGAGATTTTTTGAAGGAATTTTCAAAAACTAATTTTATCTCAAAATTCTTATCCGAACCATCGTTAATAGTAGTTTCAATAGATACCTACCTACCTTACCTGTATTCCAGTGCGCGCTCAGCCACCCCGAGTCCTGTTTGGTAGTGTTTATTAAAGGTTTTTTCACATTTTTCAGTCAAAAAAAAACCAGTTTTTTGACCAAAACTCAAAATTTTTGTATAGAATATATTTCTAGTAATTTCAAAGCTCGCTTGTTCACGCGAAGACGCGTCTTTTGACACCTCGCACGTGCGTCTGGCGAATATAGAACTTCAAAAAATTGCATAACAAGTAAATTCATATATATACGAAATCCACCTTAGCTAGACAATAATTACATCAAATGGTTATAACTTTGCATCCAGGTGACGCATTTTGAAGCTGTTTTCAGCCAAATCAATCTTAAATAGGTAGGTTCCGTACAACAGTTTGACTAATAAAAATTGACAATAACGCGAAAAAATATTTTCGTATATCGACTTAGCAATTTTTGTGAGATTTTTTGAAGGAATTTTCAAACACTAATTTTATCTCAAAATTCTTATCCGAACATCGAACATCGTTAATAGAAGTTTCAATAGATACCTACCTACCTTACCTGTATTCCGCTGCACGCTCAGCCACCCCGAGTCCTGTTTGGTAGTGTTTATTCAAGGTTTTTTCACATTTTTCAGTCAAAAAAAAAACCAGTTTTTTTACCAAAACTCAAAATTTTTGTACAGCATATATTTCTAGTAATTTCATAGCTCGCTAGCCCGCGCGGAGACGCGTCTTTTGACACCTCGCACGTGCGTCTGGCGAATATAGAACTTCAAAAAATTGCATAACAAGTAAATTCATATATATACGAAATCCACCTTAGCTAGACAATAATTACATCAAATCGTTATAACTTTGCATCCAGGTGACGCATTTTGAAGCTGTTTTCAGCCAAATCAATCTTAAATAGGTAGGTTCCGTACAACAGTTTGACTAATAAAAATTGACAATAACGCGAAAAAATATTTTCGTATATCGACTTAGCAATTTTTGTGAGATTTTTTGAAGGAATTTTCAAACACTAATTTTATCTCAAAATTCTTATCCGAACATCGAACATCGTTAATAGTAGTTTCAATAGATACCTACCTACCTTACCTGTATTCCGGTGCGCGCTCAGCCACCCCGAGTCCTGTTTGGTAGTGTTTATTAAAGGTTTTTTCACATTTTTCAGTCAAAAAAAAAAAACAGTTTTTTGACCAAAACTCAAATTTTTTGTATAGCATATATTTCTAGTCATTTTATAGCTCGCTAGCCCGCGCGGAGACGCGTCTTTTGACACCTCGCACGTGCGTCTGGCGAATATAGAACTTCAAAAAATTGCATAACAAGTAAATTCATATATATACGAAATCCACCTTAGCTAGACAATAATTACATCAAATCGTTATAACTTTGCATCCAGGTGACGCATTTTGAAGCTGTTTTCAGCCAAATCAATCTTAAATAGGTAGGTTCCGTACAACAGTTTGACTAATAAAAATTGACAATAACGCGAAAAAATATTTTCGTATATCGACTTAGCAATTTTTGTGAGATTTTTTGAAGGAATTTTCAAACACTAATTTTATCTCAAAATTCTTATCCGAACATCGAACATCGTTAATAGTAGTTTCAATAGATACCTACCTACCTTACCTGTATTCCGGTGCGCGCTCAGCCACCCCGAGTCCTGTTTGGTAGTGTTTATTTAAGGTTTTTTCACATTTTTCAGTCAAAAAAAAAAAACAGTCTTTTGACCAAAACTCAAAATTTTTGTATAGCATATATTTCTAGTAATTTCATAGCTCGCTAGCCCGCGCGGAGACGCGTCTTTTGACACCTCGCACGTGCGTCTGGCGAATATAGAACTTCAAAAAATTGCATAACAAGTAAATTCATATATATACGAAATCCACCTTAGCTAGACAATAATTACATCAAATCGTTATAACTTTGCATCCAGGTGACGCATTTTGAAGCTGTTTTCAGCCAAATCAATCTTAAATAGGTAGGTTCCGTACAACAGTTTGACTAATAAAAATTGACAATAACGCGAAAAAATATTTCCGTATATCGACTTAGCAATTTTTGTGAGATTTTTTGAAGGAATTTTCAAAAACTAATTTTATCTCAAAATTCTTATCCGAACCATCGTTAATAGTAGTTTCAATAGATAGCTACCTACCTTACCTGTATTCCGGTGCACGCTCAGCCACCCCGAGTCCTGTTTGGTAGTGTTTATTAAAGGTTTTTTCACATTTTTCAGTCAAAAAAAAAACCAGTTTTTTTACCAAAACTCAAAATTTTTGTATAGCATATATTTCTAGTATTTTCATAGCTCGCTAGCCCGCGTGGAGACGCGTCTTTTGACACCTCGCACGTGCGTCTGGCGAATATAGAACTTCAAAAAATTGCATAACAAGTAAATTCATATATATACGAAATCCACCTTAGCTAGACAATAATTACATCAAATGGTTATAACTTTGCATCCAGGTGACGCATTTTGAAGCTGTTTTCAGCCAAATCAATCTTAAATAGGTAGGTTCCGTACAACAGTTTGACTAATAAAAATTGACAATAACGCGAAAAAATATTTTCGTATATCGACTTAGCAATTTTTGTGAGATTTTTTGAAGGAATTTTCAAACACTAATTTTATCTCAAAATTCTTATCCGAACATCGAACATCGTTAATAGAAGTTTCAATAGATACCTACCTACCTTACCTGTATTCCGCTGCACGCTCAGCCACCCCGAGTCCTGTTTGGTAGTGTTTATTCAAGGTTTTTTCACATTTTTCAGTCAAAAAAAAAACCAGTTTTTTTACCAAAACTCAAAATTTTTGTACAGCATATATTTCTAGTAATTTCATAGCTCGCTAGCCCGCGCGGAGACGCGT
The DNA here is from genome assembly GCA_963921375.1 of Tiliacea citrago. Taxonomy (NCBI): domain Eukaryota; kingdom Metazoa; phylum Arthropoda; class Insecta; order Lepidoptera; family Noctuidae; genus Tiliacea; species Tiliacea citrago. The sequence continues at coordinate 14,639,056 of OY992809.1, read as the reverse complement.
CTTTTGACACCTCGCACGTGCGTCTGGCGAATATAGAACTTCAAAAAATTGCATAACAAGTAAATTCATATATATACGAAATCCACCTTAGCTAGACAATAATTACATCAAATCGTTATAACTTTGCATCCAGGTGACGCATTTTGAAGCTGTTTTCAGCCAAATCAATCTTAAATAGGTAGGTTCCGTACAACAGTTTGACTAATAAAAATTGACAATAACGCGAAAAAATATTTTCGTATATCGACTTAGCAATTTTTGTGAGATTTTTTGAAGGAATTTTCAAACACTAATTTTATCTCAAAATTCTTATCCGAACATCGAACATCGTTAATAGTAGTTTCAATAGATACCTACCTACCTTACCTGTATTCCGGTGCGCGCTCAGCCACCCCGAGTCCTGTTTGGTAGTGTTTATTAAAGGTTTTTTCACATTTTTCAGTCAAAAAAAAAAAACAGTTTTTTGACCAAAACTCAAATTTTTTGTATAGCATATATTTCTAGTCATTTTATAGCTCGCTAGCCCGCGCGGAGACGCGTCTTTTGACACCTCGCACGTGCGTCTGGCGAATATAGAACTTCAAAAAATTGCATAACAAGTAAATTCATATATATACGAAATCCACCTTAGCTAGACAATAATTACATCAAATCGTTATAACTTTGCATCCAGGTGACGCATTTTGAAGCTGTTTTCAGCCAAATCAATCTTAAATAGGTAGGTTCCGTACAACAGTTTGACTAATAAAAATTGACAATAACGCGAAAAAATATTTTCGTATATCGACTTAGCAATTTTTGTGAGATTTTTTGAAGGAATTTTCAAACACTAATTTTATCTCAAAATTCTTATCCGAACATCGAACATCGTTAATAGTAGTTTCAATAGATACCTACCTACCTTACCTGTATTCCGGTGCGCGCTCAGCCACCCCGAGTCCTGTTTGGTAGTGTTTATTTAAGGTTTTTTCACATTTTTCAGTCAAAAAAAAAAAACAGTCTTTTGACCAAAACTCAAAATTTTTGTATAGCATATATTTCTAGTAATTTCATAGCTCGCTAGCCCGCGCGGAGACGCGTCTTTTGACACCTCGCACGTGCGTCTGGCGAATATAGAACTTCAAAAAATTGCATAACAAGTAAATTCATATATATACGAAATCCACCTTAGCTAGACAATAATTACATCAAATCGTTATAACTTTGCATCCAGGTGACGCATTTTGAAGCTGTTTTCAGCCAAATCAATCTTAAATAGGTAGGTTCCGTACAACAGTTTGACTAATAAAAATTGACAATAACGCGAAAAAATATTTCCGTATATCGACTTAGCAATTTTTGTGAGATTTTTTGAAGGAATTTTCAAAAACTAATTTTATCTCAAAATTCTTATCCGAACCATCGTTAATAGTAGTTTCAATAGATACCTACCTACCTTACCTGTATTCCGGTGCACGCTCAGCCACCCCGAGTCCTGTTTGGTAGTGTTTATTAAAGGTTTTTTCACATTTTTCAGTCAAAAAAAAAACCAGTTTTTTTACCAAAACTCAAAATTTTTGTATAGCATATATTTCTAGTATTTTCATAGCTCGCTAGCCCGCGTGGAGACGCGTCTTTTGACACCTCGCACGTGCGTCTGGCGAATATAGAACTTCAAAAAATTGCATAACAAGTAAATTCATATATATACGAAATCCACCTTAGCTAGACAATAATTACATCAAATCGTTATAACTTTGCATCCAGGTGACGCATTTTGAAGCTGTTTTCAGCCAAATCAATCTTAAATAGGTAGGTTCCGTACAACAGTTTGACTAATAAAAATTGACAATAACGCGAAAAAATATTTTCATATATCGACTTAGCAATTTTTGTGAGATTTTTTGAAGGAATTTTCAAAAACTAATTTTATCTCAAAATTCTTATCCGAACCATCGTTAATAGTAGTTTCAATAGATACCTACCTACCTTACCTGTATTCCAGTGCGCGCTCAGCCACCCCGAGTCCTGTTTGGTAGTGTTTATTAAAGGTTTTTTCACATTTTTCAGTCAAAAAAAAACCAGTTTTTTGACCAAAACTCAAAATTTTTGTATAGAATATATTTCTAGTAATTTCAAAGCTCGCTTGTTCACGCGAAGACGCGTCTTTTGACACCTCGCACGTGCGTCTGGCGAATATAGAACTTCAAAAAATTGCATAACAAGTAAATTCATATATATACGAAATCCACCTTAGCTAGACAATAATTACATCAAATGGTTATAACTTTGCATCCAGGTGACGCATTTTGAAGCTGTTTTCAGCCAAATCAATCTTAAATAGGTAGGTTCCGTACAACAGTTTGACTAATAAAAATTGACAATAACGCGAAAAAATATTTTCGTATATCGACTTAGCAATTTTTGTGAGATTTTTTGAAGGAATTTTCAAACACTAATTTTATCTCAAAATTCTTATCCGAACATCGAACATCGTTAATAGAAGTTTCAATAGATACCTACCTACCTTACCTGTATTCCGCTGCACGCTCAGCCACCCCGAGTCCTGTTTGGTAGTGTTTATTCAAGGTTTTTTCACATTTTTCAGTCAAAAAAAAAACCAGTTTTTTTACCAAAACTCGAAATTTTTGTACAGCATATATTTCTAGTAATTTCATAGCTCGCTAGCCCGCGCGGAGACGCGTCTTTTGACACCTCGCACGTGCGTCTGGCGAATATAGAACTTCAAAAAATTGCATAACAAGTAAATTCATATATATACGAAATCCACCTTAGCTAGACAATAATTACATCAAATCGTTATAACTTTGCATCCAGGTGACGCATTTTGAAGCTGTTTTCAGCCAAATCAATCTTAAATAGGTAGGTTCCGTACAACAGTTTGACTAATAAAAATTGACAATAACGCGAAAAAATATTTTCGTATATCGACTTAGCAATTTTTGTGAGATTTTTTGAAGGAATTTTCAAACACTAATTTTATCTCAAAATTCTTATCCGAACATCGAACATCGTTAATAGTAGTTTCAATAGATACCTACCTACCTTACCTGTATTCCGGTGCGCGCTCAGCCACCCCGAGTCCTGTTTGGTAGTGTTTATTAAAGGTTTTTTCACATTTTTCAGTCAAAAAAAAAAAACAGTTTTTTGACCAAAACTCAAATTTTTTGTATAGCATATATTTCTAGTCATTTTATAGCTCGCTAGCCCGCGCGGAGACGCGTCTTTTGACACCTCGCACGTGCGTCTGGCGAATATAGAACTTCAAAAAATTGCATAACAAGTAAATTCATATATATACGAAATCCACCTTAGCTAGACAATAATTACATCAAATCGTTATAACTTTGCATCCAGGTGACGCATTTTGAAGCTGTTTTCAGCCAAATCAATCTTAAATAGGTAGGTTCCGTACAACAGTTTGACTAATAAAAATTGACAATAACGCGAAAAAATATTTTCGTATATCGACTTAGCAATTTTTGTGAGATTTTTTGAAGGAATTTTCAAACACTAATTTTATCTCAAAATTCTTATCCGAACATCGAACATCGTTAATAGTAGTTTCAATAGATACCTACCTACCTTACCTGTATTCCGGTGCGCGCTCAGCCACCCCGAGTCCTGTTTGGTAGTGTTTATTTAAGGTTTTTTCACATTTTTCAGTCAAAAAAAAAAAACAGTCTTTTGACCAAAACTCAAAATTTTTGTATAGCATATATTTCTAGTAATTTCATAGCTCGCTAGCCCGCGCGGAGACGCGTCTTTTGACACCTCGCACGTGCGCCTGGCGAATATAGAACTTCAAAAAATTGCATAACAAGTAAATTCATATATATACGAAATCCACCTTAGCTAGACAATAATTACATCAAATCGTTATAACTTTGCATCCAGGTGACGCATTTTGAAGCTGTTTTCAGCCAAATCAATCTTAAATAGGTAGGTTCCGTACAACAGTTTGACTAATAAAAATTGACAATAACGCGAAAAAATATTTCCGTATATCGACTTAGCAATTTTTGTGAGATTTTTTGAAGGAATTTTCAAAAACTAATTTTATCTCAAAATTCTTATCCGAACCATCGTTAATAGTAGTTTCAATAGATAGCTACCTACCTTACCTGTATTCCGGTGCACGCTCAGCCACCCCGAGTCCTGTTTGGTAGTGTTTATTAAAGGTTTTTTCACATTTTTCAGTCAAAAAAAAAACCAGTTTTTTTACCAAAACTCAAAATTTTTGTATAGCATATATTTCTAGTATTTTCATAGCTCGCTAGCCCGCGTGGAGACGCGTCTTTTGACACCTCGCACGTGCGTCTGGCGAATATAGAACTTCAAAAAATTGCATAACAAGTAAATTCATATATATACGAAATCCACCTTAGCTAGACAATAATTACATCAAATCGTTATAACTTTGCATCCAGGTGACGCATTTTGAAGCTGTTTTCAGCCAAATCAATCGTAAATAGGTAGGTTCCGTACAACAGTTTGACTAATAAAAATTGACAATAACGCGAAAAAATATTTTCGTATATCGACTTAGCAATTTTTGTGAGATTTTTTGAAGGAATTTTCAAAAACTAATTTTATCTCAAAATTCTTATCCGAACATCGAACATCGTTAATAGTAGTTTCAATAGATAGATACCTACCTACCTTACCTGTATTCCGGTGCGCGCTCAGCCACCCCGAGTCCTGTTTTGTAGTGTTTATTAAAGGTTTTTTCACATTTTTCAGTCAAAAAAAAAAAAACAGTCTTTTGACCAAAATTAAAAATTTTTGTATAGCATATATTTCTAGTAATTTCATAGCTCGCTAGCCCGCGCGGAGACGCGTCTTTTGACACCTCGCACGTGCGTCTGGCGAATATAGAACTTCAAAAAATTGCATAACAAGTAAATTCATATATATACGAAATCCACCTTAGCTAGACAATAATTACATCAAATCGTTATAACTTTGCATCCAGGTGACGCATTTTGAAGCTGTTTTCAGCCAAATCAATCTTAAATAGGTAGGTTCCGTACAACAGTTTGACTAATAAAAATTGACAATAACGCGAAAAAATATTTTCGTATATCGACTTAGCAATTTTTGTGAGATTTTTTGAAGGAATTTTCAAACACTAATTTTATCTCAAAATTCTTATCCGAACATCGAACATCGTTAATAGAAGTTTCAATAGATACCTACCTACCTTACCTGTATTCCGCTGCACGCTCAGCCACCCCGAGTCCTGTTTGGTAGTGTTTATTCAAGGTTTTTTCACATTTTTCAGTCAAAAAAAAAACCAGTTTTTTTACCAAAACTCAAAATTTTTGTACAGCATATATTTCTAGTAATTTCATAGCTCGCTAGCCCGCGCGGAGACGCGTCTTTTGACACCTCGCACGTGCGTCTGGCGAATATAGAACTTCAAAAAATTGCATAAAAAGTAAATTCATATATATACGAAATCCACCTTAGCTAGACAATAATTACATCAAATCGTTATAACTTTGCATCCAGGTGACGCATTTTGAAGCTGTTTTCAGCCAAATCAATCTTAAATAGGTAGGTTCCGTACAACAGTTTGACTAATAAAAATTGACAATAACGCGAAAAAATATTTTCGTATATCGACTTAGCAATTTTTGTGAGATTTTTTGAAGGAATTTTCAAACACTAATTTTATCCCAAAATTCTTATCCGAACATCGAACATCGTTAATAGTAGTTTCAATAGATACCTACCTACCTTACCTGTATTCCGGTGCGCGCTCAGCCACCCCGAGTCCTGTTTGGTAGTGTTTATTAAAGGTTTTTTCACATTTTTCAGTCAAAAAAAAAAAACAGTTTTTTGACCAAAACTCAAATTTTTTGTATAGCATATATTTCTAGTCATTTTATAGCTCGCTAGCCCGCGCGGAGACGCGTCTTTTGACACCTCGCACGTGCGTCTGGCGAATATAGAACTTCAAAAAATTGCATAACAAGTAAATTCATATATATACGAAATCCACCTTAGCTAGACAATAATTACATCAAATCGTTATAACTTTGCATCCAGGTGACGCATTTTGAAGCTGTTTTCAGCCAAATCAATCTTAAATAGGTAGGTTCCGTACAACAGTTTGACTAATAAAAATTGACAATAACGCGAAAAAATATTTTCGTATATCGACTTAGCAATTTTTGTGAGATTTTTTGAAGGAATTTTCAAACACTAATTTTATCTCAAAATTCTTATCCGAACATCGAACATCGTTAATAGTAGTTTCAATAGATACCTACCTACCTTACCTGTATTCCGGTGCGCGCTCAGCCACCCCGAGTCCTGTTTGGTAGTGTTTATTTAAGGTTTTTTCACATTTTTCAGTCAAAAAAAAAAAACAGTCTTTTGACCAAAACTCAAAATTTTTGTATAGCATATATTTCTAGTAATTTCATAGCTCGCTAGCCCGCGCGGAGACGCGTCTTTTGACACCTCGCACGTGCGCCTGGCGAATATAGAACTTCAAAAAATTGCATAACAAGTAAATTCATATATATACGAAATCCACCTTAGCTAGACAATAATTACATCAAATCGTTATAACTTTGCATCCAGGTGACGCATTTTGAAGCTGTTTTCAGCCAAATCAATCTTAAATAGGTAGGTTCCGTACAACAGTTTGACTAATAAAAATTGACAATAACGCGAAAAAATATTTCCGTATATCGACTTAGCAATTTTTGTGAGATTTTTTGAAGGAATTTTCAAAAACTAATTTTATCTCAAAATTCTTATCCGAACCATCGTTAATAGTAGTTTCAATAGATAGCTACCTACCTTACCTGTATTCCGGTGCACGCTCAGCCACCCCGAGTCCTGTTTGGTAGTGTTTATTAAAGGTTTTTTCACATTTTTCAGTCAAAAAAAAAACCAGTTTTTTTACCAAAACTCAAAATTTTTGTATAGCATATATTTCTAGTATTTTCATAGCTCGCTAGCCCGCGTGGAGACGCGTCTTTTGACACCTCGCACGTGCGTCTGGCGAATATAGAACTTCAAAAAATTGCATAACAAGTAAATTCATATATATACGAAATCCACCTTAGCTAGACAATAATTACATCAAATCGTTATAACTTTGCATCCAGGTGACGCATTTTGAAGCTGTTTTCAGCCAAATCAATCGTAAATAGGTAGGTTCCGTACAACAGTTTGACTAATAAAAATTGACAATAACGCGAAAAAATATTTTCGTATATCGACTTAGCAATTTTTGTGAGATTTTTTGAAGGAATTTTCAAAAACTAATTTTATCTCAAAATTCTTATCCGAACATCGAACATCGTTAATAGTAGTTTCAATAGATAGATACCTACCTACCTTACCTGTATTCCGGTGCGCGCTCAGCCACCCCGAGTCCTGTTTTGTAGTGTTTATTAAAGGTTTTTTCACATTTTTCAGTCAAAAAAAAAAAAACAGTCTTTTGACCAAAATTAAAAATTTTTGTATAGCATATATTTCTAGTAATTTCATAGCTCGCTAGCCCGCGCGGAGACGCGTCTTTTGACACCTCGCACGTGCGTCTGGCGAATATAGAACTTCAAAAAATTGCATAACAAGTAAATTCATATATATACGAAATCCACCTTAGCTAGACAATAATTACATCAAATCGTTATAACTTTGCATCCAGGTGACGCATTTTGAAGCTGTTTTCAGCCAAATCAATCTTAAATAGGTAGGTTCCGTACAACAGTTTGACTAATAAAAATTGACAATAACGCGAAAAAATATTTTCGTATATCGACTTAGCAATTTTTGTGAGATTTTTTGAAGGAATTTTCAAACACTAATTTTATCTCAAAATTCTTATCCGAACATCGAACATCGTTAATAGTAGTTTCAATAGATACCTACCTACCTTACCTGTATTCCGGTGCGCGCTCAGCCACCCCGAGTCCTGTTTGGTGGTGTTTATTAAAGGTTTTTTCACATTTTTCAGTCAAAAAAAAAAACAGTTTTTGACCAAAACTCAAAATTTTTGTATCGCATATATTTCTAGTCATTTCATAGCTCGCTAGCCCGCGCGAAGACGCGTCTTTTGACACCTCGCACGTGCGTCTGGCGAATATAGAACTTCAAAAAATTGCATAACAAGTAAATTCATATATATACGAAATCCACCTTAGCTAGACAATAATTACATCAAATCGTTATAACTTTGCATCCAGGTGACGCATTTTGAAGCTGTTTTCAGCCAAATCAATCTTAAATAGGTAGGTTCCGTACAACAGTTTGACTAATAAAAATTGACAATAACGCGAAAAAATATTTTCGTATATCGACTTAGCAATTTTTGTGAGATTTTTTGAAGGAATTTTCAAAAACTAATTTTATCTCAAAATTCTTATCCGAACATCGAACATCGTTAATAGTAGTTTCAATAGATACCTACCTACCTTACCTGTATTCCGGTGCGCGCTCAGCCACCCCGAGTCCTGTTTTGTAGTGTTTATTAAAGGTTTTTTCACATTTTTCAGTAAAAAAAAAAAAACAGTCTTTTGACCAAAACTCAAAATTTTTGTATAGCATATATTTCTAGTAATTTCATAGCTCGCTAGCCCGCGCGGAGCCGCGTCTTTTGACACCTCGCACGTGCGTCTGGCGAATATAGAACTTCAAAAAATTGCATAACAAGTAAATTCATATATATACGAAATCCACCTTAGCTAGACAATAATTACATCAAATCGTTATAACTTTGCATCCAGGTGACGCATTTTGAAGCTGTTTTCAGCCAAATCAATCTTAAATAGGTAGGTTCCGTACAACAGTTTGACTAATAAAAATTGACAATAACGCGAAAAAATATTTCCGTATATCGACTTAGCAATTTTTGTGAGATTTTTTGAAGGAATTTTCAAAAACTAATTTTATCTCAAAATTCTTATCCGAACCATCGTTAATAGTAGTTTCAATAGATACCTACCTACCTTACCTGTATTCCGGTGCACGCTCAGCCACCCCGAGTCCTGTTTGGTAGTTTTTATTAAAGGTTTTTTCACATTTTTCAGTCAAAAAAAAAACCAGTTTTTTTACCAAAACTCAAAATTTTTGTATAGCATATATTTCTAGTAATTTCATAGCTCGCTAGCCCGCGCGGAGACGCGTCTTTTGACACCTCGCAAGTGCGTCTGGCGAATATAGAACTTCAAAAAATTGCATAACAAGTAAATTCATATATATACGAAATCCACCTTAGCTAGACAATAATTACATCAAATCGTTATAACTTTGCATCCAGGTGACGCATTTTGAAGCTGTTTTCAGCCAAATCAATCTTTAATAGGTAGGTTCCGTACAACAGTTTGACTAATAAAAATTGACAATAACGCGAAAAAATATTTTCGTATATCGACTTAGCAATTTTTGTGAGATTTTTTGAAGGAATTTTCAAACACTAATTTTATCTCAAAATTCTTATCCGAACATCGAACATCGTTAATAGTAGTTTCAATAGATACCTACCTACCTTACCTGTATTCCGGTGCGCGCTCAGCCACCCCGAGTCCTGTTTGGTAGTGTTTATTAAAGGTTTTTTCACATTTTTCAGTCAAAAAAAAAAAACAGTTTTTTGACCAAAACTCAAAATTTTTGTTAAGCATATATTTCTAGTAATTTCATAGCTCGCTAGCCCGCACGGAGACGCGTCTTTTGACAACTCGCACGTGCGTCTGGCGAATATAGAACTTCAAAAAATTGCATAACAAGTAAATTCATATATATACGAAATCCACCTTAGCTAGACAATAATTACATCAAATCGTTATAACTTTGCATCCAGGTGACGCATTTTGAAGCTGTTTTCAGCCAAATCAATCGTAAATAGGTAGGTTCCGTACAACAGTTTGACTAATAAAAATTGACAATAACGCGAAAAAATATTTTCGTATATCGACTTAGCAATTTTTGTGAGATTTTTTGAAGGAATTTTCAAAAACTAATTTTATCTCAAAATTCTTATCCGAACATCGAACATCGTTAATAGTAGTTTCAATAGATAGATACCTACCTACCTTACCTGTATTCCGGTGCGCGCTCAGCCACCCCGAGTCCTGTTTTGTAGTGTTTATTAAAGGTTTTTTCACATTTTTCAGTCAAAAAAAAAAAAACAGTCTTTTGACCAAAATTAAAAATTTTTGTATAGCATATATTTCTAGTAATTTCATAGCTCGCTAGCCCGCGCGGAGACGCGTCTTTTGACACCTCGCACGTGCGTCTGGCGAATATAGAACTTCAAAAAATTGCATAACAAGTAAATTCATATATATACGAAATCCACCTTAGCTAGACAATAATTACATCAAATCGTTATAACTTTGCATCCAGGTGACGCATTTTGAAGCTGTTTTCAGCCAAATCAATCTTAAATAGGTAGGTTCCGTACAACAGTTTGACTAATAAAAATTGACAATAACGCGAAAAAATATTTTCGTATATCGACTTAGCAATTTTTGTGAGATTTTTTGAAGGAATTTTCAAACACTAATTTTATCTCAAAATTCTTATCCGAACATCGAACATCGTTAATAGTAGTTTCAATAGATACCTACCTACCTTACCTGTATTCCGGTGCGCGCTCAGCCACCCCGAGTCCTGTTTGGTGGTGTTTATTAAAGGTTTTTTCACATTTTTCAGTCAAAAAAAAAAACAGTTTTTGACCAAAACTCAAAATTTTTGTATCGCATATATTTCTAGTCATTTCATAGCTCGCTAGCCCGCGCGAAGACGCGTCTTTTGACACCTCGCACGTGCGTCTGGCGAATATAGAACTTCAAAAAATTGCATAACAAGTAAATTCATATATATACGAAATCCACCTTAGCTAGACAATAATTACATCAAATCGTTATAACTTTGCATCCAGGTGACGCATTTTGAAGCTGTTTTCAGCCAAATCAATCTTAAATAGGTAGGTTCCGTACAACAGTTTGACTAATAAAAATTGACAATAACGCGAAAAAATATTTTCGTATATCGACTTAGCAATTTTTGTGAGATTTTTTGAAGGAATTTTCAAAAACTAATTTTATCTCAAAATTCTTATCCGAACATCGAACATCGTTAATAGTAGTTTCAATAGATACCTACCTACCTTACCTGTATTCCGGTGCGCGCTCAGCCACCCCGAGTCCTGTTTTGTAGTGTTTATTAAAGGTTTTTTCACATTTTTCAGTAAAAAAAAAAAAACAGTCTTTTGACCAAAACTCAAAATTTTTGTATAGCATATATTTCTAGTAATTTCATAGCTCGCTAGCCCGCGCGGAGCCGCGTCTTTTGACACCTCGCACGTGCGTCTGGCGAATATAGAACTTCAAAAAATTGCATAACAAGTAAATTCATATATATACGAAATCCACCTTAGCTAGACAATAATTACATCAAATCGTTATAACTTTGCATCCAGGTGACGCATTTTGAAGCTGTTTTCAGCCAAATCAATCTTAAATAGGTAGGTTCCGTACAACAGTTTGACTAATAAAAATTGACAATAACGCGAAAAAATATTTCCGTATATCGACTTAGCAATTTTTGTGAGATTTTTTGAAGGAATTTTCAAAAACTAATTTTATCTCAAAATTCTTATCCGAACCATCGTTAATAGTAGTTTCAATAGATACCTACCTACCTTACCTGTATTCCGGTGCACGCTCAGCCACCCCGAGTCCTGTTTGGTAGTTTTTATTAAAGGTTTTTTCACATTTTTCAGTCAAAAAAAAAACCAGTTTTTTTACCAAAACTCAAAATTTTTGTATAGCATATATTTCTAGTAATTTCATAGCTCGCTAGCCCGCGCGGAGACGCGTCTTTTGACACCTCGCAAGTGCGTCTGGCGAATATAGAACTTCAAAAAATTGCATAACAAGTAAATTCATATATATACGAAATCCACCTTAGCTAGACAATAATTACATCAAATCGTTATAACTTTGCATCCAGGTGACGCATTTTGAAGCTGTTTTCAGCCAAATCAATCTTTAATAGGTAGGTTCCGTACAACAGTTTGACTAATAAAAATTGACAATAACGCGAAAAAATATTTTCGTATATCGACTTAGCAATTTTTGTGAGATTTTTTGAAGGAATTTTCAAACACTAATTTTATCTCAAAATTCTTATCCGAACATCGAACATCGTTAATAGTAGTTTCAATAGATACCTACCTACCTTACCTGTATTCCGGTGCGCGCTCAGCCACCCCGAGTCCTGTTTGGTAGTGTTTATTAAAGGTTTTTTCACATTTTTCAGTCAAAAAAAAAAAACAGTTTTTTGACCAAAACTCAAAATTTTTGTTAAGCATATATTTCTAGTAATTTCATAGCTCGCTAGCCCGCACGGAGACGCGTCTTTTGACAACTCGCACGTGCGTCTGGCGAATATAGAACTTCAAAAAATTGCATAACAAGTAAATTCATATATATACGAAATCCACCTTAGCTAGACAATAATTACATCAAATCGTTATAACTTTGCATCCAGGTGACGCATTTTGAAGCTGTTTTCAGCCAAATCAATCTTAAATAGGTAGGTTCCGTACAACAGTTTGACTAATAAAAATTGACAATAACGCGAAAAAATATTTTCATATATCGACTTAGCAATTTTTGTGAGATTTTTTGAAGGAATTTTCAAAAACTAATTTTATCTCAAAATTCTTATCCGAACCATCGTTAATAGTAGTTTCAATAGATACCTACCTACCTTACCTGTATTCCGGTGCGCGCTCAGCCACCCCGAGTCCTGTTTGGTAGTGTTTATTAAAGGTTTTTTCACATTTTTCAGTCAAAAAAAAACCAGTTTTTTGACCAAAACTCAAAATTTTTGTATAGAATATATTTCTAGTAATTTCAAAGCTCGCTTGTTCACGCGAAGACGCGTCTTTTGACACCTCGCACGTGCGTCTGGCGAATATAGAACTTCAAAAAATTGCATAACAAGTAAATTCATATATATACGAAATCCACCTTAGCTAGACAATAATTACATCAAATGGTTATAACTTTGCATCCAGGTGACGCATTTTGAAGCTGTTTTCAGCCAAATCAATCTTAAATAGGTAGGTTCCGTACAACAGTTTGACTAATAAAAATTGACAATAACGCGAAAAAATATTTTCGTATATCGACTTAGCAATTTTTGTGAGATTTTTTGAAGGAATTTTCAAACACTAATTTTATCTCAAAATTCTTATCCGAACATCGAACATCGTTAATAGTAGTTTCAATAGATACCTACCTACCTTACCTGTATTCCGGTGCACGCTCAGCCACCCCGAGTCCTGTTTGGTAGTGTTTATTAAAGGTTTTTTCCCATTTTTCAGTCAAAAAAAACCAGTTTTTTTACCAAAACTCAAAATTTTTGTATAGCATATATTTCTAGTAATTTAATAGCTCGCTAGCCCGCGCGGAGACGCGTCTTTTGACACCTCGCACGTGCGTCTGGCGAATATAGAACTTCAAAAATTTGCATAACAAGTAAATTCATATATATACGAAATCCACCTTAGCTAGACAATAATTACATCAAATCGTTATAACTTTGCATCAAGGTGACGCATTTTGAAGCTGTTTTCAGCCAAATCAATCTTAAATAGGTAGGTTCCGTACAACAGTTTGACTAATAAAAATTGACAATAACGCGAAAAAATATTTTCGTATATCGACTTAGCAATTTTTGTGAGATTTTTTGAAGGAATTTTCAAAAACTAATTTTATCTCAAAATTCTTATCCGAACCATCGTTAATAGTAGTTTCAATAGATACCTACCTACCTTACCTGTATTCCGGTGCACGCTCAGCCACCCCGAGTCCTGTTTGGTAGTGTTTATTAAAGGTTTTTTCACATTTTTCAGTCAAAAAAAAAAACAGTTTTTTGACCAAAACTCAAAAATTTTTTATAGCATATATTTCTAGTAATTTCATAGCTTGCTAGCCCGCGCGGAGACGCGTCTTTTGACACCTCGCACGTGCGTCTGGCGAATATAGAACTTCAAAAAATTGCATAAGAAGTAAATTCATATATATACGAAATCCACCTTAGCTAGACAATAATTACATCAAATCGTTTTATAACTTTGCATCCAGGTGACGCATTTTGAAGCTGTTTTCAGCCAAATCAATCTTAAATAGGTAGGTTCCGTACAACAGTTTGACTAATAAAAATTGACAATAACGCGAAAAAATATTTTCATATATCGACTTAGCAATTTTTGTGAGATTTTTTGAAGGAATTTTCAAAAACTAATTTTATCTCAAAATTCTTATCCGAACCATCGTTAATAGTAGTTTCAATAGATACCTACCTACCTTACCTGTATTCCGGTGCGCGCTCAGCCACCCCGAGTCCTGTTTGGTAGTGTTTATTAAAGGTTTTTTCACATTTTTCAGTCAAAAAAAAACCAGTTTTTTGACCAAAACTCAAAATTTTTGTATAGAATATATTTCTAGTAATTTCAAAGCTCGCTTGTTCACGCGAAGACGCGTCTTTTGACACCTCGCACGTGCGTCTGGCGAATATAGAACTTCAAAAAATTGCATAACAAGTAAATTCATATATATACGAAATCCACCTTAGCTAGACAATAATTACATCAAATGGTTATAACTTTGCATCCAGGTGACGCATTTTGAAGCTGTTTTCAGCCAAATCAATCTTAAATAGGTAGGTTCCGTACAACAGTTTGACTAATAAAAATTGACAATAACGCGAAAAAATATTTTCGTATATCGACTTAGCAATTTTTGTGAGATTTTTTGAAGGAATTTTCAAACACTAATTTTATCTCAAAATTCTTATCCGAACATCGAACATCGTTAATAGTAGTTTCAATAGATACCTACCTACCTTACCTGTATTCCGGTGCACGCTCAGCCACCCCGAGTCCTGTTTGGTAGTGTTTATTAAAGGTTTTTTCCCATTTTTCAGTCAAAAAAAAACCAGTTTTTTTACCAAAACTCAAAATTTTTGTATAGCATATATTTCTAGTAATTTCATAGCTCGCTAGCCCGCGCGGAGACGCGTCTTTTGACACCTCGCACGTGCGTCTGGCGAATATAGAACTTCAAAAAATTGCATAACAAGTAAATTCATATATATACGAAATCCACCTTAGCTAGACAATAATTACATCAAATCGTTATAACTTTGCATCAAGGTGACGCATTTTGAAGCTGTTTTCAGCCAAATCAATCTTAAATAGGTAGGTTCCGTACAACAGTTTGACTAATAAAAATTGACAATAACGCGAAAAAATATTTTCGTATATCGACTTAGCAATTTTTGTGAGATTTTTTGAAGGAATTTTCAAAAACTAATTTTATCTCAAAATTCTTATCCGAACCATCGTTAATAGTAGTTTCAATAGATACCTACCTACCTTACCTGTATTCCGGTGCACGCTCAGCCACCCCGAGTCCTGTTTGGTAGTGTTTATTAAAGGTTTTTTCACATTTTTCAGTCAAAAAAAAAAACAGTTTTTTGACCAAAACTCAAAAAATTTTTATAGCATATATTTCTAGTAATTTCATAGCTTGCTAGCCCGCGCGGAGACGCGTCTTTTGACACCTCGCACGTGCGTCTGGCGAATATAGAACTTCAAAAAATTGCATAAGAAGTAAATTCATATATATACGAAATCCACCTTAGCTAGACAATAATTACATCAAATCGTTTTATAACTTTGCATCCAGGTGACGCATTTTGAAGCTGTTTTCAGCCAAATCAATCTTAAATAGGTAGGTTCCGTACAACAGTTTGACTAATAAAAATTGACAATAACGCGAAAAAATATTTTCATATATCGACTTAGCAATTTTTGTGAGATTTTTTGAAGGAATTTTCAAAAACTAATTTTATCTCAAAATTCTTATCCGAACCATCGTTAATAGTAGTTTCAATAGATACCTACCTACCTTACCTGTATTCCGGTGCGCGCTCAGCCACCCCGAGTCCTGTTTGGTAGTGTTTATTAAAGGTTTTTTCACATTTTTCAGTCAAAAAAAAACCAGTTTTTTGACCAAAACTCAAAATTTTTGTATAGAATATATTTCTAGTAATTTCAAAGCTCGCTTGTTCACGCGAAGACGCGTCTTTTGACACCTCGCACGTGCGTCTGGCGAATATAGAACTTCAAAAAATTGCATAACAAGTAAATTCATATATATACGAAATCCACCTTAGCTAGACAATAATTACATCAAATGGTTATAACTTTGCATCCAGGTGACGCATTTTGAAGCTGTTTTCAGCCAAATCAATCTTAAATAGGTAGGTTCCGTACAACAGTTTGACTAATAAAAATTGACAATAACGCGAAAAAATATTTTCGTATATCGACTTAGCAATTTTTGTGAGATTTTTTGAAGGAATTTTCAAACACTAATTTTATCTCAAAATTCTTATCCGAACATCGAACATCGTTAATAGTAGTTTCAATAGATACCTACCTACCTTACCTGTATTCCGGTGCACGCTCAGCCACCCCGAGTCCTGTTTGGTAGTGTTTATTAAAGGTTTTTTCCCATTTTTCAGTCAAAAAAAAACCAGTTTTTTTACCAAAACTCAAAATTTTTGTATAGCATATATTTCTAGTAATTTCATAGCTCGCTAGCCCGCGCGGAGACGCGTCTTTTGACACCTCGCACGTGCGTCTGGCGAATATAGAACTTCAAAAAATTGCATAACAAGTAAATTCATATATATACGAAATCCACCTTAGCTAGACAATAATTACATCAAATCGTTATAACTTTGCATCAAGGTGACGCATTTTGAAGCTGTTTTCAGCCAAATCAATCTTAAATAGGTAGGTTCCGTACAACAGTTTGACTAATAAAAATTGACAATAACGCGAAAAAATATTTTCATATATCGACTTAGCAATTTTTGTGAGATTTTTTGAAGGAATTTTCAAAAACTAATTTTATCTCAAAATTCTTATCCGAACCATCGTTAATAGTAGTTTCAATAGATACCTACCTACCTTACCTGTATTCCGGTGCACGCTCAGCCACCCCGAGTCCTGTTTGGTAGTGTTTATTAAAGGTTTTTTCACATTTTTCAGTCAAAAAAAAAAACAGTTTTTTGACCAAAACTCAAAAATTTTTTATAGCATATATTTCTAGTAATTTCATAGCTTGCTAGCCCGCGCGGAGACGCGTCTTTTGACACCTCGCACGTGCGTCTGGCGAATATAGAACTTCAAAAAATTGCATAAGAAGTAAATTCATATATATACGAAATCCACCTTAGCTAGACAATAATTACATCAAATCGTTTTATAACTTTGCATCCAGGTGACGCATTTTGAAGCTGTTTTCAGCCAAATCAATCTTAAATAGGTAGGTTCCGTACAACAGTTTGACTAATAAAAATTAACAATAACGCGAAAAAATATTTTCGTATATCGACTTAGCAATTTTTGTGAGATTTTTTGAAGGAATTTTCAAAAACTAATTTTATCTCAAAATTCTTATCCGAACATCGAACATCGTTAATAGTAGTTTCAATAGATACCTACCCCTACCTTACCTGTATTCCGGTGCGCGCTCAGCCACCCCGAGTCCTGTTTGGTAGTGTTTAGGGCGGAGGACATCCATGAGGATTTTCCACCCCGTGAACAAAAAAAAAAAAAAAAGGTATATGAAGCATAGGTACTATCTGGGATTTTTAAGTATGCCTCCTGAGGTCAATTGGGGTTGGATCTAGTATCGTTTGGCAGGAGTTGGGGGTAAAAGGGGTTAAAACTGGTAGGGGTTGTGTCCCCGATTATAACGCTTTCACTCTCATTAAAAGGTAATGCATATTTTTCGAGAAATTAATTAAATTAAAAAATGTTTCTAACCTCAAATCAGATAAAAAGCGAAAACGGAACGTTAAAATGGGCGATTGACAACCAAATCTGTCTTAGTATATTGTTCGTGGTGTACAATGTTGTGAAACGGAACGTAAAAAAAACCTGTACGTATGCCATACGCATTCGGCATTTTACAATAATCTACAAAATGACAATTACAATAACCGTGCTAATAATAATGATTTAATTTATGAATATCTGTGGAGAAGAAATGTAGAAAGAAATAAAAGAGATCCTTATGGAACTAATTACATTTGTAAATTATGGATTTTTAAATGAAAAATTTACGAATGTTTTGTTTTTATAACAACCTAAAAATCCTGATCAGAAGAAAGTTTGTGTACCTCCACTGATATGTGTATGTGTACAAAAGCCAATGTTACTACTGTTACTAGGAGAACTTAGGATGCAAGAGCGAGCGAAGCGAGCTCGGGACTTGGGGCAACCCGACTCGGACAGGTTAGGTTCGAAGGGAATGGCGGGGTCTAGTTAGCGAGCGAAGCGAGCAAACTCAGACCCCACGAGAGGAGTGGAGGTACACAAACTTTCTTCTGATCAGGATTTTTAGGTTGTTATAAAAACAAAACATTCGTAAAATTTTCATTTAAAAATCCATAATTTACAACTGTAATTAGTTCCATAAGGATCTCTTTTATTTCTTTCTACATTTCTTCTCCACAGATATTCATAAATTAAATCATTATTATTAGCACGATTATTGTAATTGTCATTTTGTAGATTATTGTAAAATGCCGAATGCGTATGGCATACGTACAGGTTTTTTTTACGTTCCGTTTCACAACATTGTACACCACGAACAATATACTAAGACAGATTTGGTTGTCAATCGCCCATTTTAACGTTCCGTTTTCGCTTTTTATCTGATTTGAGGTTAGAAACATTTTTTAATTTAATTAATTTCTCGAAAAATATGCATTACCTTTTAATGAGAGTGAAAGCGTTATAATCGGGGACACAACCCCTACCAGTTTTAACCCCTTGTACCCCCAACTCCTGCCAAACGATACTAGATCCAACCCCAATTGACCTCAGGAGGCATACTTAAAAATCCCAGATAGTACCTATGCTTCATATACCTTTTTTTTTTTTTTTTTGTTCACGGGGTGGAAAATCCTCATGGATGTCCTCCGCCCTAAACACTACCAAACAGGACTCGGGGTGGCTGAGCGCGCACCGGAATACAGGTAAGGTAGGTAGGTATCTATTGAAACTACTATTAACGATGGTTCGGATAAGAATTTTGAGATAAAATTAGTTTTTGAAAATTCCTTCAAAAAATCTCACAAAAATTGCTAAGTCGATATACGAAAATATTTTTTCACGTTATTGTCAATTTTTATTAGTCAAACTGTTGTACGGAACCTATTTAAGATTGATTTGGCTGAAAACAGCTTCAAAATGCGTCACCTGGATGCAAAGTTATAACGATTTGATGTATTTACTTGTTATGCAATTTTTTGAAGTTCTATATTCGCCAGACGCACGTGCGAGGTGTCAAAAGACGCGTCTCCGCGCGGGCTAGCGAGCTATGAAATTACTAGAAATATATGCTATACAAAAATTTTGAGTTTTGGTCAAAAAACAGTTTTTTTTTTTTGACTGAAAAATGTGAAAAAACCTGGAATAAACACTACCAAACAGGACTCGGGGTGGCTGATCGCGCACCGGAATACAGGTAAGGTAGGTAGGTATCTATTGAAACTACTATTAACGATGGTTCGGATAAGAATTTTGAGATAAAATTAGTTTTTGAAAATTCCTTCAAAAAATCTCACAAAAATTGCTAAGTCGATATACGAAAATATTTTTTCGCGTTATTGTCAATTTTTATTAGTCAAACTGTTGTACGGAACCTATTTAAGATTGATTTGGCTGAAAACAGCTTCAAAATGCGTCACCTGGATGCAAAGTTATAACGATTTGATGTATTTACTTGTTATTATTAAAAATCCTGATCAGAAGAAAGTTTGTGTACCTCCACTGATATGTGTATGTGTACAAAAGCCAATGTTACTACTGTTACTAGGAGAACTTAGGATGCAAGAGCGAGCGAAGCGAGCTCGGGACTTGGGGCAACCCGACTCGGACAGGTTAGGTTCGAAGGGAATGGCGGGGTCTAGTTAGCGAGCGAAGCGAGCAAACTCAGACCCCGCCATCCCCTTCGTTGTTTTTTTTTTTTAAACCCTTGAGCCCCGCGAAGCGGGGCTTCCCCAACTACGCCTTATAAGCAACTTTAATGTGTTTTGAGGTTAGGTTACAATAATTCGTTTTTCTCAAGAACGGTGCGTTACCTTTTCATGGGAGTAGTGCCAGAGGAAAGAAGGAACACCCCCCTTCCCTTTCTCCCCCCTCCTACCCCCCTCCTCCTGGCAAACGATACTTAATTTTTACCCATAGAACCCCACATGGGTTCTATGGGTAATATAGTCTCTATCCACAAGTCTGATAGCTGTTCTGATATCTTCCATTTTAAAGTGTTTGGCTGCAATAAATTTATTTACTGGTCTAAGGTTCAGGATGAATCAAAATTTGCCATTTTGCTTAGGTCTGAGAAAGATTTTACTGATAAATTCGCCATTAGTAGGTTGGCAGGGAGTTATGGCACCTAATTTCATTAGATCTGCAATGGATTCTCCCATTTGTATAATTTCTTACTGTGATAGGTTAGAGGTTGGAACATTGAACTGAAAGGTGTACCTACTGAAGGATTACAGGATCATCAGTAATATGACTCCAGCAGTTAACATAATTAAGTAAGTTGCCAGCATGTACCTGGTTTGTCAACGTTTATTTGGAGCATTCCAGTATCGGCCTTGTTGGTGAGTTACTCTCTCGGAGTGGTGCTGCCAACGAGGTTGTTGTTGACTGGTTGGCTGAGTCATCTTGCGTGGCCCACCACTTGCATTCATTTTCGGTTTCTGTGGTGGGCCGTTCCTGTTTCCCTGACTGGGTTGTTGCATGTTGTTGTTTGGTCTGTTGTTCGATGGTGCAACAGGGGGAGGTCTTTTTAATTGTGCTGCAGCTTGTTGCATCTGTTTTACATTTCTAAGAAGGTCCAGTAGGTTCTCTCCATATAGGAAAGTGTCTCTTGTTGTTTTGGACAATATTTGGGTAAAATTCTTGTCAAGAAGCGGATAGATTAACTTTATTCTAGTTTGCGTTTGATTGTAGTGGATTTTAGTGAGAATTTTGGTTGCATCGGCCAAGTTTGTTAACAATTTGTGTTTGTCTATTTCTTCCATTAATATAACATCAGTCATAGTTTTTGCTATTATGGAGGTAGCCAGGCCCAGTTGTTTTTGGGAGATCTCGATCCCATGGTCCCCTTAGTTTAGAGAACTCTGTGAGCACAGCTTTTACTTCCGGGTTAAGTAAAGGGGCATCAAGTAATGTACAGTTGTCTGGCATTGCATGCTTTTTGGTTATAATTTCCGTTTCCTCCTTTGTTAGGCCTTTTGTTAGGATATGGTTGAATCTTATGTCCTTGTGAATTTGACCCATGTATGGCTGTGGCTCCTCAGTCCAGACCTAGTGCCTCTTTATATGGGTTGGGTGTCTCCATTTCTGTTATATCTAAAAAGCAAAGAATAATAATCGCATATGAAGCGTTTGCTTTCGGCCATTGCAACTCAGCATTATGTTGACGTAAGTATCTCGTACTTTGCGTCAATAAAGTTAAACCACCTAGTGCTTGTATAAGACACTGTGAGTATCACGTACTCGGTGATCTGTTAAAGGCATGCTCACGCCATGGCAAATGCATACTAGCTAACAACATCTAGTTAAATGTTGTTAAGAGTATCTCGTACTCACTAGTAGCCTATCGTTTAACAACCAAAATTGGCTATCGCATAATCACAGGTAAAGTAATTAAGTAAGTGCTTTATAAGCACACGTGCATTATGCAGGGTTAAAGCAAAGCCGTCCCAAGGCTTTCTTATCCATAAATCAAAGGCACACCGAAACCACGTTTTTTCAAATTCCTAACCTAAATCATAAAAGCGGAACTTACCTGGATTGGGGTTGATGCAGGGTTCTAGGTTTACCTCTGTTCTGCGATCATGGCTAGGAGTCCTGCGTTTGGAAGCCTCTGGTATATAGGACGTTGATGTCCTTGATAAGCTTCGATGTCGGGGGCTGCGCGAGCGTGACTTGCTCTTGCGACTTCGACGCCGATGGCGTCGTTTACTCTTCCGGTCATCTAATGCACTTATGAGGCGTTTAATAGGTTTCTTGTTGTTACTTGGCATTTCGCTATTACAGTGTAAAATCAGAATGAATTAATTTGACACGACAGATTTTTCCGTGGGATGTCCTCGAGCGCGCGAAAGAAAAGTGACACATGGTGTCTGATACTGGACATTTGGAAGTTTTATAATGAAAACCTCAGTTTCTTCACAGAACAGCTTTAATTCAGATTTTAGAAATTGTTACATTTAATATTTTATTTTTGATCTCAACGCAGCTATGTACTTTTAAGAAGTGAGATAATGTCAAAGTGTGCGGGTGTAAGTAAAAAAAGATTACAAAAAACGAATTATTAAGTTATCACTTGAATGTGCAACTTGGTGGTATTAAATAAACATCATGCGATGGCGCAGACATCTTCCCCCCCGTTGAAAGACTCCTTTCAACTTCTTCAGTCGTCATCCGTTGAAAAGGTAGGCAAGGGGCAAATCCGAGTGAGAGGCCTCCTGTAGCAGCCTCTGGTAGTTTCCACGTCTGCGACTCGTGTGACGCCGTCGGTCCCAGGAAACAGGCAACTGACTCGTCCCATTCGCCAGCTGAGTGGTGGGACGTTATCCTCCTGGAGAAGAACTAAATCTCCAACTTGCAGGGATGCTGATTTTGTACGCCATTTGGAGCGCTGCTGTAGTTCTGCTACATATTCCTTTTGCCAGCGCTGCCAAAAATGTTGGTGAATTTGTTCAAGCTTCATGTAACGTTGAAGGTTATTCTGGTTCTCGTACTCAAGCGATGGACCAGGCAATGCATTTAGGGCACGCCCTATCAGAAAGTGACCGGGAGTTAGGAAATGGAAATCGTTAGGGGAGGGGGAGAGTGGGCATAAAGGTCGACTATTAAGCACAGCTTTCCACTTGTGTGAAAAGAGTACATATCTCCTCAAACGTTAAATGATTGTTCCCCATAACGCGCTTTAAATGGTATTTCGCGAATTTAACGCCGGCTTCCCAGATGCTGCCGAAATGTGGAGCATACGTGGGAGAGAACACAAACCTTATCCCTTCATTGGTAGCAAATTTAACTACAGGTTCATGATTAGTTTTAAGAAAATTGCCGATCTCTTTAGCTGCTGCAACAAAGTTGCGGCCATTATCACAAAATATTTCGGCTGGCCTGCCTCGTCGCGATATGAATCTGCGTAACGTCATAATGAACGCATTTTTAGACAAATCACTGACGGCTTCCAGGTGCACACATTTATACCGGAAACATACAAACAAACACAAATAGGTTTTGGTTAATCGTGCACCTCGACCCTTTCTATTTAGCGTGAGGAACGGACCAGCGAAGTCAACGCCAACAGTACGAAAAGGAAAATCAGGCGTGATGCGCTGTGCGGGTAAGTTTCCCATCATGGGAGTTAATGTTTTACCTTGTATTCGTCTACATCTGACACAGGCATGTACTGTGCGGCGGGCCAAGTGCCTACCATTTATAGTCCACACAGTCTCTCTTGCACAGGCTAGCAACAGCTGGGGCCCAGCATGCATGTTGTGTAAGTGTTCATAAATAAAATATAATTTGGTGAGCGGGTGAGAGGCGTGTAAAAGTATGGGATGTTTTTGAGCATAGTTATAGTTAGATAACTCTATTCTACCACCGACTCTCATTACCTTGTCATCATCCAAAAAGGGTGAAAGTGACAAGAGTGTTGCCTTGCTACTTAAAGGTTTATTTTTTAACAAAGTTTTGTACTCTGGAGCTAACGAAGCTTGCTGAGCAATTTTACATAAACCAATAAAAGATGATTCTAATTCACTAACTGTAAATTTACCAAATAATTTATCTTTAAGACATTTATGTCTTATGTTATGTATTGACATACGCAAATATGCGTCTCAATTTCAAAAAAGATGAAAACTTATCTATTTTTAGAATTACTGTTTCAGGTTCCTGAACAACAGCGGAAGTGGATTTTATCTCAGGTAAGTCAGTTTCATTCATTAATTTATTCAAATAGGGCCAATCAGATTCAGGCTGTATTAGAAAACTTGGACCAAATTAAAATTAATGATTTGATCTGGACTTACGCCCCTTGAGATCAGGTCAGCCGGATTCTGATCAGTCGGCACATAGCGCCACGAAGAACTATCGGTAAGTTCGTTAATTTCGGCTACCCTATTAGCGACAAACGTTTTTAACCTTGCAGAATTGCCACTCAACCAACTGAGGACAACGCTAGAATCGCACCAGTAAATGATGCGATTGACCTCACATCGCAGAGAACTGATAACGGTCTTGCACAACCTTGCAGCTAATAGAGCAGCGCAAAGTTCCAGACGAGGTATTGTCATCGGCTTCAACGGTGCCACCTTAGACTTAGCACGCAGTAAGTTTACCTTTACATCACCAGCTAAGATGAGTGACCGCAGGTACACACATGCACCGTAAGCGACTTGGGAAGCATCACTGAAGGTATGTATTTCTATATAACCAGGAGCTTCGCATAGCGTTAAACGCGGGATCTGTAAATCTGATAAGAAATGTAAATTGTTAATGAACTTGTTCCAGGATTTCAGAATATCGGAGCTAACTGGTTCATCCCAGTCCTTTTTACTGAGCCATAAAGATTGAAGTATCATTTTAGGTATAATCACACATGGACTGAGAATTCCAAGAGGATCAAAAATCTTGAATGATGCAGACAGTATCGATCGCTTGGTAGCTACATCATTTTTATTGGGAATATCAATTGATATTTGAAGAGTATCGTTTTTGGGGTTCCAGTCTAATCCTAAAGTATTAGTAGATTCACTTATACTAACCTTATCATTTTGATCAATGACTGTTGATGATAAAATGCTTGGTAAATTCGATCTGAATTTACGTAGTTTGAACCCACCAGATCTTAGAGTATCCGACACCTTGCGTTGAATGTCTAGTAACACGGACTCATTGTTTGATCCGGTGAGCAAATCATCGACATAATGGTCGTGTTTAATAATATTGCCTATAAGCTCGTCATCGCAACCCTCTGCCAATACTGACAAACACTTGGTGCTCAAATATGTAGCACTTGCGAGACCATAAGTTACGGTTTTAAGACGTAAAGTTTTTATAGGAAGTGACTCGTCACTTCTCCAAAGTATTAATTGTAAATTACAATCCTTTTCATTTACTCTAACCATCCTAAAGAATTTTTCAATATCAGCTGTTAAAATATATTTATATTGACGAGCCCGAATCAAAATAGAAAAGATTGAATTTTGAACATTGGGGCCGACCATCTGTAGGTCGTTCAGAGAGAAGCCTGAGGAAGTTCGTGCCGATCCATCAAAGACAACACGAGTCTTTGTCGTTTCACTATTTTGTTTGAACACTGCATGATGGCAAAGCTAATAGGATGGAACGGGATTAATAGTCGAACATTCCTCTAAATGGCCTAACTCGAAATATTCTTGAATAAAATTTGAATATTGTAACTGTAATTCTGGATTCTTACGGAAACGTTTTTCTAAATACAAAAATCGTTTCTTAGCCATTGCATAAGAATCACCTAAACAATCTGGAGTATCAATTAGGGGCAGCCTAACACAAAATCTACCCGATTCTAAACGGTAAGTATTACGATAAAAATGGTCTTCACATGCCTGCTCTGTTTTGCTAAAATATTGCTTATCTGGAACTTGCTCCAGTTCCCAAAACTTTGTCAATTGAGAATTAATATTGGAATTATCGCATTCGTCACTATCACTAATTGAAACATGACACGGAATATTTTTAGGTGACGAACGATTCCTTAAACTTGGGGAAATAGGGCCGGCAACGAGCCAACCTAGGTTTGAGCTTCGTAGCTTGGGCATGTTATGACCTAATGCTAGCTGATCACATCCTAATAGGTCCCAAAATAGGTCCGCACCTATCAAGACGTCTATAGCCGAAGGCTGATTAAAATTAGGATCAGCTAACTGTATGTTTCTTGGAATATTTAATTTACTAATATCTATAGATTGTTTAGGAATAGCACCTGTTAATTGGTGCAATATATAAAATGACTGCACGACACTATAGTCATTGTTTAATGAATTTAATCGGGCAATGCAACTTTGGTTTACATGTTCTGCTAAGTTGTTGCCTATACCAATAACATTTATAGTATTTATAGCACATACTTGTAATGATAACTTGTTCATGAGTGACTGGCTAATGAATGACGATTGACTTCCAGTCTAATAAAGCACGCACTCGAAATTGTTTGTTTGTTTGAGGATTAATAACATTAACTATGGCTGTTGACAAAAGAATGTGATTTCCTATGAAATCATTACTAATTGAATTATTGACTGATATTTCAGTTGAACCGCGGTCTGTGTTAGTATTATTGCTGCTGACTGTACTAGCGTTACTTGTACTAGTATTGTTAGAATTAGGTAAATGTAAGAGCGAGTTGTGTCTACGCTTGCACTCGCGACAGGGACCCATCTTGCAATCACGTGCACGATGCCCAGTTCGTAAACAATTGGTGCATAATTGCAACTTAAATGCTTCATCTCGTCGTTCTTGAACACTCTTCGCTAGAAAAGTCGGGCAGTCATATATCCGATCTCCCCGCTCTAAAGGATTTCAACAAGTTCCTAACTGATCGCGCTGATGTGTTAGAAACTATGTATCAAAACAACTCTGATATACCCAAAGTAACACAATCACGCCAACATAACAATAATAATTCTCGTAGTACTAAATCCTTTTCATCTACGGTTCAGAACACCAGCTCTGTCGCTAAGCACTGCTTTATCTGTAAGGGTGACCTTACAGATAAACCTACCTACCTACCTTACCTTTGAGATGTGTAACTCAAGCCAGCGGAAATAAGCGCCGTCGAACCTTGCGATTTGTATTTGTGGTAATTTAAAATCAACATGATGACATTGAGATGACTGACATTGAGATTCGAAAGAAGTATTTTTATACTTATCAAGTTGCTCTTCAACAATTGCAAGATGTGAAGTAAAGATCTGCTCAATTTCATCACGTTCGTCGATCTCAGAGTCCATATTGTCGCAATTGATTACCTCAATCTGAACCTGTAGTTCATCGAATTTGCTAGACATAGCTCGTATTTTACTAACATTAATCTCTAACTCTTTAGCTTGAGTTTTAGTTAATTTAGAAGAGCATACTACATCTAAATACTTCTTGAATTTCGTTAAACGACCTTTGACCGAGCTATGTTTAGCAGACAATTCTTTCAATTGTTTTGCATTACTGTCTTTATCTTCGCTTAAAGACATCTTGTTTATTAATAATCAGTAGTAGCAACAACAAACGATAAACTAGCACAGACAACTTTAGAAAAATAGTTATAGTTGATTGAGTAATCTAAACAGTAACACACTAATATCAAAATGAAGGAATAAAGTTATATGTTTGAAATCTTATCTGATACTCCTTCGGCGGCACCTGGGGCCTAACGCAACCGCGCGGCAGCAAGCGCGTCAATAGCGCGCCACCCGAACGCGGCTAGCGGTAACCGGCTGTCAGGCGGCGCGGCGCCCTGAAATAGTCGGCCGAAAGTATTTGAAATAATGTGACGTGTGTAATGAACTACAATAATTACAATTTTTACAAATGATCACGTAGGTAGTTGACCCTAAACAATTTATTTTAATTCACTATTTTAGGATATTTACTGGTTATTTACTTGAAATAAGCTTTAAAATAGCTAGATACTTCGTTAAACTAATGAAATACACAAGTGGAATGTACCAAACAGCGACCCTTTTGATAGGAAAATAGGTTTAGGTACCAGGGTAAACTATAGGAAAGGCACTTAACTGATAGGTGAGGCTGTTGCTTCTGGCTACACTGGTCCTCGCTGGTGGCTGTGGCACTAATAGGTACACGAGCTGCTCGCAGATGTTGACGGAATCCTCGAACTGGCGCGGCAGGCTGACGGTGAACCTCGACGTCGTAGAAGCTAAGGCTGGGCGCGGCGCGTTATGCTGGCCGACCTGGCTGGCTTAGTTGTCTTCTATTATAGTGTTCTTGCGACTGTAGTCCTCCACGATGAATCTTTGGTAGATTTCCTTTTGATGAGAATTCTTTGTCTTCGTAGGTACTCGATCCGAATTTTGCAAATGCTGTCCTGTCACGGTCGCCAATTAATGTCTGATACTGGACATTTGGAAGTTTTATAATGAAAACCTCAGTTTCTTCACAGAACAGCTTTAATTCAGATTTTAGAAATTGTTACATTTAATATTTTATTTTTGATCTCAACGCAGCTATGTACTTTTAAGAAGTGAGATAATGTCAAAGTGTGCGGGTGTAAGTAAAAAAAGATTACAAAAAACGAATTATTAAGTTATCACTTGAATGTGCAACTTGGTGGTATTAAATAAACATCAGGCGATGGCGCAGACACATGGTGACATGGGGTTGCCAACACAAAAGATACGGTGAAATAGTGTACCTATTTAGAAAATATTTATTTATTTTATTTCTAAAAAATCGCGATGCTACAAGTGTGTGTAGGAAATACTACTCTGTTAATTATATTTCAGATCGCCGTGAAGTAAAATTATAGTATTAAATAGTAATAAGTATAGTAGTAATTAGGAAAATTGTGTTGATATGTGTTAGTAATGTAGTTTGGTTGTCTAGAAGAAGACAATAATCTCTCCGTATTTGTTGCTGTCAATTTATTCATAAATCAAATCGATAAATCAAAATTTCTTTATTTCATATAAACTTACATGGGCACATATGAAACGTCAGAAGCTAGGTGCATGGTTCCAGTTGGTCGTTTCCTATGGAGAACAGCCGGCAAGAAACTCCACAGTTACTCTTTTCAAAAAAGTGGGCTTTAACAATGTTTCCAAATTACAGTGTTAATAGGAATGGGAGGACAGTGTGGGCCCATCAACAAGTACCAAGTACCTAACAAAATAAAACATAGTTTACAAAGCTACAGACTATTTAAGCCTACAACGTTCTCACATTCACAAATTAAAAAAGAATCTATATAAAATATTACTAAAATAATAAAAATAAAAACCTACATATTTAAACCAACAACATTGTCATTACAACTGTAACAAAACTGAATAAATATTCTGCCCACAAGTCACTAATAAATATTTTAAATTAAAATTGTAGGTTATGTCAAAGTATGTAAAAAAAAGAAATAAAAATCTTAATTTAGGAGCAGTTAATAGACATTTACATAGTTATGCCGTTAATGAGGTACCAGGGAAGCCACATGTGCAGAAGGAATTATTGCCAAACTTCCTTGTCTTCAACGTAGTCCTTAATCTTATAGTCTTTGCTTTTTTGATTAGGACACTATTGATGTGGGTTTTGAACTTTCAATCGCTAGGTTCTATAACCGACTTTCGCAACTTGTTATAGAAGCGGATACTGTTTATAAGAAACGACTTGCTTGTTTTAGTTAATCTAATTTTGGGTATCACAATTTCATGTTTACTACGTGTATTTATATTATGGAAATTGCTTCTTATTTTGAAAAGTCCTAATTTTTGAACAGACTTCCAAAAAGGATAAGGTTATATGTTCACCGATTACTCCGTCAATTGTGGACGGATTTTGAAAGTTCTCATTTTGTTTGAAAGGGTATGCTCCCGAGGTGGTCCCATTGCCACCAAATCAGAATCTGATGAGGGGATCCTATGGAAATCGAGGGAAATCCTCAAATTTTATAGGCATACCTATAACGATTTGAGTATTTTTTATACTAACTTGTGCATTTGCACTCGAAAAGCACCATTTGGTGAAGACCACAGATTGCCACCGGAACTACTTAATAATAAGTATTTCACCGTTGCGATTCGATTAGGCACTTTAATATGGTTGCTAAGCAATTTATGCTCGTCAAAATGCATATGGTGAAGTCACCATCAGTTCTCCTGGTTCTTACCAGGAGAACTCCTCAACAAATAACGCCCCTGCATCGGGAAAAGCAATATTTTGTAAAACGTAATGAGCATTTGACATTAGGCTATTGTAAATTGGATAAATTAGAAACTGACCCACTAAAAAGTGAAAAATAAAAAACTTAAAAAAAAAAAACAACTTTCACTTTATAGTGTTTTTTTTTTGAAGTCGGTTGTTTTTTTTTTTGTAAAACGTTTTTTTCTTATGTTAGCTTAGGTACAAGCCTACTTTACTGTAACGAGAGCCGCTAATTACTTCCTGATTTAAAGTTTATTTCAATTAACTTTTCACTAATTAAATGTTACAGATTTGCATAATAGCACATGAAATACACAAGTACATACGGCATGTGATATATCATTGGAATCCTCATTAAATTCCCTATGGCCTGAGGTATCTATATCAATTATACCTGTTTAGTAAAAATATTATTATTTTTAATTAAAATCTGGTTTCTAATGGATTTTCTCGAAACCATTAAACTAGACCGATTTTCATTCTGATTATAGATACCTCAAGCCTATATATAGATCTACAACAATCTAATATTTAAAACGATATAAGTTTATTTTTCAGGGCCCTGAGAAGATAACTGTTAAACTCAAAATTAAACAATTTATAAAAATAACGAAACACGACCTTCAAGCTCAATTAAATGGGGCTATTTATCTGACTAGATACTCAAAAGTTATGTCCAGGGCTAGTTTTTGATTTAGGCTACCTGGTCGTACCAAAAACTATAACTATATAGCCCACTTAATCGAGGTTGAAAGGGTCGTATTTATGGTTCTACATACTAAACATTTTACATGAAATATTTTGACTGGAATTTAAGTTAATATTTAAAAAACCGGCCAAGTGCGTGTCGGACCACGCACAATGAAGGGTTCCGTAGTTAGGATGAATTTATCGCTAAAACAAACTTAACATTGTAGTTAAAAAACATGTTGGCCTATACATCGATATACGCCACGGTCAATTTTCCAACTGAAAATTTAAATTTGTAATCGCAAAAATGTTTTTTTTTATGTGATAAAACTACAAATTTACAATTTTCGGACTTTTTCCTTTACTTGTGCTGTAAGACCTTGCTTCTGCCCAAATTTCATGGTTCTAGGTCAACGGGAAGTACCCTATAGGTTTTGATTTATGTGCGAGATGTTCGCAATTTTTTTTTATGTGGTAAAACGACAAATTTACAATTTTGGACTTTTTCCTATACTTGTGCTGTAAGACCTTGCTTGTTGCCAAATTTCATGATTCTAGGTCAACGGGAAGTACCCTGTAGGTTTTGATTTATGTGCGAGATATTCGCAAAAATGTTTTATGTGATAAACCTACAAATTTACAATTTTCGGACTTTTTCCTTTACTTGTGCTGTGAGACCTTGCTTCTGCCCAAATTTCATGATTCTAGGTCAACGGAAAGTACCCTATAGGTTTTGATTTATGTGCGAGATATTCGCAAAAATTTTTTATGTGATAAAACTACATATTTATAATTTTCGGACTTTTTCCTTTACTTGTGCTGTAAGACCTTGCTTGTTGCCAAATTCCATGATTCTAGGTCAACGGGAAGTACCCTGTAGGTTTTGATTTATTTGCGAGTATCGAAATTTGCACAAAAATGTCGCTTATATCGCCGTATCTTTTTATTGCGTTGACTTGGAAGCTTGATTTTTTTAGAGCTTCAAGGGACTATTGATTTACGTATTTGATATTAATTTCAACTTGATACCTCTACGCGTTCCTGAGAAAAATGGTCTTGACAGACTGACAGACAGACAGACAGATGGACAACGGAGTGATCCTACAAGGGTTCCGTTTTTTCTTTTTGAGGCACGGAACCCTAAAAACAATATAATACATGTGACGCATCGTCGCGAACATGTACCTACCTATTAATAGTACACCCACATTAAATTTCGCCAGTTATGTTTAGGTCCCATGTATTAGGGGGCGAGCCTATTGCCATTAGCCGGCCACAAATTCAGACTTCGGACTGTAACTGAGAAATTCCAGATGGAAAACTCAATAACACTGCCTGTCCCGGGTATTAAACCCAGGACCTCATGCTCAACAGTTGCACTCGGTAAGCATCATTTGGTAAAGTGGAACTGATGATGAAGACCACAGATGGCCACCGGAACTACTTAATGATAAGTATTTCATGGTTGCGATTCGATTATACACTTTAATACGGTTGCTAAGCAATTTGTGCTCGTGACAATGCATAGGTATGGTGAAGTCACCATCAGTTCCAGTTCTCCTGGTTCTTACCCGAAGAAATCCTGAACAACGCCCCTGCATCGGGAAAAGCAATATTTTGTAAAAGGTGATGAGCAGTTGACATTTTGTAACTTATATAAATTACAAACTGACCCACTAAAAAGTGAAAAATAAAAATAATAACAACTGGCTAAAAACAACAGATCCAAAGACACCGACTTCCGCGATTAAAGTAATTTTTTTACTTTAGAGTATTGTTTTTGGAAGTCAGTAGTTTTTTTTTTACTTTTGTAAAAAGTTTTTCACTTTGTGTAGTTTTGTTTTAAGTTTCTTTGACGTTCAAAAGTGCCTTGTATGAAATAAATTATTGGAGTTTGACTTAGACCGCGGTCAAATTCAAAGTCAAAGTGTTGACATAAGTCAACTATGTATGTATCAGACTTATGTGTGAGTAACGACGATTTGTATGTGATGTTATTACATACCTACATCAGTACCAAGGAATATACTACTCTCTAACGAGAGAGCAGTACATACGACGCGCTCATGGAACTAGCTTGTGTTGTTAGTTACATTACTAGACTAATTGTGCAGATAAATAGTGTAAAATAAAGTTACCGATCGTTTAACTGTGTTATAAAAATTAAATTGGAAAAAAATCCTACCGGTATTTTTAAAAGAGGCAAAAAAATTGGGCAGAAAAAAAAAACAGGTAACTCAAAAATTGTGATGTTGTAGAGGAACCAAGAACCCGGAGTAAGAATGTGGAAGGATATAAAATAGAGGAAGACCGAGGAAAGGATGGTGGTGGATGATCTTTTTCCTTTACTTGTGCTGTGAGACCTTGCTCTTGCCAAGTTTCATGATTCTAGGTCAACGGGAAGTAACACCCTATTATTTAAGGTTGTAATTTATTTGCGAGTATCAAAATATGTCACACAAATCGCCGTTTTTTTTTATTGTGTTGACTTAGAAACTTGATTTTTTTTGAGCTGCAAGGGACCGTATACCTTCGTATTTGATATTAATTTCCACATAGATATCTCAACGTGTTCCTGAGAAAAAGGGTATTTACTGGTCCGACAGACAGACGGACCACAAAGTGATCCTATAAGAATTCCGTTTTTTTCCTTTTGAGGTACGGAACCCTAAAAGGAGGATTCCCAATTCGACTGAATATTGTGTATATTGTGTTATATTATTATGTGTTCATCGACATTTTTATTAATCGTGGAGCAATTTTCAAAATTATATCATGAGGTAGAGAAAACTTGCGGTGGTCCGACATACATTTTATTAACTTTGCTTGGTTAGGTGGTATACGTATTTAATCCACTTGGTGTGTTGATGATATTATAAAACTTCCTGGCACTGTTTTTTACGGGTCAAATAGTGGTAAGTATACAAATATTTTGTTTGGGGTAGCAGTAGTAGGCACCACAAGTAGAAAATGTTTTACTTTTCACTTTTGACTTGTGGTGCCTACCCTACCCGACACCAAATCATCGAGAGCATACACTTTCAAACAAAATCGGTTAAAATCGGAGAGTTCCTGGCAGAATACAACGGCACCCGCCCGTAATCCGCCCACGTCGTTTGAGTGAAGTTCAGAAAGTGAAATTAAAGATTTGATTTAAAACTCACCAAATAATAATATAATTCGCTCCCCCCACCGAATATTACGGTAATCTAAATTTTACAGGAAAAATAAAAAACTGATTTATGCGTATATCTTAGCACTGGTAGATCGTCAGATTCGTAAAATACACATATATACGTAAAAACCAAGATTTTTTTTTACCAAATTACATATTTTATATTGTGATTTTTTTTTGTAATAGTTTAACAAAACTAAGTTATATCACTAAGATATGATACTGAGTTCACTATCGGACGTAGATCGACATCTTCGCAATGTTTTATTGTAAATCTGCTTCAAAAATATTTACTATTAAGATACAGTGAACGACGTTACGATTTTGCATAAATAACTAACATGTTTTGTAAAAAGCCATTAGCAAATCCTGTAAATAAAAATAACACACAAATATAATTGTTTTATACTTTACGTGGAAAAAGATACGCATTTCTTACGCGAATATAATGGTAATCGTCGCTTACCGAAAACGTTAGTGTTTTTATGGAAGTCTGTTGTTTTTTTAACCGACTTCCAAAAAGGTTTTATGTAAGAATGTTCACCGATTTCTTCGTCAATTCGGTATGTAAAGTATTTTTCAGGTATGTTTTTTATATTTTTATTTTGAAGATAAGAGTATTTGAAACACATAATTTCATCTTTTTGTTTTTACAAGCTGTAGTTATTTTTATATATTTGTTTAATGTATTGTTCGTGCTGATTTCTAAAGTAGCCTGAATAGCTTAGGATGTTTGCCACGTTTAACACTTATTTAAAAACAACATTCAGTAAAGTCAAACAGTCAAATTTGCCAGTTATTTTGTTTACATTTCATACTTTAGCGATTTCCGTACCTTAGTTTAAAGTTATAGCTTATTAATAAAATGAATGGATCAAAGACTACTTCTGCTACGTGCTTCATACCGTCAAGTATAAACAACACAACAACTAGCCGACACAAATTGATAGTTAGTAAAAGAAACCTTAAAAAAGAAATGGTGCGAGGAAGTAAACGTTGAGTACTAGTCTGTGCGGCGTCTGTTTTATTGTGAAGATAATTTGAACGTAAGTTAAGTTTTCCTGAGGCGATACATCGATGTGATTCGACTTGTACTGTCGGCCGCTGGTAAAAAACTACACTATTTACCTATTTGAATATAATAATAATAAGTGCTTCATGTAAATTTGTCGTTGACATTGACACTTGACACATAGAGAACAACTTAATTATTTAATTACAAGAGGCACTGAAAATTCCCAATTCAGGCTAATTTGGATGACATTTAGAGGTCAAATAAAAGTCAAGTGATTTTAAGTATTTTTGTGAAAATAAATACGATCTTATAATTTTAAGACCTAGTGTTAATAGAAAAATGACTCATAAAAGCTTAGCTTTAAAATCTCGAAATGGTTTTGGAATCGGCATAGGTTAATTTTTACTTTACATACCGAATTGTGGACCGATTTTGAAAACTATCCCGAGTTAGTCTCATTGTCACCAAGTCAGAATCTCATTAAGGGATCCCATGGAAATCGAGGGAAATACTCAAATTTTACAGGCCCAGGGAATGGTTTTTCATCTATTTTCTTAAATAGGTAACTTTAAAACTGTTTATTTTAAAATTGTCAAAAAAATATACTGGAGACCCTCATAGTAAGCACTAGTTTTATTTAATGTGTTACGGTATAGTTTATAAATTTTTTTTCTAATTTGTCAAAATATTACCTACAACTTATATTGTACTTAAAGGGCCCATACATATTATTTTATTACTTTTTAGAGGTTTTTGGTT
This sequence comes from Tiliacea citrago, assembly GCA_963921375.1. NCBI lineage: Eukaryota > Metazoa > Arthropoda > Insecta > Lepidoptera > Noctuidae > Tiliacea > Tiliacea citrago. Next base: position 14,603,347 of record OY992809.1, on the reverse strand, counting down.
GTGGCGTTTTTAATTTATCTCAAATAATTTTAAACGTTTCTATTTTAAAATTATACAAAATATATAATTATCTGAAATCCTTACAACAAGCCCTTTTATTTGCTATGTCAGTTTGCAATTTTTTTTAAAGCTCGATGAAACGACTAGCTGTAACTGTCTTTGTGACAGTTATATAGTTTCAACCTTACTGAAGTTTCAATTTACTGGGAATTGTTAGCAAAATTGTCCCATAGTATCCTATGTCTTTACCGAGGTGACCAGGGCCCAAGTCTGCTATTTTTATAAATTCAGTCATTCCAACACGATCCCAATTGTCATACCATTGTCATTTTGCTAAAAGTTCGTAATCTGGTAAATTCATAATGGTCGATCATTGGTCGGTCAATGTTCTCGTAATATAATTGTGTTATTATAATGGCATTGTCGTATTGCCATTATAATAAAACTCATTAGTAGAAATGTCATTCATTTGTCATTATGTACGAGATTACCAATATATGAATATATTTCTTTCAATGTAGAGTCAGTGGCCGACCATTGGAAAGTCATAATGACGCCATTATAATAGTAGATTACCAAACTTGTCAAAATCAACAATTATGAAATCAATGATCGACCATTCTGACACTATTGTAATAGCAGACTTGAGGCCCTTGTCATGGTCTACATGTGTGTCAAATTTCATCAAAAAATAATAACATACAAAATACACGCAGGTGAAGTCGCAGGCACCAGCTGGTATTATCATAAGTAGCGTTTTGGGTCCACCGTTTTTTAAAATATATTATACATTAATGACCTACCCAAAGCCACTAATAACCACATAGCTCTCTTTGCGGATGATAGCACTGTTACTGTCAAATGTAAAGACAAACATACTTATGAAGATGGCCTAAATAGAACCCCGAGCTCTATTATGAATTGGTTGGGTGTAAATAATTCAAAAGCCACCTTGAAAAAACAAAACTAATGAACTTTAGACAGCGCATACCAACACAAAACAACCTTAACGTAAATTTTAACAAGCAACCTATTGAAGAAACAGAAACCGCAAAATTTCTCGGCTTGCATATGGATAATAGAATGACTTGGAAACCACATATTGAACTAATGTGCAAGCGAGTGAGTCGATCAGCTTACGCCCTACATGAACTTGCATATATAATTAATTCCAGAACACTCTTATCTGCATATCATGGGCTTGTGGCGTCTGTCCTCAGATATGGCATAATTTTTTGGGGGAACTCCACTAATAAAGACCTAGTCTTTAAGGCACAGAAACGGTGCGTTAAGGCTATGTTCGGCTTAAAATCTACCGAGAGTTGTGTACCTTGCTTTAAAAAGTACAGTATCTTACCATTGCCATCACTGTATATATTATATTTGAAGTAGCTGTCTTTGTGAAACAAAATACTGAAGTTTTTGTGCTTGCATCTGAAGCATTCAATCGTACCCCAAGAGATGAAAGTCGTCTCTGTGTTCGTCACACGAATACTGCCTTAATGTTTATGAGTATGTTCCATATGGGACTTGTCGTTTTTAACAGTATATGGACTACGTCTGAAATAAATGTCTTAATAATAACAATAAATTGCCAAAGGACCTAAAACAATATAATGTTAAAATTAAAAACAATGCTATGTCAAAAATGTTATTATAGTATCTCAGATTTTTTAACTGATAAATTTGGACATTATGTATTAAATAAATATATTTAATATTATCTAAATAAATTGTTTTAAATAATTCTAATTTGACATATAAAATAAGTTGCCAAAAAGTATAACAGAATGCCTAGTTGCAAAATGTTACATTACTATTCAATTAATGATTCTTTAAATGAAAGATAACTGATTTTATCTGAAATGGCACCACAAATGTAATGTTTATTGTTTTGATTTGACTTGTGTATTTTATTTTTTGACATTCTATATTTTTTCTAAGTAACTCAATTTAAAATGTATTCTATAAATTCAATCGATTAGTAGGTACCTAATATATTAATTTGCATACCTCATTAGGTTATAATTCAATGCAATACATGTTATATAAGTGTTACAGGTATAAAAGGTAGGCACTTATATAACATGTATTATGCAAATAAATTATTTGATTTGAAAGTAAATATTCATGTCAATGGAAAAAAAATCTACCACCTCAATGAAGGGTTCGTTAGTTGGGATGAATATATCCGAAAAACAAACTTAAAATTGTAGTTGAAAAACATGTTGTCAATTTTCCTACTGCAAATGTAACTTTGTAATCACAAAAAAGTTTTCTTTTTATGTGATAAAATTACAAAAGAATGATTTTCGGACTTTTTCCTATACTTGTGCTGTACCTTGCTTCTTGCCAAATTTCATGATTCTAGGTCAACGGGAAGTACCCTATAGGTTTTGATTTATTTGCGAGTATCGCAATATGGCGCATAAATCGTCGTAACTTTTATTGCGTTGACAGTAGCTTGATTTTTTTAGAGCACCAAGGGATCGCAGACCTATCTATTTGATATTAATTTCAACTTGATACCTACACGCGTTCCTGAGAAAAAGGGTCTTGACATGACAGGACTGACAGACGGACAACGAAGTGATCATAGGATCACTTTAGAGGAACCACTTCACCTTTTGAGGAACGGAACCCTAAAGCCGCTGAAAAATGTACCCTGTAACCCTGGTTTACATTTTCAACAGATACTTTTGAAACCGATCGTAGCATGTCCAGTAACCTCTGGCCGCTGCTCGACATTACATAGCATGCCCAGTAACCCGTGTCCCCTGCTCGTCATTACATAGCATGCCCAGTAACCCGTGTCCCCTGCTCGTCATTACATAGCATGCCCAGTAACCCCTATCCACTTTTTGTCATTATATAGCATGTTTTGTAACCCCTGTCCCCTGCTCCTCAATACATAGCATGTCCTGTAACCCCTGTCCCTTCTTTGTCACTACATAGCATGTTCAGTAACCCTTGTCCCCTGCTCCTCAATACATAGCATGTCCTGTAACCCCTGTTCCCTGCTAAAATGACATAACATATCCAGTAACCCCTGTCCCCTGCTCGTCATTACATAGCATGCCCAGTAACCCGTGTCCCCTGCTCGTCATTACATAGCATGCCCAGTAACCCGTGTCCCCTGCTCGTCATTACCTAACTGTTTGCTCTCACATAATGTGCCTGTTGGTCCGTCCACTGTGTGTGTGTGCACAGTGCGCTCTGTCAGTTTAGCACTAAGTTATTCAGCCAACATCGTTAAAACTCGTATTCAAGTGATCACTTAATCAAACAGCGACTTGTTAACTTTATGCACTTCTCAAACACAAGCTGTATGAACCATACAAATGTTGGCTGCCTCGAACGTGACCGCTGCCGCGCTGGTCAGGGTTCAAGGTTCGATCCCAAGTTAAAAAGGCAAACTGTTACTGAGTTTTTCCATTATAATTATTCCGTAGTAACCAGGCGTCTCTCTACTACGTACATGAAAATAAAATTCATTAAAATTCAATCATCTTGATTCAAATTAAATATTCTGAAAACGTTAAAAGTTTTGACCGTTTATTGCGAACTAAGTGTACAAAATATTGGTGTAATGTTGTCTACTTGTGACTCAGCATCCTTTTGCAAGTATTGTACCGTATATATCAGTACCTATATCATTGCATTGTCAGCAATAATATTATAAATAACTTATAGTTACAACGAAATCTTTCGACTGGGTACTCAATTAAATAACTAACTTTATTATAATAATCTATCTGTTTCGTAACAAGAACTTTTGATTTGAACTTTTTAATCTATTGGAATCGCGCGCCTACCTAAGTGGGTGTGACGCAATATTTCCTTAAACATAATAATATGATTACCACAAACATGCGAAGTAACCTTAGATTCTCATTGCTTCCATAGCGTTGTCTTCCGGACTACCACGAGACAAATATTTGTCAAAGTATTAGCACTTCATTTAGTGATAACAGTACACACGCCTTAGGTGAGGTCACGGAGGAGGTACAAAAGTCAAAAAAGTCAAAAGTCAAACCATTTATTTCGAATAGGCACATAAGAGGCACTTTTGAACGTCAGAATTTACAAAACAAATAGAATTGATTCTAGTTGCCCCTTCCAAAAGGTAGTTTCGTATGGAGAAGAATGGGCAAGAAACTCCATCGGTACTCTTTTAAAAATGTTTTACAATATTTTGTTTGAGTACATTAATTATATGATTATATGTGAAGACGATGCACCTAGAATAAAATTACTATACCATAATAGGTAAAACGAATTAAAAACTAAGCAATGAAATATAACTTAATTATTAGATAGATACATGGTGTTCACATATTTACAAACATCATAAAAGTATGTTTTTCTAAAAAAAAAAAAAAAAAAAGTCAGTGTGTGAGTATAGGTTATCACAGAATGTAAAATCTAAAAATAGCAACCGGTTTGATTTTGTCTAGACTCTAGATTGTCCTATGGAGCTGGACCAGCATGTTTCCAAGCATTCCTGTCCTGGATATAATCCTCTAACTTGTAATATGCTTGTTTACAAATTGTACTTTTAATATGTGTTTTAAATTTTCTCTCATTTAATTTCAATATATCACAAGGTATTTTCTTGTAACATTTAACACAGTACCCCATAAAAGATGTATGTACTTTAGATAATCTGAAAAATGGTTGATCTATTTTATCTTTATTTCTAGTATTAAAATGATGTCTATCGCTTACCTTGTTAAAAATATGTAGATTTTTCCTTACATAAATAATATTTTCATAAATGAATTGGCAAGGTACCGTCATAATATTAATCCTTTTAAATAGTTCCCTAAGAGATTCGCGGCGACGGAGATTATAAATTGCTCTGACAGCTCTCTTTTGCAAAATAAAGATGGACTCAATGTCAGCAGCCCGACCCCACAGTAAAATGCCATACGACATAATGCTGTGGAAGTAACTAAAATAAACCAAACGCGCGGTTTCTATATCTGTTAGCTGTCTTATCTTTCTAACAGCATAAGCGGCCGAGCTTAGCCGCCCCGCCAGAGAGGTTATATGTGGTCCCCATTGCAGTTTCTCGTCTGTAGTGATTCCTAGGAAAACCGTTTGATTAATAAATTCCAGTTTTTCTCCGTTCAATATGATATCACATTCGCTACTTCTAACATTAGGTAATTTAAATCTAATACTTTTGGTTTTTTTTTTCATTTAGTACCAAATTATTTAACGTAAACCAATCTTGGACCTGAAGAATAGAGTTATTCACTTCGTCAAGATTTTGTGATCGTCGATCTATTTTAAAGATCAATGATGTGTCATCACCAAATAACACCATCTTCGGTTGATTTGGAAGTAATTGGGGTAAATCATTAATGTAAACTAAAAAGAGGAATGGACCCAATATCGAACCTTGAGGAACGCCCATTGCCATTTCAGACCCTAATGAGTTAACGCCGTTTATTTGAACTTTAACCTTTCTATCTTTTAGGTATGATCTTAGTAAATCAAGAGCTGCATTCCTAATCCCATAGTGCACATGGGGGCACCATGTACCGCATGTGTGTCCCATGGTACCGCACAAAGGCTTCAGTATGAAAGGTGTATTCAATTTGTAGTTAAATTAAATCAATGTGCATTTCATAATTTTATTGGCTGTTGATATTTAAGTCAAATGAGGTTTGACAACGCGGTAGTACTTTTAATTGATTCTGTCAAAACGATGGCGTCTTCTTTGTGACGAGCATTAATTGCTCAGCAACCATATTAAAGTACCTAATCGAGTCGCAACCCGTTAAATACTTATTATTAAGTAGTTCCGGTCGCCATCTGTGGCCTTCATCATCAGTTCCACTTTACCAAATGGTGCTTTCCGAGAGCAAATGCACGAGTTACAATAAAAAATACATAAATCGTTATAGGTGTGATAATATATTATATTATATAATTATATATTTTATTTCTATAATATTTGAGGATTTCCCTCGATTTCCATAGGATGACCACATCAAATTCTGACTTAGTGACAATGAGACCACCTCGAGAGCATACCGATTCGGTTAACAATTGTTGGAGAAATCGGTGAACATAAATAAAAAAAAATATTAATAGATCAGGAATTATTTATACATGTTTAGTACATTTATTTAGATTAACCATTTTGAAAGTATTTACATAATTTAAAAACTAAACAAACTTAAAACAAAAATAATAATATGTACAAGTAAGTACCTATATAACAAAGGGGGGGTAAAATCATAGGGCATCAAAAAATTCTTCCGCATCGCTTTCAGTGGGAAAAGTGCCCAAAAGGCTGGCAGCATTGCCACGTTGTATGGCAATGCTGATTTTTTGGCCGAAAAATAGGCCAGCCCTCTGGTCACGTGAGGAGTCGACCAACCGCTTGGCGATGTCTCGAAAAACTAAGTGGGCACTCGGACCCCATGGCCCTAGTGTTTCAACCCCAAACGGCTCGAACATATAAGTCCCAGTAAGATTAAAGTATTTGCGCCGTTTGAGGTTTTCCGCACCTGAAGCAGCCGCTCCAGCACAGCTCACCGTGCTAGGAAGATGGGATGGCGCAAGGGTGTCGACACATGTTGCATCCCACACCAAAGGCCTACCTACCTTCCAAGGCATTATAGTCATTCCGTCTGGTCTCTTCCCATCGTCGCGTGCCAAGCCATTGGGTTCTAAAACAGCGGGCACCCCGGCGGTGACAAGAGCACGACGGATGATGTCATTGATGCTGGCATGCCATGCTATCCGGCCTGCGCTTTTACTGCAGGATAGGCCATGGTGTCCGAGGCAGTCGACACCTTCACCGCAATGGCAGCGATGCGGAGCCACGCAAGGAGCACCCAGACGCAGACAAGTAGCGAGCCGGAAAGTAGTGTCACCCACCCAGCATAGTGCCTATGTTGGGCGACGGTAGCGCCTGAAGCCAGAGGCCCGACTCCCACTCACCCACAGCCAGCAAGCGGGCACGCTCAGCAGTATTGGTAGACGTATTAATAAGATTATTCCGTACCAACCTGCAGAGCGGCTCATCCCACTGCCTCTGGGAAGATGGGTTCACGGGCCGATCTGTATCATAATAAGTAATTATTATCATTAATGGAATTGACAAATAAACCTTTAATAATGAAAACAAAGCAAACCTGGCTCTCTGAGGCTTCCCGGATACTATTGACTCATGTAACAAGTTTCAAGCTCACGTTCGTTTGTCGCTATTGACACGACAAACTCACGTTATTGCCAGCAAAGTAAACGATGACGCAGCCGGTAATTACATACCATGAGGTACTATTTTTGTCGAAAACTAAACTATTTTCGCGCTTCGCTATCGATGGGTACCGACTCTACTGACTTCCCTTTGTAGTGTTTTTTACGAAGTCGGATGTTTTTTTTTTTTAAGTTTTTATTTTCTCTACTTATTTGATATTAATTTCAACTTGATACCTCTACGCGTTCCTGAGAAAAGGGGTCTTGACAGACTGACAGACAGACAGACGGACAACGATGTGATCCTATAAGGGTTCCGTTTTTTCCTTTTACGGAAACCTAAAAATACCCAAATCGCTATAGGTGAGCCTATAAAATTTTAAGATTTTCCTCGATTTCCATGGGATCCCCGCATCAGATTCTGACTTGGTGACAATGGGACCACCTCGGGAGCATACCCATTCAAACAAAACGAATTTTCAAAATTGGTCTACAATTTACGGAGACATCGCCCAACATGCACAAAAAGGTTGATTATGGGCTATAATATAGCGAATCAAAGTAAAAAAAAACCGGCCAAGTGCGTGTCGGACTACGCACAATGAAGGGTTCCGTAGTTAGGATGAATATATCCCTAAAACAAACTTAACATTGTAACAATTTTCGGACTTTTTCCTTTACTTGTGCTGTGAAGTATGAAAACATCATGTACGTAAGAAAAAATCTAAATCTTTTCAGTAAAAGAGGTGAAAGACACAATTATGGGACTAGAAATAGGGACCAATTAGTTCAACCAGGTTTCAGACTGGCTAAAGTAGACTCATCCTTTGTGGGGTACTGTTTAAAATGTTACAATAAAATACCTCCCCACATCGTCCAACTAAATGAAATGAAATTTAAATGTTGTATAAAACGCACACTATGTAGCCAAGCATATTATAAGTTGGGGGATTACATCGCTGACAAAAATGCTTGGCTTAACGCTGGTCCTGCTCCACAAGGGCGCATACACTAATTGATTAGCATTCAAAAATATTGTTGGAGCTGCTGAAGATTGTAAATACTATCTCTATATTGTATAAATTCAATCTCTTAGTATTGTATAATTTCATAGCACATGTGTGAGCTCTATGTACCTACCATTTACTAAGTACGTCTTTCATTGACTTGAATGTGCCCGCGGCTGAGTGTGGCATGCTCACTCAAATGTCTCGCTGATGGTGGCGTGTGTGTTGGATCATTAAGTTCCCTTCAAAATTGTTGAGCTAAATGGTGCTGATCCATGCGTCATGTTCGTGAACGGGCGCCGTCAGTGGGGACTGGTCATTTCTTGGCTGCCACGGCTTATTTTAACTAATTTTAATTGTTTTTTTAATGGTTTTATCTTTTTATTGCGGACGCTTTTAACGTGCACGTCTTTCTACATTGTCCTCACAAGTATAATTTCAACATGAATGATGTAACCAATACTTTGTCACAATATTTTGATTAAAAAGAGTGTCCGTGGAGTTTCTTGCCCATTCTTCTCCATAGGAACCTACTACGCTTTGGAATGGGCAACTAGATTCATCTCTCTGACTGACCGACCCCTTGACAATTTAAAAGTGCCTGTAATTGGTTTATTTGAAATAAATGCTTTGAGTTTGAGTGAGACCTTGCTGCTGCCCAAATTTCATGATTCTAGGTCAACGGGAAGTACCCTATAGGTTTTGATTTATTTGCGAGTATCAAAATATGGCGCATAAAGGCTATTACAAACACACGCGATATCGCGGGCGCGACATGCACCGACAAAGGAATTGTCTTTGTCGGTGCCTGTCGCGCCCGCGATATCGCGTGAGTGTGTAAGAGCCTTAAATCGTCGTAATTTTTATTGCGTTGACATAGAAGCTTGATTTTTTTAGAGCTTCAAGGGACCGTAGACCTACGTATTTGATATTAATTTCAACTTGATACCTTCACGCGTTCCTGAAAAAAATGGTCTTGACAGACTGACAGACAGACATACAGACAACGAAGTAATCCTATAAGGAAACCTAACCCCCCCCCCCCCCCTTAACCCTCTAAACGTATTGAGTATTGAGTAAGGGTTCCGTTTTTTCCTTATGAGGTACGGAGCCCTAAAAATACAGTTAGAAGCTGCGAGAGTCAGCAGCATAGCGCGCTTTGCAACCTTTCTGCAGCTGCTATAGCTCTAAGGGGGCGCCTAACCTAATCCCTATAAACCCATAACCCCTATTTAATAGATCCAGTAGAGTTACATAATTGCTATTTTCACTATTTTTAACCGACTTCACAAAAAGGAGGAGGTTCTCAAGTCGGCTGTATTTTTTTAGGGTTCCGTAGTAAACGGACCCTTATAGTTTCGCCATGTCCGTCTGTCTGTCTGTCTGTCCGTCCGTCCGTCCGTCTGTCCCCGGCTTAGCTCAGAGACTCTTAGTACTAAAAAGCTGTAATTTGGCATGGGTGTAGGTACATAATTACTTCTGCCGAAAAAGTCCTAAAATAAAATCTTGAAAAAAAAAATTTTTTAGGGTACCTCCCTAACACGTAAAGTGAGGATGATATTTTTTTTTCTCGTCTATCCCATGGTGTAGGGTATCGTTGGATAGGCCGTTCAAAAATATTGAAAGTCTGTAAAAACTATTTTTCTATGCAGGGATCTGTTTGCATAATACGAGTATTAAGCTTTGAAGTGCTAAATTTTGTTAGAGTCAAGTGTCCCCCCCTCCCCCTGCCAGCTAAATGGTTGATTAACGATATGTGAAAAAAATCATGGCTGTATAAAAAATAAGTTCAAAAAAACTACAACCTGACTACTGAAAAATCACACTCTAAAAAGTATGAAACAAAAAAATATTCTCATCTGAAATAAATTATTATGTACAAACTATTCAATATTTATCTTAATACGAGTATATTTTAATGTATTTAATACATATTCATAGTGATGTTCAGAAGACAGCCGTGGTCGTATGCCACTTTGCCCTAAAGATTATGATCGCTTACTACTGTTAGAATGTGTTGTTTTGATAGGTTAGGTGGCATACGACCACGGCTGTCTTCTGAACATCACTATGAATATGTATTAAGATTTTTTATTTGTGGAAACATGAGTACACATAAAGAGCATGCAAGTTATTAAATACATTGTAGTTTAAGACCAGTCATGTTTGGCCTTAGTGGCGTACAAATATTTAAATTTCAGTACCTAATAAAAGTTATTGGATAAGTATTAGATTACATAAGGACAAAATAATAAGTAAATGTCAATCTTGATTGGAATTAAATTAATTACGAACAAAATTGTTTCGTAATTATGACCATTCATAATTACGAAACAATTTCTACATGTCAATTCAAATTATCACCATAGCAATAATATGTTGCTTTATGTACAGATTATGTCAAAGATGTATTGATAATATTGGGTATTAGATGTTGTCATTAAGAAATTCTAGAATACTGTAATATGCTTTCCCTTCTAGCAGTATCATTCATTTATTTTTTAATTGACGGACATTAAGCTCCTTCCAACTCTTTGGGAGTTTATTGAAATATAAATTTTAGGGGCCATACAGAAAACACTCTTGTGCAGTAATGCTGTATTCGATCTATGTAGACAGAGAATACTGTCATCGCGTCTACTACGGTTGTGATCGACCACTTCTGATTGACGTGAAATAAGTGTCGATTTGATTTCAGAAACATGACAATGTCTAAAATGTAAAGGCAAGGCAGAGTTAATATTTTATATTTTTTAAAGTAGGGCTTACAACGTTCGGTTGGCTGTAACTTAAACATAGTCGAGATACACCTTTTTTTGGCTTTAAAGGGTATGTCCTTGTCGGTTGAGTTGCCCCAGAAAAATATCCCATATCACTACAGTGTCGCGGCAACCCCATCAACATCCTAAACCCATTATTGTAGAGGATCCGTAACACAAGCTTTTATTTAACTTGCAATGTTCGTATGTCAGGTTGTCCTCTTCAAAAATTGCAAACTATTTTTAAGCCACTTGTTGGTATCCAATTATGCTGAAGGCATACTGTATTTATTTAGGGCATTAAAATAATATGTACATAAATAACAACTTTTAAACCTAAAAAATTAATACTAATTAATAAAAATAACAAAATTATATCATAACTAAAACATTCACAAACTAAAATATGGCGTCGAAAAATTCATCCACATCACTGTCGACTGGTAATGTACCCAAGAGACTGGCGGCATTGCCACGTCGTATGGCAATACTTAGCCTCTGGCCAAGGTAAAAGCCAGCCCTTGGGTCGCGGGAAGTGTCAACCAGCCGTTTCAAGATTTCATTAAAAAGACCATGAGCACTAGGACCACGGCCCGAGGGTTTCAACCCCAAACGGCTTGGAAATATAATTTCAAACAAGGTTATTATACTTACGCCGCTTGAGGTTCTCCGCAGCCGCAGCAGTAGTGCCAGCACAGCACGCCGAGCCAGGAAGATGGGATGGCGCAAGAGTATCGACACAGGTTGCATCCCACACTAAAGGCCTACCCACCTTCCATGGAAATAAAGACATACCGTCCGGTCTCTTGCCATCGTCACGTGCCAAGCCATTGGGTTCTAATACAGCTGGAACGCCGACGGTGACAAGAGCTCGTCGGATGATGTTGTTAATGTTCGCGTGCCGCGCTAAGCGACCCGCACTTCGGCTGCAAGACAGGTCGTGGTGTCCGAGACTGTTGACAACTTCGCCACAGTGACTGTGATGAGGAGAATCACATGGAGCTCCTAGTCTTAGGGAAGCAGCGAGGCGGAAAGTAGTGTCGTCGAACAAAGTGCTTATGTTCGACGACGGTAGTGCATGAAGCCACAAACCCGACTCCCACTTACCCACAGCCAGCAGGCGCGCACGCTCCGCAGTAGTAGCAGACGTGTCAAGTAAATTGTTCTGTACTACTCTGCAGAGCGGCTCATCCCACCGTCTCTGGGAATATGGATTATCGGGTAGATCTGAGGTCGGGCAAGCGAATCTCCAGGCATCGATAGCCTCGGTGAAGCACGGCACATCAAAATTAATCAGTGTGGAGGCTAGGATTTTCCTGATTAATTTATCAGTGCCGTGGACCGAGGATATGAAAGCCGGTAAACTAATACTAGGAATTTTACGGACGCCGAGGCCTCCCATACGAATGGGAAGAGTAGCTTGTGCCCAAGCTCGGTCGTCCATGGCCACATTTAAAATCGAAGTTAATGTGAGTTGGATAATTTGTTAAATAATTTTTTAATACAAGGTGCTTCCATAAATGGATAACGCGAAGGAAATATGATAATTTTGGGCCGAAACAGCAGTACAACAGGCATACTTATGTTATTATTAAGTCACCTACTTGTTTGTCTGTCTGTCGTTCCTGGTGGAATCCTGCAAACTGAATTAAAACCACTTTCTCATACCCTACGGAGTTGAAATTTTACATGTTGGTTCAATTCCAAAGAAAATATATTTTTATGATAAGCATGACCTTATTCTACACTCAGGATAGGCTCCAGATGAAAGAACTCCTCAATGGTCAACAGTGCAAACATTTAATTTTATATGCGCATTTATTTATGATAGTTCGTTCTAAAGTCCACTATGACTTGGCTGCTGCACCCTGGATTGGCTCCAGACGAGGGAACTCCTCCACGGCAGACAGTGCAAACACGAGATTTCATATATGTACGCATTTATTTATGATATTTCATTTTCAACTTCAAATTATTTATTTCGATAGAATACACGGTGCCCACATATTAACAAACATCGTAAAAGTATATATTTTCCAAAAAAAAAAAATAATAAGTCAGTGTGTGAGTTTAGGTAATCACAGAATGTAAAATCAATGTCATAAAAATAACAAATTATACAATTAAAATAGCAACCAGTTTGATTTTGTCTGGACTCTAGATTGACTCCAGACTGTTTTAAAGAAGAAGGATTTAAAAAACATTTAATAAATAATATAAACTTCGAAGGCGATGCACCTACAGGTTGTAACTTAAAGAATGAATCGTTAAAAGTTTGTTAATATATATATTTTCAAGAAAATAAAAACGACAAGAAGCAAAAACACAATCATACTGCGCAAGTCGTAGGCGCCATCTTACGAACACTTACACAGTCGCACCATTTACCGTCGGTTTGATAAATGATTTATTTCTGTAAGTAGGTTTTACAAACACTTTTACACGTCAATCATATTTAAAAAAAAACTAGATGAGGTCGGCGTTTCGTATCCGACTACTCTGAGAAGAAAAGCCGAAATAAACTCAGAGGTCACAGTCTCTTGTATGGCCCCGCAACGTGTCGCGGCGTAATCGCTTAACAAACTCAGAGGTCACAGTCTCTTGTATGGCCCCGCAATGTGTCGCGGCGTAATCGCTTAACAAACTCAGAGGTCACAGTCTCTTGTATGGACCCGCAACGTGTCGCGGCGTAATCGCTTAACAAACTCAGAGGTCACAGTCTCTTGTATGGCCCCGCAATGTGTCGCGGCGTAATCGCTTAACAAACTCAGAGGTCACAGTCTCTTGTATGGCCCCGCAACGTGTCGCGGCGTAATCGCTTAACAAACTCAGAGGTCACAGTCTCTTGTATGGACCCGCAACGTGTCGCGGCGTAATCGCTTAACAAACTCAGAGGTCACAGTCTCTTGTATGGCCCCGCAATGTGTCGCGGCGTAATCGCTTAACAAACTCAGAGGTCACAGTCTCTTGTATGGCCCCGCAACGTGTCGCGGCGTAATCGCTTAACAAACTCAGAGGTCACAGTCTCTTGTATGGACCCGCAACGTGTCGCGGCGTAATCGCTTAACAAACTCAGAGGTCACAGTCTCTTGTATGGCCCCGCAACGTGTCGCGGCGTAATCGCTTAACAAACTCAGAGGTCACAGTCTCTTGTATGGCCCCGCAATGTGTCGCGGCGTAATCGCTTAACAAACTCAGAGGTCACAGTCTCTTGTATGGCCCCGCAACGTGTCGCGGCGTAATCGGTTAACCCTCCCCTTTAACGTGTGAGTTATAAGGATGACCCATAATAATGTATTTCGTTGCTTTGTACATTAGGTTACATCCGAAGCAGATCACGATGGTGCCCCGCCCCGTCCCGCAGTCACCGACACCCCCCCTCATCCCCGAGTACTTCGCGGGGAGAGAGGTGTTCATCACTGGTGCCACTGGATTTATGGGCAAGGTAGGTCAGGTGGTAGGTAGGTCAGCAGTTACATTGGCTGTGTTTAACCAATGTAGCGGGAGTGGAGGACAATAGTATGTAACTACGAGTGCGTGCGTGCGGGACGCACAACGAAGGGTTCCGGAGTTGGGTGAACTTATCCCAAGAACAAGCTTGACTTATGTATGACATATACACATACATACATAAACTCACGCCTTCTTCCCATGGGGGTAGGCAGAAACTGAAGAACGCCACCTGCTACCCTCCTTACATACTCCTTTTGCTTCGCCTACGTTCATACATCTGGTCATACACGTACGCCGATTGCGAGTACTACGCACCTGACCTTTCTGAAGAACATCACCAATTTGGTCACTATATGTCCTCCTAGGGCGTCTCCTCCCCGCGTTTCCACTCACCTCTGCTTTATAAATACCTTTTGTTAGTCGCGTTCCACTCATCCTCTCAACATGACCAAACCATCTAAGCATACTCTTTTCAATTTTTGTTACTACATCTTCTTTTAAACTGCACCGTTGCCTTATCACCTCATTTTTCAGCCTATCATTCATAGTCACGCCAGACATGCTTCGCAAGGAACGCATTTCCACTGCATTTATTCTACTTTCATGCTTCTTTTGCCACACCCAACATTCACTTCCATACATAAGCGTAGGCACCAGCACACCATTGTGAACAGCCAGTCGAGCCTTTTTGGGCATCTACTGATTGGTCACAATCGCATGTATAGCACCATTCACTTTCTTTCTCGCATTTACTCTCCTTTCCACATCTTCATCAATCTTTCCATCCCTTGTAAACTGACTCCCCAAATATATAAACTTACTTACTTGCTCCACACTCTTATCATTTATTTTCACATCACACACCGACACATCCTCTCTCTTTCAAACACCATGACCTTCGTCTTATTCACATTTATATTCATCCCCTTCCTCTTATATGCTTCATCCATCACAGTCACCATGTCTTGCAACAGTTCTGCAGACGATGCAAGTAGAACTTGATCATCTGCGTAGAGAAGGCATTTCACAGGCAACTCAATCATTCTCAATCCGCACTCACTCTCTTTCAAATCTATCAGACAACTATCCATGTACAAGTTGAACAGCCACGGTGACGCTACACAACCCTGTCTAACACCCCTTGAGATGCAGAACAAGTCCGTGTATGCCCCATTTAACCTAACACAAGCACTGGAATCCTCCTACAAAGATTTCAGTGCCCGTACCAAGCTCCAATCCACACCGTACACTGATAGTGTTGACCACAGTTCTTCCCTCCATACACTGTCATAGGCCTTCTCCAAGTCAACGAATGCACAGTAGACTTTCTTGTGCTTTGCCAGATATTTTTCGGCTATGCATCTTAAGGAGAAGATCTGATCCATACATCCCATTCCCTCTCTAAATCCTGCCTGCATATCCCATATTTTCTCATCTGTCATTCTTACCACTCTATTTATCAAAACCTTTGCATACACTTTGCCGAAAACACTCAAAAGACTGATGCCGCGGTAGTTTTTACACTCCTGCTGAGAGCCTTTTCCCTTATATACTCGTAGTGGTACGATTACAGCCTTGCACCAGTCATCTGGCACATGGCCATATCTCCAACACATATTAAAGATCCGGCATAACAGGCTTGCTACCACCCCGTCACCACCCTTCAGCATTTCAGCAGACACTCTGTCATACCCTGCAGCTTTCCCAATTTTCATCCCTTTCAACGCTCTTACAATCTCATCTATTTCTATTTAATTCCACTCATCTGCATGTGAGCTTGGGTCCTCAAAACTGGCTTCTGCCCAATTACCCACTCCTTGTACACTATACACATTTATATTTAGAACAAACTTGACTTATGTGTGACCCATACACATTTACATTTAGATCAAACTTTACTTATGTATGACACATACACATTTACGTTTAGAACAAACTTGACATATGTATGACATACGAGTATACACAGTATCTCCCTATATATGTTATTCTTTTCTTTTTTTTGTCCTTTAAATGTATGAACTGTTATTTACCTATTATTAATATTTTAACTTTGTTAGCTTAGTCCTAACTTTATTGTTCATGCTGTTGTCTCCTATACGTGAAGGAGTACACCTACTTAATACGATGTTGCCCTTTATTTATGTGTCCTATATTGTGTACCTTCTGTTGGAGATCCTAAATCAATAAATAAATAAACATTGTAGTTGAAAAACATGTTCTACAAAATGTAAGTTAGTCGACTATTACTCTTTCACTTGTAAAGCCTACTTAGCTGTGATAGATTTCCTTTTAACTTCTTTATATTATTACATGCTATCTTGAATCTTGAATTTTTTCACACAATTATTCAAAAACAACCATTTAGCTGGCAGGGAGACACTTGACGCTAACAAAAACAACCATTTAGCTGGCAGGGAGACACTTGACGCTAACAAAAACAACGATTTAGCTGGCAGGGAGACACTTGACTCTAACAAAAACAACCATTTAGCTGGCAGGGAGACACTTGACGCTAACAAAAACAACCATTTAGCTGGCAGGGAGACACTTGACGCTAACAAAAACAACCATTTAGCTGGCAGGGAGATACTTGACGCTAACAAAAACAACCATTTAGCTGGCAGGGAGACACTTGAAGCTAACAAAAAAAACCATTTAGCTGGCAGGGAGACACTTGACGCTAACAAAAACAACCATTTAGCTGGCAGGGAGACACTTGACTCTAACAAAAAATTGCATTTTAAAGCCAAATTTTTCGCAAACGGATCTCTGAATCGAAACGTAGAACGTCGTCGAGCAGACGAAGTTTTCAAACATATTCAATGAAGCAATGGATTGTGAGTTTTCTTCAAAATACTTTGGGGGTAATATTTGGGGTGCTGGAGATCGAACTTAGGAGCCCACTTACGTTAGTAATATGGTGTATATCATGATGATGTCTCCCAGGTGCTGGTGGAGCGCCTGCTGTGGACATGTCGAGACGTCTGCCGCCTGCACCTGCTGATGCGGCACAAAAAGGATACCAACCCCGAGAAGAGACTCGCACAGCTCAAACAATCGCAGGTTTGACAACTTCAAATTAAACATTGGTTTACACAAAGTGGAGACAACAATACGAAAATAACTTAAAACAGTGGCAAAAGTGGCGGTGGGTTTTGTTTACATGGAGCGACTGCCTATCTGACTTCCACAACCCAGTTACTGAGTAACACGACACCCCTTTGTAAAACTGGTTGTCATACTTTCGGGCTTCTGACGACCCGTAAAAATTAAGATGGTCACCCATCCACGGACCAACCGCGGCAAGCATGGCTTAACCTGATCGACTGACCCGTGCGGCTGTTATTTCTTAGCCCCTCTCAACGAAATCAAATAGGTACTATCTTTAAATTAATTTGAAATGATGTATCTATTATTATTATATTACTTACTAAATATTATTATTTAAAAGTAATATATGAATTAAGTATTTATAAAGTAATACATAATTTAAGAAATAATTACGTAATAACTATATTATTAAATTACATTTTTTAAATATATTTTTCGTAATTTATCGTTATAATGATCCTTCTGCTGTCATTCCAATTTCCCTATTGCCTAGTCGTCGGCGAAGTTTGTTTTCTTCTTCTACACATCACATACACATCTATCAGCCGTTATCTCAGTACCCCCGTACTGGCCATATAATAGAACCGTATACACAAAAAAATGTATTGTGAAAATGTAACCGTTTTTCGTCGCTCACATTTTGTTTTTGAAAGGTGTTCGACGTGATCCGGCGGCACTGCCCACAGCAGCTAGACAAGCTCAGCATGCTAGCCGGTGACGTCACCAGGCCGAGGTTTGGCCTCGACCAGCACTCCATCAGCCAGCTCAACCAGGTCAGTTCGTACAACTCCATACAGCTACCATACCCAAACTTATTTAAATAATCGCCAACAATGCGTAGAAATATCTAGGCACACATTATCAGAGAAGAAAATATATAGATCCACTTATCGTCTAAACTCATGTGGTGTTCCCCAGGGCAGTATATTAGGTCCCTTTTTGTTCTTATTGTATATCAATGATTTGTCCAACGTAACCCCACACTCTTGCATTCTGTACGCTGACGATACTACTCTTAGCATTAAACTCACCAATGGTAATATGATCAATTACGTAAAAGAAATTAGCGACACATTAAACAAAATAATTGAATGGCTTAAAGACAACAATTTACTTGTAAATATAAGTAAAACGAAACTAATACAATTCCAAGCTTATAATAGCACACGTCACCAATTAGAAATAAAATATGCAGATAATGCTGTAGAAGAGGTTGAAAGTGCGACTTTCTTGGGTATAACATTGGATAAATATTGTAACTGGAAAGTGCATATAGAAAAACTATGCGCTAAGGTACAAAGATTTGTTTTTGCTTTAAATAGAATAACTCGCGTGGCTGGTATCAGCGCAGCACTTAATCCGTATCATGGTTACGTAGCATCAATTCTTCGATACGGCATAATTATATGGGGAAATTCTGTTGATACTATTAAAGCGTTCCGAGCCCAATGTATTCGTTCAATGACTAAAGCACAACCATTACAAAGCTGTGTCCCAATCTTTAAAAAGCTCAAAATACTACCACTCCCATCTTTATATATATTTGAACTGTGTATCTTTGTACGTAAAAACATAGCTTTATTTCAAGTATATAATGATGTTTTTGTAAGAAAAAGCAGAAATACTTATAAAATGTGTGCACCTCAACAAAGAATTCAACTATTTTCTAATAATGTTTACTGCATGGCAATTAAAATATATAATAAATTACCCAATGAATTTAAGATTCTTAACTTTATGACATTTAAAAATAAATTATTTAACTTCCTATTACAAAAGTGTTACTACACAACGACTGAGTTTTTAAATGAAAGATTTGATTCTAAATTTAAATTAGATGACAACTGACATTTGTGCGAATTGAATAGAATTTTATTATTTATTTGACATTGTATATCCTTTTTATTATTTTTATTATTGTATTTCATTCTTGACATTATGATTACTAATAACTCCTGAGCGTGCATGTAACGGTAATTATTTTTCCCTTTTTCTTGACATTTGTTTATTTGTTAAAAAAATTAAATTATTTTCAATATTTGTACGCTGGAAACAGCAGAATATTATGGACATCACATTATAATTTGTAACACCTTGTAAAACAATATTCTGACAAATAAATTATTATTTATTTTATTTTTATTTTCATATCACCGCGTCATGGTGGACGAAACTCTTTGATATCAAAAGTCATTTATTCAAATCAGGCTGAGATTCAGCACTTTTTGAACATCAAAATTACGTAAGACAGTCCCCCGGCACTCCCGCCCTTCACCACTTCCTAGTGCTTTACAAATATAAAATTATTGGCATAAAGGCTCTTACAGACTCACGCGATATCGCGGGCGCGACGCGACATTATTAGGACAATTTCTTTGTCGGTGCCTGTCGCGCCCGCGATATCGCGTGAGTTTGTAAGAGCCTTAAAGCCCTGACTCCTGCGCTAGGTAAAACACCTGTGTTACAGGAGCCAGTGTTTTCTCCCAAACAATAGGTTCTGGATTATATGCAATATACGAGTACATCGTTTGAATTTACTTATGACAAACAAAGGTAATAATTAAAATAGTAAAATAGTAGTTACATTCATAATTAAAATAAATAATTAGATTTATGATTAAAATTGTTATTAAATACATAATAAGAGAAGTAAAAATTATGGTAACAATTGATTTTTTATATTGTCGTTCTACATTTGTGTAAGTGTGAGTGTGAAGTGTAAAGTATGTGTGTTTAATGAGTGGTTATGTGGAGTGTGGCTGTGGTGGTGTTGTGAATGGACGTTAATGAGAGGGTGTGTACAGTACGTGGGTGATGTGTGATCTTACTGAACTTAAATGTATGTATACCTATATTAAAATGTATTCTGTTTGACTGTACTCTTGTGTCAGTAGCCATGACTTAGTTTTAGTTTTAGCTTCCCTTATTGTAAGAGGATTAATATTGAGAGCACTGTTTGTTTTATTATAAATGCGACTTGACAAATACATGCGTTGCCTTCTAGCAGCTGCGGTGTCTAATTTAACAGATAGGCAAACGTTTCTTAAAGTACGCTTACTTAAAACTTGCTTATTTTAATGGTGTGACAAGATGCTGCTTGGTAACTATATGTAAAACATACATTTGCCGTACAGTGAGAACTTGACACTTGTCATACAAAGTTGTGGTGGGGAATCTAAAAGGCCTAAACGTCATTGCTTTAAGCACAGATCTTTGGGCCCTTTCAAGTCGAATCATGTGCGTTTTGCATGCCCCACCCCACACACCAATGCAATACCCGATCACTGACTGAACCAGTGCGTAGTAGTTCATAAGCAGCGACATGTCGGAGTGTCTTAAATACCCATGAGTTTTCTAATTCGTAAATTTATCGTCGAGTAGTATTCTTAAATATTTAATTGTATTTGATTGAGGAATAGGTAGACATGAGCAAGACTTGTAGTTTTGGGGGGCATTACATGCGTCTAACTTAACGCATATCTTGGCAGGCTTAAGTTTAGAGAAACTGAATTGGATAAGAGTCGATTTTGCTAGGTTTAAGGTTAGTAGGTTATCTCGTAGCCAGTTGCTCACGTTAAGTAGGCCTGACTCGGCTTTTTGTCGAACCTCATCCCAAGTCTCTCCATGGAATACGAGTGCTGTGTCATCAGCATATGTAAAAATCTTACCATTTGCAAGAGCTAGCTGACACAGATCGTTTATGTGGATCAAGAAGAGACTGGGACCAAGAATACTACCCTGTGGTACGCCGTATGTGAACTGGGCATCTGAGCTAACGTGTTCTCGTATTTTCACTATCTGTGTACGATCACAGAGAAAGTCTTGAAATAGTTTCAGGGCCGTTCCCCGAACACCAATCCGTTCCAGTTTGTCCACAAGAATAGGTATAGAAACGGTGTCAAAAGCCTTGGCTATGTCAAGGAAAATGCCGATGCACTTTTTTCGTGCATTCAGTTGAGATGTAACATGATCCACAAGTTGCCCGACAGCGTCCTCAGTGTTTCTTCCTGACCTAAAACCAAACTGGGCATCCGACAATATCTAGTTACGTTCTAAAAAGCTAACTAGTCTTGTGTTCAGAACTTTTTCTAGTATTTTAGACACTGTCGAAAGAACCGAAATAGGCCGGCAGTTTTTGACATCGTCCTTCAACCCACTCTTGTGGACAGGCGTTATCAAAGATTTTTTGAAAATGATATGTCTCGCTAGTTTAAGGAACTTAGCAGGAATGGCGTCCCAACCGACGGCACAGTCATTGTTTAGGTTGAGTATCAATGCTTCAATTTCAAACTCATCCGGGGGAAGTAGGACTATCGAGTTGAGGTTCGTGTTTATGCCCGAGTTATGAGATAATAGGTTAGTAAAGGAAGTTATGGTGTTAGTAATATTATCAGCTAGGTGTTTGCCTATATTAGAGAAATACTCGTACTTATTTATATCCTTGGAATTACTACTCGTATTGCGAAGAAGATCGGCGAGTCAGAGATCAGAGAGTCGGCTACTGATTTTTGTTTTTTCTGTTGTATTATAGTTTTAACAGCGTTCCACTTGTCTTTATTGTTTTTTGAATTATGTAGGAGGGACTTTTCATAGTTTATTTTTAATTTTCTTAACAACTTGTTGCAAAAGTTGCGATATCTTTTATAAGAGGTTTCGACGACATTGTTTTGTGGGTTTAACGCAAACTTTTTGTGGAGTTTATCCCTGTGGCGTATGCAACGGAGAAGACCTAGGGATAGCCAGGGTTTGAGTTATCTTTTTTGGCTAGGTATAGTATGTACTGTTGAATGAGTGTCTAAAGTTGAAGCAATCGTATTAATAAAAAAAGTGGCAGCGGTATTTGCTTCAGCGTCTTCATTAATAAATGAGAAATCGACCAACTCCAGATGTTTTACAGCCGCTTCGTAATTGATCCTGGTCAGCGTGGTTACTATTTATCTCTTCTATGATAAGATTGAGAGACACTTAATATTATTGAGGCATGGTCGGTCACCGTAGAGTTAATCACAAATATATTAGCTTGATGAGTAGTGTTAAGCATCGCATGGTCTAGGCAAATTTGCATCCTGGTAGGATGTGTATGGCCCGGTAATAGTCCTAATTCTGCAGTGAGATTTAAATACGATTCCCTGTTCCGATCGACACTGGTTGACTTAATGTCAATGTTGATATCTCCAGTCAGGATAATAGTTTTCGCTTTGATTGGCCGAATTATTTGTCTTTAGAGTCCAGAAAACTACCAATAGTGTGAGTAGATGGAGATCTATAGATCGCCAAAATGCAAGTATCTGGATGAATTTTTAGTAACATATAGTTAGCGCCAATAGGTTCCGGTTCTTCGACTATGCATTTGATTTCCTGTTTGACAATATCACAATACCGTCATTTTGATTAATCCAGGTGTTTGAGGAATAGGTGACGTAGCCGTTTATCGGCGGTAAGGTCTATTTGGATTCAACCAACACTCAGTGAGAATAATTATGTCAAATTCAATAGAAAACCTAGCTAACTGGGCTTGAAAACTGTCGAAATTCTTTTGTATGTTGCGGATATTTTGAGTCACGATATTTAACGCCGGTGGGGAGTGATTGATTACAGTGTTACAAGTCTCCGTATCGCAGCAATATGTCCCAGCCACAGAAAGATTATCCACATTTGTTAAAATATGATTGTCCCTATTAGCCATTTGAGTGAGTATGGTTCCTAAGGGTGCAACTATTATTCAATATTTTGGAATTAGGATAAAATCGCAGCCAGGGTACATGAGTGGACCGCATGTTTAAACAGCAGGCGTGGTTGATATCTGTTTGTTTTGAGCGTACAAGGTATAATTTGTTTTCAAAATTAGATTGAGTAAAAATGCTTTAGTGAGGAATGTGTATGTTATTGTTCGTTGTTTAGTGGGTATTAATTGTATGCATTTGCTGTATAAAAAAGACAATATTAAAACAATAGAAAAAAAAATACATGCATTAAAGTTTTAAATACAGGACATGGATAAGCGTAGTTAACTAGTCACTCGTCGAGACGTACATGATTGAGATCTGCTTCATTCTTAATTAATATCTGGGGGCACGGTAGTACCCCCGCCAAGACGAGCCAAGCGAAGCGCAAGGGCACTACCTACCTTTTCTCGAAGTGTTTCGTCGTTTTTTTAAACCCTCATAGAGCTGGTTTCCGATGTACCAGATAGTTTCGCTACCGAAGTAAGTAACGAAACAGCCAAGCCATACATTTTGTGAAGTTAGGGTCGGTAGAGTTAGGCCGTGTACATTCAGAAGCTTGGCTCTACATGAGATATGATATCTTTTTCACAGGGCAAACCTTATGTGGTCGTCTTGGCAACATTTTACATGAAATGTTTTTGGTGGGATTTGCTTTTCGCCTTCAGCTCTCTTCATATACTCGTATATTTTCCCATTTTCACAGAAATAGCGCGATCGGCCCCCTGATGTATGAACGTGAACGTTCGTGTATGACCAGGGGACCGATCGCGCTATTTTTCAACGTAATTACCGTTCGAACGGAACGTTTTTGGTTTTGGTTTAGCTGATGTAAGAAACGGTATCGCGCTATTTTTTCTGAGCGACAAAATCATTGACGTTACCCAATACTGAAAGTTCGATCGATCGGTCCTCCAACGTAACTTCCAAAGTAAAGCTAAATCGTTTCCGTTGAAATGATTAGCGCGATACGAAATGTGTCTAACGTAACGTTTTTGGCTGTGGTTTAGTTTTGGTATTAACATTCAAAATTAGCGCGATCGGCCCCCAGATGTATATGAACGTGAACGAAGCAAAAAGAGAATAAGGATCGTAGCAGGTGGCGTTCTGTAGTTACTGCCAGCCCCCGTGGGAAGACGGCGTGAGTTTATGTATGTATGTCTGTAAACATCACTTCCCACAGGTGTCGGTGGTATTCCACTCGGCCGCGACTCTGAAGTTCGACGAGCCGTTGTCGGCCGCCGTGGAGCAGAACGTGCGCCCCGTCATCACGCTCATGGACATCTGCGACCAGCTGCCCAACATGCAGGTACGAAGTAGATTAGCTAACGTACAGTTCTTTCACAGAGATTTTGCATCACAGTCAAAATCACAGTGATGTTAAATGTCATAGGTTACTGTTGTGTTGCTACCACTCAGCCACCATAGAAAAGGGAGGATCCTCCGACCAGACGGGTGTTGTGTCTGGTGGGCAACTGCCCGACGGTTGATGTCGGGACGTTGTATATATGCTAGTTGCGCGGTAAACTCTGCTTGCGCGATGCAGGATTTGCGTGACGTCAGTGTGACGCGTAGTTCGCATGTGGCGATGTTGATGCCGCTACAATAATCGCAATGATTTTTATTTTCGTTGAAATAAGGCTGCTTTTGGATTGCTGCTGCCAGAGGAATAATAACTGCGAAAGGACTGTAGCCTAATAGCCACGTAGTTCAAGAATCACAACTGAACGGTGGTTGACGTACCTTTTGGCATATACAGCATTCTCGGCTTCCAAAAGTAACACATTCACCTGTTTGTTAGAACTTATCTAGAACGTTTCAATTGAATACAAGTATCTCACCACTTTTTAAAACAATTATTGTTTGAATTACTTACATTAAATAATGATGACTAACCCCCGAAACCCGAAACCGGAAGTCGGAACCGGATCTTAAACCCGAAATTCAAATAATGAAATCAAAGCACTCAATTTGTGAGTGGCAGTACAGATTGTAACCCACAGGTAGATACGTTTTGTGAGTGGCACTACAAATTGTAACCCACAGGTAGATACGTTTTGTGAGTGGCACTACAAATTGTAACCCACAGGTAGATACGTTTTGTGAGTGGCACTACAAATTGTAACCCACAGGTAGATACGTTTTGTGAGTGGCACTACAAATTGTAACCCACAGGTAGATTTTGTTTTGTGAGTGCTACAAAGTGTCACCCACAGACCACACGGGTGTAGATTTGTTTTGTGAGTGGCACTACAAAGTGTCACCCACAGGTAGATACTGCTTACATTTTCGTCAGATACTTTTGGAAGAGACTATACGTAATATTGTTCCCTGTGTCAGGTGCTGGTGCACGTCTCGACGGCGTACAGCAACGCGGAGCTGGCGACAGTGGAGGAGCGCGTCTACGCCTCGCCAGCACCGCTGACGCAGCTGCTGAGCCTCATCGACGGACTGCCACAAGACATGCTCGCTGAGATCACGCCCTGGTGAGCGTTATATGAATGTTGACTCAACATCATGCGTTTAAGATTCCTGATTGATTTAAAAGGAGAAGAACCAAATAAAATCCACGGTTATTCTTTTAAAAATGATTGGCGTTTACAATGCTTTTAATTCTCTCATCTATTAGGACAGAAATATATGCGCACCGATGTTTGTCCTTTCAGAGAAAGTATGAAAGACAATAAAAAAATGTGAGGTAGAAGTTTTTTGTTGTGTAGAAGTTGTGGTGTGAAGCACCGTCACTGGTGATAAGCGCCTGAGTAGTACGCTTGGCAGTCTGTAGCATGAAGTGCGTGTGCGGACATAGAGGTTGCATGCCCCAATAATCTTCATTCACTCTTCTCATCACAATGCTTTTCACTCAGTAATTATTATTTCATTCAATTTCAGGTTAATTTCTCCGAAGCCGAACACCTACACGTTCACTAAAGCGATGGCGGAGAGTGCGGTGGCCGAGCGAGCTGTCAGGGCCAAGTACGCGACCGCCATCTTTAGACCAACCATAGGTCAGTTACCAGTAATTAATAGTCATTAGTACAAATCATTATAATAAATCTGTAGTAGAGGCGTTTCTGTACATTAAAATTATTTCCAAAAAAAATGTTGGGGGATTAAGGAATAACCTACAGATGTCACTTCTACCATTTTTTTAATTTTTGTCTGTTTGTCGGTTTGTCTGCTTGTGAGAGATTTAGGTGCAGCGCAAACGACAGACTTTTTGTGCGAAGGAGTCTGCGGCACACACCAATGTGATTACATTTTATTAGCTCACAAGCTTCATTAATCACTCTTTAGGTGCAGCGCAGACAACAGACTTGTTGTGCGAAGGATCGAGTGATTAATGAAAGCTTGTGAGCTAATAAAATGTAATCACATTGGTGTGTGCCGCATTCCTTCGCACAAAAAGTCTGTCGTCTGCGCTGCGCCTTAGATGTTACAGCATCACGTGAGAAGCACAAAATCAATTTGGTTCTTTTTTATACTCAAATATTGTTTGTAACTCGGAGTTATATTAGATTTTTGTTTCATGGCAATGGCTCGCTTCAATCTATCAAAAGATATACGAATTTAAAGCTTTCAAGAAGAATTACGTAATGTACTACATACACGTAACGCCATCTATTGACGCAAAATGGTAATAACGAATATACACTTACGTGCAAAAAAATTTACCCACCCTGTAAGTTTCGACTCGGAACACAATAAAAATTAAGATCAGACAAGCAAAAACTAATAATGTAATTTGAAGGTAAGTTTCATAAACTTTATTTGCACACTTCAATGAACGGGATGTTGTTGATGATATTGACTCGTTTATTCGGACACTCTTATTTCTCATTTTTAATAACGCAATCTCAGAGACATTGCATTGTGTTAAAAGTTAATCAAGTTATTGTTTATTCAATAATTGGTTATTTTACTGATTAAGTGACCATTTACCTTGAGTTTAATTGTTTTTACTCTCTGTAAAAATGGATACTACTCCGTCTGAGTGCGCTCAAGTTGTAGCACTGATCCAGGCTGGATTGAGTCAGCGCGTCGTGGCCAGACGTCTTCACCTAAGTCGGTCAGCAGTAAGACGAGTGTACCGAAGGTTCTTAGAGACTGGGAGCATCAATAGACGATCAGGTTCGGGAAGAAATCGGGTTACTTCAGAACGATATGATCGATTTATGGTGTCTACAAGTTTAAGAAATCGACAATTGTCTGTTCTTCTTTCTCTTCACTTTCCTTTTTCCACTAATAGTCCAGTATGTTTGTCGCAAATAAGCTATAGTAAATTTGTCACCTACATCGCCTGCACGCATCGTTTGTAAATGTGCGTCTTGTATAATTAATGACACACACAACACACATGTTACATGATAGTTATGGTAAAAGTATTGGATGTTTCTGGTTGTAAGGCAGTTCTGAGTTTTGTAACCTGCCTCCAACTCTTAGTAATCCATCCTCGTCTATAAATGGATCTAAAGTGGATAGTTTTTTATTTTTCTTCCATTGTTGTCCACTTTGTATAGTTTTCAATTCATCTTCGAATTCCTGTTGTTGTATTTTTAGTAGTATTCGTTTTGTCGTTTCTTTATTTCTGGGTGAATTGCCCAAGCAAAAAAAATACACGGCAAACCTGAGAACGGTAGTGCAATGTGCTGATTTTTAATTTTATATATTTTTTCTCAACAACGTAAGTACTCCTCTACCTTGACAAAAAAAATCATTGATTTCTACCCTCTAACATACCAAAAAAAAAATTACAAAGTGTTATTTTATAATCACCGGCGTCCTGTCCTGAACCCAATTCCGCTCATAAAATACCTTCCCCTTTTTTTTTTTTTTTTTTTGGGTGGGAAATTATCAAATAACTTCTCCCGCTCTGGGCGGAGCGGGAGGGCGTGTCAGACTTTTACTGACTAAAACCCACCCGTGTTCCTTCCGTTGCCTGTGTGCCAGGGCCACGATATCCCTTTCGGACAAACTCGCAACCCCGGCAGGCATTGGTCCTAACGGACCCCGTCAGTTTGTGCTGACATCTCTTTGAGGCGCGCGTGGAACACAACGCGCCGTCAACCCGGGCCTGGTCCTTATCGGACGGCGAGCTACCCATCGCTCACCATCCGCAGGCCCGCGCCTACGGTGGCCGGAAATCGGCTTGCGACTCCCGACGCCCGGGGCGTCTCCTGCGGCGACTAAGGGCGCGAGGGTGCGAACCTTGTCTCACCCTCACGCGTTCCGCCTCCTCCTTCGCTAGCATTACTGCTTCGCAGAAGGAGGTGACGGCCTCCCATGCACTCTCGCTCCGAACCATGGCCTGAACCAGGGCCGGACGCGAGAGATCGCCGCCGCCGATCGCCTCCGTGAGGACACGGCGGTGCTCCGCCCAAGCTGGGCAGACCTCCACCGTATGCTCCACCGTGTCCTCCGGGCGATCCACACAGTGGTGACACCCGGGCGTTTCCTCCCGCTTTATCCTGAACAGGAACCTCCCGAAACAACCGTGTCCGGTGAGGACCTGCGTCAGGCGGAAGGTGAGGACGCCGTGGCGCCTCTCTAGCCACTCCTCAAAGAGGGGACTTATCGCCACAATTGTGGCGTGCCCAGCGCTGGGTTGCGACAATCGCACTCTCCATGTCGCCATGAGATCCCGCCGGAGCTCTGTCCGCCGTACCGTGATTTCTCGCGGCAGCGGAGTTTCACCCCGGCGTTTCGCCTCCTCGCGCCACTCCCAGATGTGCGCGAGGACTTTTGCCTCCAGATCCCATGGCGGCAGTCCGGCAAGGAGGCTCGCCGCCTCACGGGAGACCGTGCGGTAACCCCGTACCAGCCTGATGGCCATGACCCTTTGGGACGCGTTCAACCGCTGGGCTGGTCGCAGCCTTAAAGAACGCGCCCACACCGGTGCCCCGTAAAGGGCCATGGACCGCACGATCCCCGCGTAGAGCCTCCGGCACGAGGCGTTTGGACCCCCTATATTGGGCAGGAGCCGCTTCAAAGCAGCCCCGGCCCGCTCCAGTCTGGGAGCCAAACGTCGAAAATGCTCCACGAAGTTCCACCGGCTGTCGAGGACGAGTCCCAGGTACTTCATCGTCGACTCGACGCCGATGTGAACCCCTCCCGCCGTTATCTGGGAACCCGACAGTGGCGCGTTCCGAGGACCATAAAAACACATGGCCTCGGACTTGTGCAAAGCCACCTCGAGTCCCAATTGCCGGATCCTATCGACGATTGTCGCAACCCCACGTGCCGCCAGTTCGGCCGCCGCCTGATGCGACCTCCCCTGCGCTAGGACCAGCGTGTCGTCAGCGTAGCAGACTACGCTGACGCCACTAGGGAGGTCGGCACGCAGCACCCAGTCGTACCCGATGTCCCACAGATGCGGCCCCAGGACCGATCCCTGTGGGACACCGCACGACATCTCTCGCCGGTTCCAATCTCCGTGGTGACCGGGGTAGATGATGGCCCTATCCGTCAAATAGGCCTCGACCACGCGACAGAGGTAGGTCGGCATCCGGTGATACCGAAGTGCCTCCCTAATGCAACTCCAGGGCAGGGTATTGAAGGCATTGGCGATGTCAAGAGACACCGCCAAGACAACCCCACCCCGGGCAACAGCATCCCCCGTCGTGAGGGCTCGAACGCGCATGATGGCATCCACCGTAGAGCGCCCCTTGCGGAAACCAAACTGGCTCTCCGCCAGATCCGGCCCCACCCGCACCAGTCGCCCGACAAGGCGGTCTGCAATTACTCTTTCAAAGAGCTTGCCCACCTCGTCGAGCAGCACGATGGGCCGGTAAGCGGACGGAGAGTCCGCCGGGCGCCCTGGCTTCTTTATGAGGACCAGTTTCCCCGTCTTCCAACGAAGTGGGAACTGGCCCCTCTCCAAGCATGCGCTTAGGAGCCCCCTTAGTCGAGGCCCGAGAGCCTCTAAAGCCAGAACCCAGGCTTTTCCAGGCAAGCCATCGGGTCCTGGGGCGGTATTCTTGGCATTCAGCCTACGTACCGCCACTCTCAGATCTACCTCGGTCACCTCTGGAGCATCGTCGTCGTCGGTGTGGTCCGCATCTGGCACCACAGGAGGCGGAGCCATGGGCGGGGGAGTATGTTCCCCTCGCGAAGGGAACAGAGCGCTCACCACGTCCTCCACGAGCTGGGGCCGGAGACTCTGCGTCAGCGGGGGAGCCCATGGGCGGAGTTTATCTCGCACCCATTTGTAGGGGCGTCCCCACGGGTCTCTGTTGAGAGTCTCCAGCGTCTCCTCGCGGGCCAGTCCTCTGGCCCGCTGTATCTCCGCTCGGAGGGCAGTCTTCGCCGCTCTGTACCCCTCGTATAGCTCCGCCTGAATGACTTCCGTATCCGGAGGGCGGATACGGAGCCTGCGGTGTCTGGAGTACCGGTGGCGCGCAGCAACGCACGCCTCGCGTAAAGCGGTCAGCTCACGCGACCACCAGCACACCTGGCGCCGAGCACGTCCGGGCTGGACCCGGGGCATTGCCACGTCACATATTTCGGACATGGCCTCCCGGAACCACTCCGCCTCATCGTTGATGTCGGCAGGCCTGTCTGGTGATGACACCCAGGCCTGCACGATCGAGGCTTCCAGGAGGAGCTCCCGGTCCAGCTGCTTCAGCGCCCACCGCGGACCACTCGGGGTCTGTCGGACCAACGCGCCTGAGGTCTGGGCGGAGACGTTAAACCGGATATATCGGTGATCGGAATACGTCTCCACCCCCTCCATGACGCGCCAGTCGATGACACGCGGCGACAGAGCGGGGCTGGCGAACGAAATGTCCACCACTGATTCACCCCGCATCCGCACACACGTGGGGACAGAACCCCGGTTTAGGACGACCAGGCCTGTCTCTAGAGCCCAGTCCTACACCATCCTGCCCCGTGTGTCCGTATACCGGGAACCCCAAGCCACGTTTTTGGCATTGAAGTCCCCGAGGACGAACACGGGGAGGGGATGGTACCCGACGACGACGACTCTCAGCTCCCCAAGGGAGTTGTGGAACTCGGCGAGAGTTCGGTTCGGGGAGAAGTAAACTCCTACCACGACAATCTCCCCGAACCGTGCTGCCACGCAACCCTGTCCCCTCTTGACGGCCTCGAGGGACGGGGTACCGGCGGCGGCCGACGAAATTAGGGTCACTGAGCCGCTCAGGTCCTCCACCCAGTCATCCCTGGGCGGGACAAAGTACGGCTCAGCGACCACGGCGATGTTAATCGACCACTGCGCCATGCTCTGGAGCAACAGATCCTGAGCGGCGGCGCAGTGGTTGATGTTCGCCTGGAGGAGGCGTAATGGGGCCATTTATTGGCATTCCATATCAGCCTCCACCCGGACCCTCTGGGATGGCCCTGCCGCGTTGGTAGCGGCGGCAACGACGACGGTGGAGGCGGCAGCGGCGGCGGCAATCGTGGCGGCGGCGGTGGTGACGGCGGTGGCGGAGGGCTTGCCCCTGCCCCTGGGTTTGGGGGGAGGAGCACAGGCCTTGCCCCCAGCCCGGTGATCTGCCGGCTTGCCAGCCGCCGCACATGCAAAACAGTGCGGCGTGGCATTACAAGAACCGGCCTTGTGACCGGGCTGACCGCAGCGGAAGCAGTGATCGCTGCGGTCCACCTCCGAGGTACAGCATGCTCCCACGTGGTTTCCCACCCGGCAGCGGAAGCACCTCAGAGGTCTGGGTTCCAGCAGTTTAACCTGCGCGGATACCCAGCCCACCCGGAGCCTTTGGCCCTCCCCGGATATTTTTTGGGCCGCCGACACGGGGCAGCTCACCGTAATGGTTTGCATCCCCGATTTGTCAGGACGGAGGGTGCCGGCCCTCACCTGCTCGGCAGAGCACTCTCCAGACCTAGCCACGGCGGCCACAACATCTTCCGCCGTCACGCAGTCATCCAGGCCTAGGATGCGCATGTCAGCGCACTTGGTGGGCCTGGAGACTCGAGCTTCCTCCACATTAAGGGACGCCCTGAGCCTTTCGGCCAGGGCGTCAGCGGTTGGGCCGCTTGCCGCACCAGGGATCTCGAGCATCCGGGCCCCAGTCGCCGTGACCTTCATCCTGAGGCCCTCGGCAACGCCGATCTCCTCCAGGTTCACCGCCTTCCACGCCTTGGCGAGCACCTCACGGTAGGTCACGCCCTTCTTCTCCGCTTCCGGCTGTAGTGTGATCACTACAGCTGCGGACTTCGGGGCGCGGAGCCTAGCCGCAGCGCTTCGCTTCTTGCGCCGTTGCCGCCTCTCCTTTTTCTTGGCCGCCCTTTTAGCCTTAGCCACCTTCTTTTTCTCCCCGGCTACTTGCCATTCGGCGTCTGCCGGAGGGGGATTAGGAGGCTGGGAGGGGGGCAACCGTCCTGCCGCAGTGGCTGGGGCCCTTACCTTCTGCGTAGCCACCTGTGCAGCCGCCCCGCCCTTCTTGGGCTTAGGCTGCGCCGATTTCAACGGAGGCGCGGGTTTGGCCGTAGGCTTGGCCGCGGCAGCCACGGTGGCCGCAAAGGTGGCCGGCCTGCTCGCCGCAAGCGGGGGGCGCAGGACAATGCCCTCAAGTACGGAGAACCGGCTGTTGAAGGCAGCCAGCTCCTGCCGCACCAGGGACAAAACCCGGTCCTCCGCTGGCAAGAGCAGACTCTGCCCTTGCTGCATCCCTCCATGCGGCACCTCCTGAGGGCCAGCTCCTCGAAGCCGGGCCAGGTCCGCTCGGAGCTCCTCATTCTCCTTTCGGAGAAACTCCATAGCAGCCGTCAAGCGGCCGACCTCCGCCCGCATCTCGGACACTTCGTCCGACGAAGGCCCGACCTGAAGGGCCTTCGCTGCCGCCAATATGGAGGCCGTGGCAGCGGGTACGACCTTGTCTTTAGAGGATTGAATCCTCTTCAAGGCCACACCCCTGATTGCGGCTACCACAACCTCCTCAAAGCTGGCAGCTCGCTCCTTGGAGCCGCCAGCGGCATCCGGCTCACCACCGGACGACTCAGAGGGAGCCGCTCTGCGGCTAGTCTCTCCGATATGGAGCCCCTCCGTTACAAGCCCTTCGGCCCGCTGGGCCGGCTCAGCTGGAATGGTTCGGCTGGGCTCGGTGGCCTCCTGGGTGGTGAGCCCTCTGCCCACATCTTGTCTTTGGACCCCTCCCCGCCGACCAATCTTTCTCCGGGCCGAGTTCAACCCGCCATCAGAGGACGACCCCTGGCCATCCCCTGGTTTGGAGCGCTTCTTCATGAACTTTTTGCAGTTCTTCATTGTTGCAGCTCCCACCACGGGTTCCGGGCTCTTAAAAGAGCCCTTCACACCAGATGCGGCGTCGGACTCCGACCCCACATCACTCCCTTCCTCTGCGCTTGTAGCGCCGTTTTTTGTTTTTAGGTTTAAAAATTTTTCCATTTTTGTTCCCACGAGTATGGGGGATATATGTTGTCATTTCTAGGG
Organism: Tiliacea citrago; assembly: GCA_963921375.1. Lineage (NCBI taxonomy): Eukaryota > Metazoa > Arthropoda > Insecta > Lepidoptera > Noctuidae > Tiliacea > Tiliacea citrago. The sequence goes on along the minus strand of OY992809.1, from coordinate 14,569,653 downwards.
TTACCCCCTGTACCTAGGTAAGTCGGATTACATTTGTTTCCCAACCAGAGGTTCGACTGGTCCCTGGCTGGGGGTGCGCTAACGACTGATGCGCCACCTGCAACTACGAAGTTACAGATGGCACTACTCCTCAGCCATTCATACCCTCGCCACGCACCAAAACTTGGTATTAGAGGATTTTTTATAGAGGTTATCGTCCTCGCGATCCAGGCGGCTAAGCCAAGATCCTCGTCCCGTTCCAAGTCACAAAACATGACCGTGATCTCTTTCCGGATTACGATTTCGACGGGTGCAGTCAGGAGAATCAGTTCTCCCGCTGCCAGCGCGTTGGCAGGGTAAGTGCACAACGAGCACCGCCCCTGCTTCTTCACACATGGAGAAGCGTCCTCCTTCGGCCTTTGGGCCCTTCCTCCACGGACCATTCAGGTCCTAACCTGCGCCCACTCAACCATCCCTCTGTAAGCAGAGAGAGGGGTAGGCCACCGTCCACCCAGGAGGAGCATTACGCTCTCCCCCTCGCAGAAATTCGCCATAAACAATACCCTCTCCGAAAAACTCCACAACCTTTTTCGAAGAGAGTATTGTCCATGCCCAGGGTGCACCGGCCCGACGACTGCTCTTCCCCTCGAACGTATTCATAAGGGACCAGCAGGCATCAGGCATACGGGGAGGTTTTCTGCACGCACCCCAAAATACCTTCCCCTGCAAATACATTCGTAATATGGATTTAAATCGATTTTGTTATCATTAAACTATAATATATTCGATCAAATAAAACTATTTTTGTTTGTTTATCTTCTTTTTCATGGATTTGACAGGCAGTCAACTTTTGTCTGGAAAAAAGTTATCATTTCAGAGGACAGTAAATTTTAATAGAATAGCCATTTCAACATTGCGTTGTTACGCCTCTCTCACCTTTCCTCACTTCGGATCAGTCCGGCTCAAGCTCTCGGCGCGAACGCACCGGTCCCAACGTCTTGCGCTTTCCCGCCAAAAAAAGTAAGTTTATCATTTCAGTAATATGGGGACAAAAATAGTTTCATTTCGGTGGATAATGCGATGAGTGTGTAAGTCACCACAGTATAGATTATTATACCTACTAATTGTCAACAAAATAATTATTTCGAGGGTTTACCTTCATTATAAGTCACCTACCTTTATTTTTATATCATTTATTATGAGTAAATAATATTTAATATAATTACAAAATTTCTAAATTTTACAAGATATAACAAATAAATCTATAATTTTATTTGATATAATGATCAGTTAATATAATAAACAGTTGATATAATTTTATATTAACTAATTTTTAAAAGCATAACATCAAATCAAATCAAATCAGTTTATTTGTAGATGAAAAAAATATAAAGGTACAGATGTCAATGTTTCTAAAAATTATCGATGTCGTGCCGGCAGCGGCGTACAAATATTCTAATTATAATTCTAAAATATTCAAATTAAAATTACTAATTGTATTATTATGTCAATTTATAAATATATATTAATATGTCAATTTCCAATTATATTATTACGTCAATTTCAATGTATTACATATAAATTTTTAAATACATCTTCTGAGTACTTATCATTGACTGTATAAAATATATTTTTGCGACTAATCAGTATAAATAAGCCTTTTTGAAATTCTGTATGTTGCCAACATCTTTTATTGCAATGGGCAGCTTATTGTATAATTTAGGACCCATTCCTAAAAAGCTTTTTGAATAGAGCTCAGTTTTGTGTGGAATAGCACATATATATCATTGCGCCGCGGCGCAATGATATATATGCATATGGTATGATAATGATATATACGCAAGAAATTGTTTTTTTTTGTTGTTTGTTTGTTTACAAATCTGTAGCAGTAAGACAACACCCTTATCATTTTATCTAAACTGGAAAATCTATTCCAGAGATCATTCTTCGCAATCTCAGTTGTAGATACATGACACAATTTGATTTCTTCATTCGGCTGCGGCATACGTCTCGTGATAGAAATCTGATCGGTTTTTAACCATTGCGGACCGTTCCACCATAAATAATAGTTAACGAACTTATCCGGCTCGAAGGATCAAAATGTACGGCCATAAGGCCGCAATATTGGTAAGGGTACAGTACATGAAAATATATGATAAGTTAAGGGAACCTACACAGACCTACAAACCTAACAGTCCCTACGACCCTAAGCCCTACAGCCCTAACCTATCATATACCTAGTATGTGATATATAAATAAGTTCAGGAAGTCTGCACCATGCGACCTAAGGTTACAGACGGATAGTAGACAGGATTTCCAGGCTTGGGAAAGGTAAACTCACTGCCAGTCGCGCAGACTCACTAGACTGATCAGAGATGGCTAAAGGTGTCTTGGCCACAGTGAGGGGTAATGAGACAAGAATATAAAATTCAAATCTGATTTATTTACAAAATGATACAGCTTATATACTACTTTTTCTTCACACACACTATTATATAAAATCTTTGTTGTTTTTTCCCTCTTTCGTCCAAACCTGCATTGAGGACAGACGTGTGTCTCGCTGCATGCGACAATAGTTCTTATAACACAGTGTCCAAGTAGATATAATTGCCTACTCTAATTACTGGGTCTCCGGCGCCGCGGAGGTGCGCCCCTTCCCACCCGCGCGTCGCGAGGGAAAGAGACACTCATCATAGTTGCCATCCTGTTCCCGCACCGCCATCTGAGGTCTGCCGCGAGACGTCATCGCCCTGCACTGACTTCACACTGCCGCGTACGCCGTTTGAAACCTACTCACTGCGTGACGTAAAGAGAATACTGGATTCCGCTACGAAGCTGGAACCTAAACAATATCGCCAGCTTTGCCAATGGATAAATATCACTCAGAATCGGAGATTAGCCTGGTAGGAACCGACAATAACAACTCGCCACCTAGTTATGTATTTCTGAGGACCAAAAGAAGTCGTGAAGATTGTTCAATTGGTGATCAGTTACAAGAATTTAAAAAAGAAATAAAAGAAATGATGGATTTATTCTTGGCTAGTCAATAAAAAGAGGCACAGCAAGTCTCGACAGCATTAAAAGAAATACAACAATCCAACATTAACATCGAAAACTCCATTATCAACCTTATGTCACAGAATCAAGAACATGAAAAGAAAATATCTCAGTTAGAAAACCAGTCGAAGGAAGACAGAAAGTATATTACACTTTTGGAGAATAAACTTGAAGAAATAGAAACAGGAAGTCGCAAAAGTAATTTCGTCATTAAAAATGTTCCGAAAATAACCAATGAGTCTAAGCAAGATCTTATAGATATGGTCATGAGCCTTTCCCAGAATATAAACTGCTCCATAGCCAAGTACGACATTAAAGACGTCTACAGAGTGCGTGGAAAAAACAATGAAAGCCAGAAGATGCCCATTGTTATTGAAACCGGCTCCACTCTGCTGAAGAATTAAATTATGAAAATGGGTAAAAGTTTCAACATAAAACACAAGTCTAAGCTGTGCTGCAAGCATCTCGGATTTAAAACAGAAGAAGATTCACCCATCTTCTTGTCTGAGCATCTGATCCCAAAGGGATCTCACCTGCATTTCCTGGCCCGTGAATTAACAAGATCGGGTGCATATAAATATTGCTGGACTGCGTATGGAAAAGTCTATGTAAAGAAGGATGACCTGGCACCAACCATAACAATTAAAAACGAAGAACAAATTCATCACCTAATAGTGAAAATGTGACTCTCTACTGGTCTTTCTTTTTGCCAACAAAGTATGTGTTTAACTGTGATAACGTCATTCCTATCGATAGTCATAGTATTTATAGTTAATTACCTTATGTTTTTTATTTTTGTGCGGCTCTGTCTGATGCCGTGTGATTATAATACCATGGATATAGTAACAAGGTACCTTTTTGTTTATACTCTATACTTAAAGACTTTCTCATACCCTCAGATACATAATATTATTATCCACACTGACCCATTAACACACATTAATATTGCTATAAATCAACATACACTCTGTCTTTACAAACCACACTTGCCGATTATGAATAATAACCAATACATACATTCATCACACACATCCCACACCTTCACATTAACACAGACACAGATACGCATCAATAAACATACATACACTTGTCAAAAGACATCCACACTTTACATAAAATCAATACTTTATTCATGCAAAACACACAGCTTTTACACTCACGCAACACAAAAATGACATATAAATATACAAAGTTTTAAGCTATCAAGCATGCTGTTACAAAAAACAAAACCATACCGCTGTCCTCTTATATACTACAACCTCAGTCGACTTTGCAGAGTTATTTACACGTCCCTTGTCGTGATTATCATTCTATTAAATCTCTCTTATGGCTGACACATTACAAAAGGTCAATGAGATAAACAAACTTGAAATTGCGAGATCAATTGAATGCGATTGTTCGAATCTCACTGAACATATTTACGTAAAGAAAAGTGATTTGACTATTTTCTCACAAAACATAAGGAGCATAATATTGCAATTTTGATGCTTTTCTTGTTATGTTATCTACTTTTAATTTCGAAACCGATGTAATAATATTAACGGAATGCAGATTAAATACTAATAAACCCATACCACAACTTAGTAACTACCACTCTTACGTAACAACACGGCACCTGAATCAGAATGATGGGGTAGTGGTCAATATAAAAAACTCGTTAAAGTCACATGTTCAAGAAATAAAACTAACTGAGGCGTCTTGTCTCCAATTGGACATACTAAATAATACTATCTTGTGTATTTATCGTTCCCCGTCAAACACAAATCACGATATTTTTTTGGATTCACTTAGCTTACATTTAGATTCAATAGTTTCGCAGAAAAATGTAGTAATTGCGGGGGACATAAATATTAACATTAGGACCAAAGACGCTGAATTGCCTCATGAACGAAAAAACCGAAATAGCTACCTTAACATGTTGTCGGCCCATGGTATACCTGGTCATACTTTACCCACCAGAGAGCTGAACTGCCTGGACCACTTTATGCTGCGAATTCATAAAAAAAAGACTTCGGCGTCAGTTGCTATCTTACAAACAACAATTACTATCATTACTAACATTTTTATCTCTTTCTAAAATAAAAAACAAAGTGGTTATAAACAAAACTACTACTTCTATAAATTTTGAACAAGCATTAAAATACTTACAGGAAAAAAATCTCGCGGAGTTGTTATTTTGTGATGATCCTAACCTACTGACGGACCTACTCATACAGAAACTAACTGACACTATTAATAATAATACTACAATAACATGCATTCCTAACAGTAAACGTATAATCAAACCTTGGATCACCCCAGGATTACTACGCTGCATTAAAAATCGCAATAAACTACAAAAAAACTCTCGTTCAGATCCGTATAACTTAATTTTAAAAATCACATACTGTCGTTACAGAATTTTTTGCAATAATCTTATCAAAAAAATAAAAAGAAAATATGACAGAGAATTAATCACTAAATCAGTCACAAACTCAAAGTTACTCTAGAAAAACATAAAATCTATAACTTACTCAAATAATGTAAACAGCCCAAGTGCAGCCTTGCTAAGTATCAGACCGTCTCCAACTGAATCAGTTAACTATGTAAACGACTACTTTGCGAAAATTAGGAAAGAATTAGCTGAGCAAATTCAACTCAGGACTAATAATATCTATATATATGATCGACCAAACATTTCCCCTGCTCAATCTAATTCCTTTGTGTTATTGGACACGGATCCAATGGAAGTCGAAGGAATTTTGATGAGCTTGAAATTATCCAGTGCCCCAGGATGGGACTGTATCTCTAATGGTTTCTTAAAATATGTTTGCAAGGATGTAGTTCCTATCATTGCCCACCTGGCTAACCTTTGTTTCAAAAATGGCATTTTCCCAGACAAATTAAAAAAATCCATCATTACACCGGTACACAAGGGAGGGAACAGAGATGATGTCAATAACTACAGACCTATCTCGATCCTACGAGCCCTGTCTAAGATTATTGAAAAACTAACTAACACGAGACTTATAAACTATCTAAATAAATTTAAAATAATATCATCCACGCAATTTGGTTTTAGACAGGGAGTATCCACTGAAGACGCAATCGCTGCCCTCAGCTCATTAGTCACCGAGCATCTCGATGCAGGGAAGAAATGCTTGACGGTATTTCTGGATCTAAAAAAGGCTTTTGACACCGTTTCTGTTCCAACCCTTGTGACCAAGTTGGAAAGAGCCGGAATAAGAGGAACCCCTCTCAATTTTTTCAAAGATTACCTGTCTAACAGAAAGCAGAGGGTTAAGATAGGATCATATATTAGCGATGACGCGGACGCGGATTCGGCGTGCCCCAGGGGAGCGTACTGGGCCCTACGTTATTTCTAGCGTACATTAACGATCTTTGCAACTTAAAAGTCAATGGCGCAAAAATTTTTTCTTATGCCGATGACACCGCTGTTGTCTTTTCCGGGAATGACTGGTCTGATGTCAAGCTCAGGGCTGAATTGGGCATGTTCCAAATAACCAACTGGCTCAATGACAACCTTCTCACACTAAACACAGTTAAGACCAACTACATTTACTTTACCATCTCAAATCGTTCACAACCAAATGAAGCATTTAGCGTCCAAATACACTCATGTGATCATGTTTTTGAAAATAACTTTAAGTTGTCCTGCAATTAGTAAAGTCTCGCAGATTAAATATTTAGGCGCCAACACCTCACCCCCCCCGCAGACTTGAGGTGGCCGGCACTAGCCGGGGATCACGGAAGTAATACTAGCTCCAAAGATCGGGAGGTTCCTGTTCAGGAGAAAGTGGGAGGAAACGCTCGGGTGTCACCACTGTGTGGATCGCCAGGACACCACGGTGGAGCATACGGTGGAGGTCAGCCTAGCTTGGGCGGAGCACCGCCGTGTCCTCACGGAGGCGATCGGCGGCGACGATCTAACGCATCCGGCCCTGATTCAGGCCATGGTTCGCAGCGAGAGTGCATGGGAAGCCGTCACCTCCTTCTGCGAAGCAGTAATGCTTGCAAAGGAGGAGGCGGAACGCGTGAGGGTTCGCGCCCTCACGCCCCTAGTCACCGCAGGAGACGCCCTGGGCGTTGGGAGTCACAAGCCGATTTCCGGCCACCGTAGGCGCGGGCTTGCGGACGGTGACCGATGAGTAGCTCGCCGTCCGATAAGGACCAGGCCCGGGTCGACAGCGCGTTGTGTTCCACCCGCGCCTCAAAGAGATGTCAGCACCAACTGACGGAGTCCGTTAGGGCCAATGCCTGCCAGGGTTGCGAGTTTGTCCGAAAGGGATATCGTGGCCCTGGCACACAGGCAACGGAAGGAACACGTATGGGTTTTAGTCAGTAAAAGTCTGACACGCCCTCCCGCTCCGCCTAGAGCGGGAGAAGTTATTTGATAAATTCCCACCCAAAAAAAAAAGGTAAGGTTAGGTTTTTTAAATTAAATCTATTCTGTTAGTATTAAACACGTATATGTTATTTTATGACTGAAAGGTATATAATAAAATATAGTTTATAAAAACAAAAAAGCACGCATTTAGCACGCACTAAAAATTCAAAAATAATGAAATTATGTAAGCTTTTGTTTGGTACGTTATACCTATGTATGCTACCTCTTTGTATATACGAGTATTATATTATTTTGCATTAATTTATTTCGATGATTTTGCATATAATACAAAATTATAATAATATTAAAAACATCTTGAGTGAATATGACGTGATAATACTTAATATTATAATTTTGCATTAATTTATTTCATCCAATCATTTTCTACACTTACAGTGATATCATCCCTTCGAGACCCGTTCCCCGGTTGGATCGAGAACCTGAACGGCCCCAGTGGCGCTCTAGTGGGCGCCGGCAAGGGAGTGCTGCACGTGCTCAACTGTGGTGGCGCCAAGAGAGCAGACATGATGCCTGTGGACATGTGCATCGACACACTTGTTGCCGTGGCCTGGGAGACGGCCATCGATGAGTTAGTACCTAAAACATATAAGTACACGTGCTACACACTGCGTGCTGTGCATGTGCTTAACCGTGGCGGCGACAGAAGAGAGGCATGATGCCTGTGGACATCTGCTCCGACACGCTCGTCGCCGTGGTCTACGAGACTGCATGCGAAGAGTTACCAGTAGGCAGATGTGTACAGTCCCATGTGGAAGGGGCAGCCTAATGTCTGACACAAATACCCAATTCCAGGCTGCTATTGAAAATAATCCAATAACATTTTCCCCGAGCTAAGGAGTCTTAGTAGCCGCGAGTGCGACTCCTTCATCATCGAGCCAACGACCGGCCATCCGATCAAAACTGCTTCTATGTCCATCAGAAATGTCATACTTTTTTAAGTATTCATAATACTTTGCCATTGCATAATATTATTTGCAATAATTTGCCAATAATGCGACAATTCCTAAAAATGTTTACCATCAACACCACCTTTTTTTTTTTTTGGTGGGAAGTTACCTATCAAATAACTTCTACCGCTCTGGACGGAGTGGGAGGGGGTGTCAGACTGTTACTGACTAAAACCCACCCGTGTTCCTTCCGTTGCGTGTGTGCCAGGGCCACGATATCCCTTTCGGACAAACTCGCAACCCTGGCAGGATCAACGCCCCCCTGTCAATGTCATTCAGGTGCCCAAAGGTCCTTGTACAACTGATATTGCTATCTACATACTAAGGCTTATTGTAACATAAGCGTTTTATTTTCCAGCAAGCGAGAGGCGCGCGTGTACAACTGCAGCTCCTGCCTGCGCCCCACCACGTGGGACCAGTTCCGCACCAACATGCTGCGCGGCGTGCGCGCGCATCCCTTTGACAACGTCATGTGGTACCCCTTCGGAATACTCGTCGAGAACACGTGAGTACATAACACCGCCATCCGGGAGAATGAAATAATTACAAAATGTGTACAAGAATAACCTCCTCCTTTTTGGAAGTCGGTTAAAACTGGCAAAGTGCGTGTCGGACCACGCACAATGAAGGGTTCCGTAGTTAGGATGAATTTATCCCAAGAACCAACTTAACATTATAGTTGAAAAACATGTTCTCCCATACATCGATATACGCCTCGGTCATTTTATACTCAGTTTCCTCAGTACGCTCTTTTCATTTAAATGTGTTAACATTTCTATAGCTATCATCATCGCAGTAGAAGGGTATTTTTGGTACAGATCCGCTAGTGTTTCCGCTCTCGCTTATCACCCTGGTATTCGGTGTAGATGGTGTGCTCTGCGTACTCATTGTGTATGGTTTGACTCAAATGTTCTCCGTACGGGTGTGAGTGGATGAAAGATAGCAGTTGTCCTTGTTACTTGTGGGGGGCTGAGCGGTGCTACGCACTAGCGGTGTGTGGTGTTGCGTCGAAAAACAACGTTTTAAGTTAAGGCCCTACCCTGACCAAATAACCTTGACGATTCGTTCCCTCTTTTCCGCACCACACCACAATACTTCGTAAAACATTACTAGCGCCAACTGGCGGACAACTTACGAATACAAGTAAAATTTACAGGCCTTGGAATTCACAGACACGGCGTTCAATGAGTTCACAGATACGAGTGTGCACACACACACTCGTTTATAATAGAATAATAGAGTGCGAGTATTTATTGTATCTTTCAATTAGTTTTTTTTTTTTTTTTTTTTTTCGACTTGGGTGTAGGCAAGGTGTTGTTTTATGGTTTTCGAGGGCGCTGATAACTACATATTACGGGGTCAAAATCAAAATTCAAGATGGCGCAACCGAAAATTTGCACGTTTTTCGTCATGGGTATCGTTGTCATAGTTTTTGAGGGCGCTGATAACCATTATGGAGTCAAAATTAAAATTCAAGATGGCGCTACTTATTCTTTTTTATCTTTTTTTTTTCGACATCGGTGTCATTTCAGATCACTTGTTCAATAACATGGATGCAGGTTATCAGACCCACGCCGTTCATACTGATTTTAAAAAGGCTTTTGATAGAGTGGACCATTTAATGCTATTAAATAAAATAGCCTTTAATGGCATCAGAGGTAACTTACTGCGTTGGTTCTATTCGTACATCAGCAATCTTAATCAAACTGTAGTGAGAGACGACTTCAGGCGTTCCCCAGGGATCTATTCTGGGCCCATTGATGTTTATTATATACATAAACGATATTTGTAACTGCTTTCAAAATAGTAATTTCTTATTATACGCTGATGATCTTAAGGTATTTAGAACAATAAAAAACACTGTTGATAGCAGCCTTTTGCAAGAAGACCTGAATAGATTATCAGATTATTGTGATGAAAATAAATTAAAACTAAGCATCCCCAAGTGTAAATACATCAATTTCACTAAAAATAAAAATGTAATAGCCTATGATTATTCACTCTGTAATGAGACTCTAGTTAAGGAAACCTATATCTGTGACTTGGGCGTTCTTCTTGATTGCAAACTTCACTTAAATTTACTTATAGATAAAATTGCTGCTAAAGCATTTCAAAGCATTTTAAATTTAAAAAAAAAAAAAATGTACAACTTTGTTATGAGAGCCTCGTCAGACTTTAAACGACCAGCCACATATCTGTATTTATTTAATTCTTTAGTTCGCCCACAGGTACAATATGCTTGTATGGTCTGGGATCCCTATTATATTAAATTGAGACTGCAATAGAGCGAGTTCAGCGTAAGTTCCTCAGTACATTGCAGTACAAATGTCGCATCGTACGTTTATCTTATAAAAATGCCTTGAATAAGTTTAGACTATTAACATTACGGTCTAGACGCTTGTTGCTCCAAGGAATGATACTCCTTGGACTTGTACATAATAGATTTGATTGCTCTGAATTGATAAGTAAAATATGGTATATTGTACCTAGAACAGTAATGAGACGTGAGGCGCGCTCTTATCCTCTGTTTGCTACAACTCCATGTCGTACAAATGCAGGAGAGAGAGCGCCGCTCCAGAGATTAGTTCAAGCTTACAATAATAATTTTAACGATATCGATGTCTTTGCCCTATCTAAACAAAAATGTGATATCATATTGAATGGAGCAAAACTGGAATTTGTTAATCAAACAGTTTTCCTAGGATTCACTCTAGACGAGAAACTACAATGGGGACCACACTTGCGGGACGGCTAGGCTCGGTCGATTCCTGTTAGAAAGATAAGAGAGTTAACAGATGCAGAAACCGCACGTTTGCTCTATTTTAGCTACTTCCACAGCATTCTGTCGTATGGCATTTTACTGTGGGGTCGGGATGCTGACATTGAATCCATGTTTATTTTGCAAAAAAGAAAGGGGGAATAAAATTGAGGATATCTCCCGGTAAACACCAGGACAACTCCACCAGCAGCTACACTTCACCATAATGCATTGTGACGAGCATAAATTGCTTAGCAGCCATATTAAAGTACCTTATCGAATCGGAACCCGTGAAATACTTATTATTAAGTGGTTCCGGTGGCCATCTGCGGTCTTCTTCATCAGTTCCACTTGGCCAAATGGTGCTTTCCGAGAACAAATACTCGAGTTACTATAAAAAATACCCAAATCGCTATAAGTATAAGTGTGCCTATACAAATTTACGATTTCCCTCGATGTCCATGAGATCTCCTCATCAGATTCTGACTTGGTATCAATGGAACCACCTCGAAAGGATAAACTTTAAATTTTTTTATTTTTTTTAATTAACTAACAGTTGACGGAAAAATCAGAGAACATACAGAAAAAAACAAAAAACCGGCCAAGTGCGAGTCGGACTCGCGCACGAAGGGTTCCGTACCATTATCTATAAAAACGGCAAAAAAATCACGTTTGTTGTATGGGAGCCCCCCTTAAATATTTGTTTTATTTAAATTTAATTATTGATTTTTTAAGTGAATATATAACTAAATATTCTGTGAATATTTCAAGTGTCTACCTGTTACCGTTATCAATATCGAGCAAAAACGAGCAAAAAAATCACGTTTTTTGTATGGGAGCCCCCTTAAATATTTATGTTATTCTGGTTCTTAGTATTTGTTGCTATAGCGGCAACAGAAATACATCATCTGTGAAATTTTCAACTGTCTAGCTATCACGGATCATGAGATACAGCCTGGTGACAGACGGACAGACAGACAGACAGACGGCGGAGCCTTAGTAATAGGGTTCCCGTTTTACCCTTTGGGTACGGAACCCTAAAAAAACACATAGGTACAGACCAACATAATAACTTATTAATTACAACCAGCCCCACTAAAAAGTGAATACAAATAAAAAACTTTTCAACAAACAACAAAAATAACAACCGACTTCCAAAAAAAACAGTACAAGTGAAAAATTACTTTAATTTCGGAAGTCGGTGGCAAAAAACTAAATTACGGATTCAAAGAGAGTTGCGTCAGAGATGTTCGCAAAAGCCCGAGTCGACAGCTTCTCAGTTGTCGTACGGAAGAAAAGTGCATCTCTGCTCGCTAGGTTGCGTGGCAGTGGCAACAGCCTCCTGAAGGTGATAGCTGGCAGGCCTGATGAGAGCCCCATAATGGGACATCTCATCAAAACAACACTGTCTGTCGTAGAGTTTATGTACTTACATAGATCATAAACCAAATTGTTACTAAAATCCTAGATTATAAGTACCTACTAACATGTTTTATGATTGTTGCTAACATTCTTCTATTAGGTATTTGTTTTTTGTCAGTGTGGACCTATTGTTGTCTGTTAAATAAATAAATATATTAAGATACCGACTTCAGAAATTAAAGTAATTTTTTGTCATAGTAGTGTTTTTTCGTAAGTCGGTTGTTTTTACCCGACTGCCAAGGAAGGGTTATGTTTTTCGCGTCTCTTGTTATAATAATTATGTAAATTTCTTTATTACCGTCTAATAAACATATTAGTGTCTTCCAAACGGCTGCATGGATTTCGACAGTTAAGGTATCGTTATATCGTCTTAAAAACCCAAGTGTCCTTAGGTAGGTGTTTGAAAAAAAAAATGGCGGATGTTTGTTGTGTGGTGATCAAAATTCTTTTGAAGAATTGAACCGCTTAGGTACGTAAATTGTAATTTTCACTTGTCTGTATTGTTTGACATGCAATCAATCATCTCTACATTTTGCCCGACTTGAATGAGTAATTATAAAAAGTAATGCACTAAAAAGGCCGAAGCAAGATTAACAATAGACACGCTCACTAAACAGATACAAATTAAGGTAATTATACAATTATCACTGCTGCCGGGTGACCATTCTGTGGACCACTTTTTAATCTAAGAGGTCCCCGACCAATGATAATTTTATTTATCTGTTTAGTCGGCGAGTATATTCTCAATCTTGTTTCGGTCTTTTTAGTGCATTACTTTTAAATTGTCGTTTTTGCAGTCGGGTTTTTTTTTTTTGCGCCTTGTAACTGCCTATTTGAAATAAATAATTTTATTTGACTTTGACTTTGAAATAAATTATGTGCGAAACGAGTATTTGTATTATATTTAAATTTTTATGATAAGTTTACCCCGCGCGTTCGAGCTAGGCTCACAGACTATCTTTAGGGAAGTAATTTTACAATTTGATTTCAGCGTGATGCAGAAGCTTCTGGCGACCACTCTTCAAACAATCCCGCTTCACCTCATTCACTACATTTCAAAAATGTGTGGGTTTAAGCCGAGGTAATTAATCAGTTTTACTTTATTTTAAATTTTATCGCTCGGACTAAAGTATGTCATTTAATGGGCTCGTGACAGCCGCACACAGTAATAACAGCCGCACGGGTCGATCGATCAAGTTAACCTAAGCTTGCTAGGTCGGTCCGTGGGTGGCCATCTATTCCATACTGAGACACCTCCAAGCTTCGCAAAGGACGTTAAGCCGTTGATCCCGGCTGTCATTTGTAGATCTTTGACAGTCGTTACGGGTAGCAAGAAGGCAGAAAGACTGACAACCAGCCTCACCAAGGGGAATCCCGTTATAAGTAACTTGGTTGTGGAGGTGAGATAATCATCAGCATGTTATGCTCTCAGGAGCCTTATGTTAGATATAAAGCAACTCAAGGCTATATATTACGCGCTGGTAGAATCTAGACTAAGATACAGCATAATGCTTTGGGGAAACAGCTACAGTTATAACTGTGAGAAAGCGTTTATTTTGCAGAAACGAGCCATACGAACTATAGTCAGGATCTCACAAAGAGACTCATGTAGAGAGCACTTTAAAGAATTGGACTTTTTAACAGTACCTAGTTTGTATATATTGGTAATCTTGAATCACTTGGCTAAGAATATTCACGAGTATGAATCTCAAGAAGAGCGTAAGATAAGAGAAAACACAAGAAGGAAAGAATTTAAACACAAGATGGCACCGAAATTTAACATAGCTAAGCATTGTTCCAGATACCAAGCAGTAGAGTTATTTAATAGGTTACCAACTGATTTAAAATTATTAATTTATAGCTCGCACTCATTTAAAACTAAATTAAAAGCCTTCTTGTTGGAAAAATGTTTTTACTCGGTATCGGAATTTATTAATGATAAAAGTAGTCACTTAAAATAATAGCAGTGAACAGATTTAATGATTCTAAATTATATAAATTACTAAAACCTTAGCGAAATTATTTCTTAATTTTTTGACAACGAATTTGACACAGGTACCTGCTAATAATTGGACATTGAATTTGACATTATACTTGCTTTATATTTGACATTGTAATTGACATTTTACCTGATAATAATAAATTAGACTTTTTAACTGACACTGTACCTGCTACGAACCAGATATTGTATTTATTTGTGTCTGTATTATTTTGCTGACATTGTATTAATTTGCTTAATGTAGTTGTTTCTGCATGTGTTATTTCTCTTTTTAATATGTAATGTTCAACACAATGTAAATTGTTTATGAATAAATGAATGATGATGATGATGATAGCAGTGGAGGGTAGGCCACGAAATACTAATAGCGAAAAAAAAAACACGCTAGTCACAACGTCGCTCTACATAATTATGATGACCCTCAAAGTAGTCACATTTATTGATTTATAATATTTGGAAATAAGCCTGTAAAAGTTATAAATTCAAGTACTCACCACATTATTCAAGGTTCAACTCACGATTTTCTAACGATGCAAACATGCTTTTTTGCCGAGGAATGAAAATTATGCAAATCATTATATCCTTCACTCCACTTACTGAAAGTATTAAACAAAATGCACGAAAAACAAAATAATTTATTTGTGTGTATACATCCACAGAGCCAAATAAATGTTGCATAATTTTGAGTATTGAAATGACGAGTACGAGATGAATTATCACATTTTGGATTAATTCTCGTAATTCTGGTACACATCTACCTTTAGACACAACCTTTAGATCCCACTGAAATATGCAACATGTTTCCAGGCTTCTTCACCTCTGTCTACGAAACTTCTTCCCTCGACCCCGAGCTTTGGCAGATACCTACCACATACGCGGATAACTCATTGTGTATTTCGGACATATATTTAGGTATGGACGATATACTCAATGCAATAGAGAGACTGGACCCGAATAAAGGGTCTGGTCCTGATGGCGTGCCCCCAATTTTTATAAAAAACACCGCAGATACAATTTGCATCCCGCTTCACATAGTATTTAATAATTGCCTGCGTGAAGGTTAATTTCCTAATATCTGGAAGCGCGCACACATCACGCCCATACATAAAAATGGCGACATAAACAACATACAGAATTACTGTCCCATCTCCTTGTTGCCCGCCTTGTCAAAGCTCTTTGAGAGACTAGTGCACGACAAGTTATACTCTCACATTCACCACCTTATAATTCCCGAACAACACAGATTCGTTAAACGCCGCTCTACTACCACTAACCTTATGTTATTTACAAACCATTTATTCGAGAACATGAATAATCAAACCCAAGTTGACACTGTGTACACCGACTTCCAAAAACAATTGACAAGGTGGATCACAAGCTGCTTCTGGATAAGATCGCCTATAACGGCATTCGGGGTAACTTATTGCGGTGGTTCGTGTCCTACATTTACAACAGAACTCAAAAAGTAGCTATCAACGGCTTTCAATCGGATTCCGTTGTCATTACTTCTAGGGTGCCTCAGGGCTCAATTTTGAGGCCTGTGCTTTTCATTTTGTTCGTAAACGACATAAAACGCTGCTTTATTAACTCCCATTTCTTAATGTATGCCGATGACATTAAAATTTATAAGTCGTGCAAAAACACAGAAGACTGCTTGCTCCTTCAGGAAGACCTCAACAGACTTTCCAATTATTGTTCAGATAATAAACTTCACCTTAGCTTACCTAAGTGCCATGTAATATCTTTCACAAAAAACAAAAATCTAATTAAATACTGTTACACTTTACAAGGCACTATTCTTAAAAAGTTGACCATATTCGTGATTTAGGAGTTACACTTGACTCAAAACTGCATTTCAACCTTCACATTGACAACATTATTAACAAAGCCAAAATTAAGTATGTATGGTTTCGTTATGCGCTCCTCAACTGATGTCAAACGACCGCATACGTTTATAATCTTGTACACAACCTTAATACGCTCCCAATTGGAATACGCAGCCCCAATATGGTGTCCTTTATATGATAAATATAAGCAAAGGATTGAAATGGTCCAAAAAAAAATTTTACGCTCCATTCACTATAAATGCCACCGTTCTAAACTATCGTACGCACAACTACTAAAAGCGTATAAACTCCTGGGCTTGGAGTCCAGGCGAACCCTACTTATGGCTGTGATGCTGCATGGCATATGTAATAACAACTTTGACTGTTCTGATATCACCAATAAACTTTGTTACATTGTACCCAGAACTGTATTACGGCGAGAGGCGCGCTTGCCCCGGTTGTTCCACACTGTACAGTGCAGAACCAATGCTGGCGCAAGGGCGCCCCTCCGTCGCCTCTTAGAAATATATAACACACACTTTTTCGATCTTGATATATTTTCACTATCCCAAACAAAATTTAAAAGAATGGCTGTTCAATTGCTTGCACAATAATTTATGAATTCTTCCTAACCTATTTCGCCTCCAGTAGATGCGTCTTTTGTTTTGTTTAATTTCTCCATAATAGTTTATTTCGCGGACATTGGTGTGGGTTACATGTTTACCTCTACTACCCTAGTTTGTTATCTACTAAAATTGTAACGTGTAACTGTTTTATGTCCCAATAAAATAAAATAAAATAAAACTTGAATCTTATCATTATACGATAATTGAGAAAACTTATTGCATTTAACTTCTAACAAACACACATTTTCAGCGCACACTTCACAACTGAATACCATTTTTAAGTGATAAAAACACCAACAAACAATACACAAGTAACATTTACTGTACTTTTTTGTTTCAAAACAAATTATTTATAAATAAATAGGTTAAAACATTCAAGAACCCGTTATAAATTGCTTGTCACAATGAAACAATATGGCGTATTTACGAAAAATATAATTTCCAATTTGTCGATGGAAAAATACTAGCAAATAAAATTGCGACATTTTCATATCGAGTTGCTTTACAAAAGCGGGCAACAAAATTTTGCCGGGTTCTCCGCGTCATCAAGGCTGCTTTCCAAATTAGAACATAATCGCTGACATCAATAATTTGCGTACCGATTTAGATATCACGAGTTAGATAGCCGAGAGCTTTCATCAATTCGGAACGCTCGTGAACGCGCTGGCGGTTGGATTACAGTATTTCTTTGTGTATACACCACACACACACATCTGTACACTTCATCTTCTTTGGTACGATGGCGACTGTAGCCAGAATCACAATTTTGAAAATGCCACGCTAATTAGATAAGATGCGACTCAAAACAAAACCGCACAACTGTCACATACTGGCACACTGTTTGACAGTGCTCACGGTGATAATACTATACGGCATGGTCGGCGTTATCGCAAGATGGCGCATGTCATGACGCCATCTATGACGATTCGCGCGACATCGTTTTCGCGCTCAAGCTAATACGGTACGGATTTTAGCTCGCTTAAATCGATTACTGTTTATCTCCGAACGCACCGCAACTGTGTAGCAGCCATGAGCCAATCACAGCCCAGCTCCACTCAAAGGAGTTACGCCCATAATCTAGACATGTGTGCCGTTCATACACACAAAATATGCATCAGTGTGCATATTGTCCATATTCATCACTTTTCATCATCAATGAAAAGTCACAAAATGAGGCAATTCGTCTTGGAGCCTATACAGTATACTACGTACTGACTTACGCGCTTAATTACGTCACACGGGCTCGAGAAGTTGTTGTTGTTGTTGTTGCTTGATCTAACAAGAGTTTAAACTTTTTTTTATGTTTTGTATTATTTTATAACATATTTAAATAAATGCATTTGAGCTAGGGCTAGGGTAGGCTAGGTCTAATTGCCTCTTTGGACGGCCCGCCCTCGTTCCACGTAAAATACGGGTATTCAGATAGACTAGAAACCGACCCCAATCTAGTTGGGAAAAGGGCATGTAGATGATGATGGACTATAGCATTTCTGACCATCCGATCCGAACGGTCTATACGCAGCACCTTTCTTTCCGTTAGAAGCTACTATCAATCAACTCGGCCTATCGTAGTTCACTGCTAGATATAAGCTACTATCAATCAACTCGGCCCATCGTAGTTCACTGCTAGATATAAGCTACTATCAATCAACTCGGCCTATCGTAGTTCACTGCTAGATATAAGCTACTATCAATCAACTCGGCCTATGGTAGTTTACTGCTAGTTATAAGCTACTATCAATCAACTCGGCCTATCGTAGTTCACTGCTAGATATAAGCTACTATCAATCAACTCGGCCCATCGTAGTTCACTGCTAGATATAAGCTACTATCAATCAACTCGGCCTATCGTAGTTTACTGCTAGATATAAGCTACTATCAATCAACTCGGCCTATCGTAGTTCACTGCTAGATATAAGCTACTATCAATCAACTCAGCCCATCGTAGTTCACTGCTAGATATAAGCTACTATCAATCAACTCGGCCTATCGTAGTTCACTGCTAGATATAAGCTACTATCAATCAACTCGGCCTATGGTAGTTTACTGCTAGATATAAGCTACTATCAATCAACTCGGCCAATCGTAGTTCACTGCTAGATATAAGCTACTATCAATCAACTCGGCCTATTGTAGTTCACTGCTAGATATAAGCTACTATCAATCAACTCGGCCTATCGTAGTTCACTGCTAGATATAAGCTACTATCAATCAACTCGGCCTATTGTAGTTCACTGCTAGATATAAGCTACTATCAATCAACTCGGCCTATCGTAGTTCACTGCTAGATATAAGCTACTATCAATCAACTCGGCCTATCGTAGTTCACTGCTAGATATAAGCTACTATCAATCAACTCGGCCTATTGTAGTTCACTGCTAGATATAAGCTACTATCAATCAACTCGGCCTATCGTAGTTCACTGCTAGATATAAGCTACTATCAATCCACTCGGCCTATCGTAGTTCACCGCTAGGTATAAGCTGGAATTTCCCTTAGCAGAACACAGGGTCAAATTGAATTAGTGGGCAAAACTTCAAAATACCCATCTGGTCATGATAAAACAAGGAAAAAGCCTCATGTTCCAAATTTATTATTTTTCATAGTTTGTCTCCACAGTTACATAAGATTATGAATTAAGTTTTTTTTTTCATGATTATTTTTCGATACCCATCATCATCACGTCTGTGAAGTTTATCAAGTTAAAAATAAATTAATGTAAACTGTGGAGTTACTTAAAAACCGGCCAAGTGCGAGTCGGACTCGCGCACGAAGGGTTCCATACCATTATCTATACAAAACGCCAAAAAAATCACGTTTGTTGTATGGGAGCCCCCAAAAATATTTTATTTTTTATTTTTTTTAGAATATTTCAAACGTTTACCTGTTGCCGTTATCAATATCGAGCAAAAACGAGCAAACAAATCACGTTTGTTGTATGGGAGCCCACTTACATATTTATATTATTCTGTTTTTTAGTATTTATTGTTATAATAGCGGCAACAGAAATACATCATCTGTGAAAATTTCAACTGTCTAACTATCACGGTTCATGAGATACAGCCTGGTGACAGACGGAGAGACAGACAGACGGCGGAGCCTTAGTAATAGGGTTCCCGTTTTACCCTTTGGGTACGGAACCCTAAAAAGTAACCGTGGAGTTTCTTGCCGGCTCTATCCGTCATCTCTCATCTAATTGGAACCGTGCACCTAGCTTCTGTAGATTTATGTGAAATCACCATCATGTCGTGTGTGACTCATCTATTTTTTATTTTATTTTATGTATCTTTGTATTTAACCTTATTATTTAACTTATTTTTTATTTAACATCACAGCGGGCCCTATCAGAATACCAGCGCTGCTACACTTATGTTTAAGTGCCACAGCATCATGCTGAGATACCTGTGGTTTTTATTCTCTTTGCCTGGGGCCTTTTGGCCTCGTACAGGACTTTCTGTTTTTATATTCATTTTGACTTTGTTTTTTATGTTTCTAGGAATGTGTTTTATTTTTATTTGTGATCTGTGTGAGTCCCAATAAATGCTTTTTCTTTCTTTCTTTTTTCTAATAAAATATTTTTAATTTTGTAATGCGCGTTCCAGACTGAGCCTGTCCACCGTGAGCAAGCGCTTGCATGCAATGAACGGCGCGCTGAAATTCTTCGCAACCCGCGAGTGGTACTTCAGCACCGACAACGTGCGGCGTCTAAAGCAGAGACTGTCGGCGTCTGATGCCTCTGTGTACAACCTGGACCCTGCTACTATCGAGTGAGTAGCTGTGAACTGCTGGGTATCAGGCATACTACCTGTACCCGGCTGACAACGTGCGACGTCTGAAGCAGAGACTGTGGGCGTCTGAAGCCACTGGGTACAACCTGGATCCTACTACTATCGAGTAGTTGCTGTGACCTAGTACCTAGTCCTACTACCTAGTACCCAGTCCTACGACCTAGTACCCAGTCCTACGACCTAGTACCCAGTCCTACGACCTAGTACCCAACAACATGGGACGTCTGACGCAGATTGTCGGCGTCTGATGCCGCTGTTTACAACCTAGATCCTACTACTATCCAGTGAGTATACGTAGTCTGTAGGATATAAGACCTCCCTACTACCCGGCCGACAACGTGCATCGGCGGTTGTCAGTTCGTGGAACCAAAGCACCTCAGTTTTATGAGGCGATATCTCTAAACCCAGCCCGCGGATCGACGCCACGACATTTGCCGCTCCGAGCTTGGCAAGCTGGATGGTCTCTTCGAATGTGTACCCGCCGGCCAACACCAGGGTCCGCGTAGCAAACGACAATTAACGCCAACGGGGAGGTTGACATGCATAAACACATAATAAGCGAGGTTAGACAAAGAAAGGACAAGAAAGGACCTAAACCTGACCCCTGTGGCCCCACCCGTAATCTCCCTACGATGAACGCTCTGTAGGTAAAGAATCACTCTGTGCTGTACTAGTGCCGCCGTAATTGCATTCCAAGGCAGGGAGTTAATGGCGTGGATGATATCAAACTTACCGCCAGCGCCACCCTACCCCGGGACACTACCTGTTCCGACAGGGAGCGAACGCGTAGGGTCGCATGATCTGTAGTAGAACGCTGCTTCGGGAAGCCATGCCAACATGAGGTAGATGCGAGCCTTTCAGAAACTATTCTTTCGAATAGTTTGGAAACCTCGTCAAGTAGGCAACTGGGATAGTATGCAGAGCGAGACTCTGAGTCCCTGCCTTCCTTCCTCAACAAGATCAAACCGGCCTCCTTCCAGCCGGAGAGGGTCACGCCCGCACGGAGGCTGCTGTTGAACAACCGTCTTAGGTGGTCCCCCAGAGCAGCTAAAGCTAGAACCCAAGCCTTCCAATTATCCCAATTCATCAGACCAGTCAGAAGAATATAAGAGTGGCAAAGGTCTATCCCTCACTATTGGAAAGACCGTGTTTACGACGCTCTCCAGTAGACCCGGATCCATGGACGTAATTTAGCCATGACCAACTTATAAGGTCTTCCCCATGGATTCCTGTCCAGCCCCTTAAGTAGCTCCCGCCAGGATCTTGACCTGGAATCCGCGATGGCGTGTTGGAGAATCATTGTCGTCTATCGGTACATGGAAGCGTCATAAATCAACGCCATCCTATCCTGAAACCAGACCAGAACGGGTGAGTTCCCCTGGGGACTAATATCTTCCGGCCATGCCACAACGTTAGGAGCTGCAACGAGCATACATGTCTCGATTGAGTCGCTTGACGGCCCATCGCCGTGCCGGTGGGCTAGAATTTGTACGGCTCAGGCCGTTCGATGAACGATGTTCGATAGATTACTCCTTCGTCTCCATTGGTAGCAATTTTTTATTCGAAATGTTTATAATATTGTAAAAAATAATTTCCATTGCCTCTTGAAACAACACAAAATTGACGATATCGTGTTGAGTTTAGGAAAATTTTTCTTCAATAGAAAAACATAAATTTTGTTATTAAAAATATTATAATAATATGTAGGTAAGCATTCAAGTTCAACTCAAAAAGGTACCAAAAAGAACTATCAAAATGTTACAAATAGCCTCAGAAAATAATGTTGAAATAACCTTTTTTTTTTTTTTTAAAACACTGTCGGTATTGTTTACAAACCATAACAAGAAATTTAAAAATCACACACTGGGCTTCAGCTTTTAGTTTTTTTTTTTTTTGGGTGGGAAATTATCAAATAACTTCTCCCGCTCTGGGCGGAGCGGGAGAGCGTGTCAAACTTTTACTGACTAAAACCCACCCGTGTTCCTTCCGTTGCCTGTGTGCCAGAGCCAAGTGTTGCCAGGCCCGATTTGTTTTAAATCGAGGCAGAAGGTAAAACAAATCGGGATTTAGGATTGTAGATCGGGACAATAAAAAAAAACAAGGTTTTTTAAAATTAAGGTTTAATTTATTGTGTTTCGCAACTAATATTACTACCAAATCTTATAATAATAGTCAGTCTTGCAGGACTAGTAGAAATTACAAAATATTAGAACGAGTAACTTTTCATCCAAACATTAAGAAAAGAACACATTCTTCTTTGTTTCTTCTTTTTCGGAGTCGAAGGATCGGTTTTTACTTTACTTCGGAATCGGTTTCTGAATCACTCATTTTAAAGGAAATCTGAAATAAAAAGAAATCCGACACCAGCCAACACATGAACTGCCAGGGTTGCGAGTTTGTCCGAAAGGGATATCGTGGCCCTGGCACACAGGCAAATGAAGGAACACGATTGGGTTTTAGTCAGTAAAAGTCTGACACGCTCTCCCACTCCGCCCGGAGCGGGAGAAGTTATTTGATAATTTCCCACCCAAAAAAAAAAAAAAAGCCAACACATGAACACACAATGCTTAAATACCTACACCTTATTAGTTATTAGAAATCCAATGCAAATAAATGATTTCGTTAAAATGACGTAGCACACGCACTCACATTCATAATATCAGTAGACTAACAAAAAGCAACTCACTAACATAACCTAAAATTCCCAAACGCGAATTAGAATCTTAGGAAGAACCAAATATGAGAAAATTGTTAAAAGCACTTGCGCAAACATTTACGTATTGTTTAATGAAATAATTTTAATGCTTACCTACAAAGAATCTCCTAAATGAATATTTTTCTAAATCGCAAAACACATACGAACTGTAACAAAGTGAGCGGACGGACGACGAATGAAAGACGAACGAAGATCGATTGATTGAGTGAAGCACACATCGCGGTGCGTTCGCGTCTTTGAGCGAGAGAACAAAACACGTAATTTATTTATTTTTGCTAACAATAACGGTTAATTGATTTATCGGGACATTTAGTGTCCCGATCAGGTGCAAATCGGGACGCGTCCCCGGACCCCTGAAAATCGGAACGTCCAGCGCAAATCGGGACACCTGGCAACGCTCATCATCATTAAGTAAATAACGGCGAAATAAGCTATATTTTCGAGAGCGCAAAAGTGATGAAACTATTAACAGGTACTAAGACTAACACGAATGGTTTATCACCATGAAAACTGTACTTTTATAGTTACACAGACTGAATATTTCAATTATTTCAATCTTTTTCACAAAATTAGATAAGAAATTGACGAAAAACTTTTTTTTGTGCTCGCAGCCTTAAGGCCGAACTGTTTCTAAAACTCTAGGTAGGTTACTGTACTTTGTTGACTTGCACCCAAAACATAGGACTTAGGGATGATTTATGCTAGACCGTGGGGCGCGAGCTGTGCCATGTACGAGGCGCGACCGAAGCATGAATCCAAAACTTCACGAACATTTCTAAGAAGCAGTTCATGCTACACCGTGCAGCATCCGTGTCCCGTACCGAGTCTTGGTCATTACAAATTGAGCAGATAAGGACGCGGCTCACGCCCGTGACTGTTTAGCATAAATAAACACACATATTTGGAAGTATACAGGATATAAATAACTCCGTCTCTTTCCCACACTGAAGTGAGATTACAATATTATACTTAAGAGGTGGTAGGCCTCCTGACAAAATTGTCAAACACAATAATACCAAAGCAAATCAAATTGTGTTCGATTGGCCTTACAGAAACGGGCAGTAGAAACACCATTTTGATCTGTTCCTTCTAGTGTACACTGGGCTACACATCAAGCTATAAATTTCCACTTTTATGCTGACCCCTCATTGTACGGAAATCCTACACAATGCTAAATGATAAATGATTTATTTTCTGTAAGTAGGTTTGTACAAACACTTTTACACGTCAATCATATTAAAAAAAAACTAGATGAGGTCGGCGTTTCGTATCCGACTACTCTGAGAAGAAAGGCCGAAACAAACTCAGAGGTCACAGTCTCTTTTTAAAGTCCAGACATAATCTTGGTCAGATCATGTGAATACCATGTATATTGGTGCCTGAAATGATCTTTTGACGAAAGAACCACACAGGTTGAGGGGACCTGTCCAGTCAGTGCACGCATTTGTCAGTAGTCGTGCAGCTCAACTAAGAACTTAAGGAGCTCAACGATTCAACGAACAATACCAAAGAAAGGACATTTGGGTAGGCCGCATAAAACCACTCAAACTGCCAGACTATGATAAAAACTAACTGAGAAAAAAAGAAAAATGAACAATAACCCACATAGTCTTCACATTTACAATACTTAAAACAATATAATACTTAACAAAGTAAATATTCATGTCATTGTATATATAAAATTAATCAATGTCAATGTGTATATAAAATAAAGATATAATCTTGGTCAGATCATTTGAGAACCATGTAGATTGGTGTCTGACATGGTCTTTTGACGAAAGAATCACACAGATTTGAGTGGACCTGTCCAGTCAGTGCACGCATTTGTCAGTTATCGTGCAGCTCAACTCAAAACTTAAGGAGCTCAGCGATTCGACGAACAATACCAAAGAAAGGACAATTGGTTAGGCCGCATAAAGTACTCAAACTGCCAGACCTGCATTAAGATTTTTTTTGATTGATTTTGATAGTAGGCAAAAAAAATCAAATCAAGATTCACTGTAAATTGGAGCAGCTCAATCCCTAGCCTTTTTGTCCTCAATAAAGTCTTTAACAGTATAAAATGCTTTCTTTTAGGAACAACTTTGTGCTTGTTCCTAGTATTTACATTATGGATATCACAAAGCTAGATCAGCTTATACAGGAAATGTGTAGCTTGATGTGTAACCGTGTGTACATATTGGTTTTAATTAATTTAGTCATATTAATTCATTTCAGTTGGGAGGATCACTGCGTGGATTTCGTGAAGGGAGCTCGCAAGTACTTACTGCGGGAAAAGGATCAGGACATCGAGAAAGCACAGAGAAGAATGCACATGTAACTATTTTATAATATATTTGATTTTATTTCTCTTCTTACACGACAGCTGTTTGTTACCGTGTCGAGTTTAATTTACCTAAAGTTGCCTCAGTGCCCAATAAATAATAACTATGTCAGCTACTCGGCGATAGATAACGCGTTTTTAAATTAGCTAGCAAAACGTTTTACTGTAGGTACTAAAACAATGTGTTTGGTTACTTTAAATCAATAAAAGACATTTATATTCTACATTTACAGGTTATATATGATCCACAATGCCATGAAGTTATTCCTAACACTTCTGTTAGGTCGATTGGTGATACGAACAGTTCCTGCCATCTTGCGGGCAATAGCGACACTACTACGACTACGAAGAAATGGCGTCGCGCTACACACCTGAAAAGTCATTGCAGTCTTAATTAATATCATTGGCATAGACCAATATTATTTTTATGGCTGTTTATAAACGGGATATGAGGCGGTTATCGTCAAACTAACAATAATTGAATTAAGTGTAAAATGGTGACTGATTTATTAATAAATTAATGTGGAAAAGCTCAAAGTTAACCCGCAGGAATAACAATGTAAGTTAGGTACTCATTAAATTTATATTTTTTAATGTTTTTACTAAAGATATATTTTAAAATGTATTTAATATGTAAGGAACTAAATAAACGACATTACTCACAGCTTCCACGGGGTAGGTAACGGGGATTTAAGTACAGTCAATAAAACAGACACAAAAAATAATTTCTAGGGACATTTTTTTTTTTTGTTAATTGTACCTACTTAAATGTATTATATTACTTTAGGTTATATTTGCTCAATAACATAACATCACGCCTGTAATACCTGAAGGGTTAGGCAGAGGCGTACGTATAGTACCTACACCCCTGTTTCGCCAGTTATGTTTAAGTCCCATGAAATTGGACTACTACCTACTAATAATGACTGTTTTTATTTTTAATTTTTATACTTTTGGTTATCACTGTATTTGAGAATGTTGGTTCGCCTGTTATTGGTAACTGTCTATGCCCATGTTATTTAATGTTGTTTGATATTTTGTATACAGAAGCTGTTGGTGTACCTTTATAAATAAATAAATTGGGGTTGATTTGCTCAATATAATATTAATTATAGGTAAAAGTCATCAGTTCAACTTTGTACTTAAACAATAATATAAGTCATTTGTAATGATTTCATATGTATAAACAACATTGGTCAACGGGTTTTATTTTGTCGGTAAAATCCAAATAGGTGACGAAGAATTTGTACCTACCTAATTAATTTAAAAAATGATTGTACACACGGCTACACATCAAGCTATAAATTTCCAGTATATGCTGACCTCTCATTGTACCGAAATTCTATACAATGCGAGATCAGCTTATACTGGAAATTGTAGTTTGATGTTTAGCCGTGTGTACGTAACTATGTGGTAGCTAAAACAAATAAATAAATTGACTTCTTGGCGGGAAAGTGAAGCGTCATGTTAGCAGTTTTGTTTTATTTTCTAAAATTTGTGTTTAGCCGAATATTAATGTGTAATAGTGGTGGATTATTAACCATTAAGTGTTCGTGAACCTGCATTAATGTAGGCAAATGAAACAAAACAGTGCAACATCACTTTAAGTTCTCTCAAGAAGTCCGCGCGAGGTTGCAGTAAAGTGCCGCGTCTTTACTTAAACTCAAGGGGTGCGAGGCGGGATATCATCAATCATCTTTATCATGCATTGAGTGGAGTTCATTTCATAATTATTATAACTTTTTACTTGTTACCTAATTTTACATGACACTGGCTAAATGCACAAACCGTGCGAAGCCAAAAAGAAAAAAAAAAAAAAAAAAAAAAAAAAAAAAATTGTTTCCTGCCAATATGCTGGTTTGTTTATTTTCCAAAAAAGTGAAACATTTCCAAACTCAAACTATGTATTTCAATTAAACCATTTACATGCTCTTTTGAATTGTCAACAAGTCGGTCAGTTACAAATATGAAGCTAGTTCCTTATAGTTTACCTACATTAAAAGCTAGGTTTACATTATTAGCTAACACGCAAAGGAAGAACTTTACCTAAGAACTCCACACTAGGTCGAGCCTGTCTCGTAGAGTCCTTGGTTGGTAATATGTCAGAGCATAGAAATATAAAAAACCGGCCAAGTGCGAGTCAGACTCGCGCACGAAGGGTTCCGTACCATTATCTATAAAAAGGCAAAAAAATCACGTTCGTTGTATGGGAGCTCCCCTTAAATATTTGTTTTATTTTAATTTAACTATTTATTTTTAAAGTGAATATATAACTAAATATTCTGTGAATATTTCAAGCGCCTATATGTTGTCGTTATCAATATCGAGCAAACACGAGTTAAAAACCGGCCAAGTGCGAGTCGAACTCGCGCACGAAGGGTTCCGTACCATTATCTATAAAAATGGCATAAAAATCACGTTTGTTGTATGGGAGCCCCCCTTAAATATTTGTTTTATTTTAATTTAATTATTTATTTTTAAAGTGAATATATAACTAAATATTTTGTGAATATCTCAAACGTCTACCTGTTGCCGTTATCAATATCGAGCAAAAACGAGGAAAAAATCCAGTTTGTTGTATGGGAGCCCCCTTAAATATTTATTTTATTCTGTTTTTTAGTATGTGTTGTTATAGCGGCAACAGAAATACATCATCTGTGAAAATTTCAACTGTCTAACTATCACGGTTCATGAGATACAGCCTGGTGACAGACAGACGGACAGACAGACGAATGCCGTACTGTTAAACAGTGGTTTCTTGTAAAAACCGAAGTCAAACTAAAAACTTTATAAATCATGGAATCACTCATAAATAAGTAAAAATATTTTACCATAAATTAATTGTCTTTAATATCACGAAAATCGACAAATTGTAAAATATTTCTTGCTTTTACTACGTTACTTTTGTTTTCATATATCACAGTGACTGTACTATTTTTA
This sequence comes from Tiliacea citrago, assembly GCA_963921375.1. Classification (NCBI taxonomy): domain Eukaryota; kingdom Metazoa; phylum Arthropoda; class Insecta; order Lepidoptera; family Noctuidae; genus Tiliacea; species Tiliacea citrago. Next base: position 14,540,864 of record OY992809.1, on the reverse strand, counting down.
CATGAAATACATTGTTACTTAACCACTACCTAAGTATGCCGTTACGTGACTGAACAATCAATGTAAACATCACAAAACGATACTTTAATTATGCGGATGCATCGCGTAGTACGGCCGCTGTATCTTGCGACGAGTTAGTGATGTCCTTGTGCAGATCCACTAACGTAGGCTATCGACAACAATTATTCAATTTGTCAACCGCCGTTTTAACCCGATTGGAAGACCCATGTGGAAATAATGTTTTTTAGTGAGTAGTGAGTTCAATTCCAGCGACGAGATATTCTTTTTCTAATTAGAATATTCCAAAAAGATTTAAATTAAAATGTCATTTAAAAACCCAATATTACACGAAAGGAAATATTTTATGATTTAAAATTTTAACGACAGTTGCAAACGCTAAAAAACTGTCAAATAGTTCATAGTGTTGTGCTATTAGGAAAATTACCCCAATTCGGAGAAATTAAAACTCAGGAACTACCCAGAAATGGGATCGAGAATTAAAAGCATCAATAATAGCCGAAGCACCATAATAAAATATGCACTTTATGTAAAAACCATTTCGAATTTGATTGTGTTGGTTATCCTGAGAAAGTATACCGCTTTGAGAACCTAGAAGAAAGGAAAAAATTCAGATGGGAATGCAAAGCTTGCACCCAGAAAGCAAAAGAACAGATTGCACCCAGCTCTGTTGTATCCAACGTGACAATGAGGAAGAAAAAACTCTCGTCTCCCAAATCATATATAGAAGACACACCTAACGTATCAGAGGATATTACGCCTTGGTCTACTCCAAAGAGCACAACCTCTGAAATATGATATATGACTCACACGTGCTCACAATGGACCGATACGATGAGTCAACTGCCATAATCGATAAAACATTGTCAAGGAGTATGGACTATACGGTAGCTGATTCAATCCACGCCCAGGAACTGAAGGATACGATTTAACTCATCCAAACGCAACTTAGTAGTTCTCAGAATGAACTTGAGAATATCATACTCGAAAAAAATAAGCTTCGTCAAACTAATAATAAATTACTCAAAGATAATCTCACTCTGAAAAAATCTTATGCCAATCATCGCAACGAGAACACGATAGACCAGAAGATACAAAAAAAGCCAATACATAATCTTTGTTACACCAAGATATGCAAGCCTTTACGCCACCTAGAAATTTGCCCACAAGTAATAATAGCAATACAAAGACAGAACTCGGTGGGAATATCTTAAGCCTACAAAAAAAACATCGCAGATCTGGAGCATCAGTTGAAACAAACCGGAAATGAAATATTAAACCTCAAGGATCAATTACTGAAGCTTCAGAAGATATTGACAACAAAAGGTGAATATCAAAAGGAAAAAAATATTCCATTGGAAGCTCTAAAAGTGGAACGCACAAACAAAATACATATTTTTGGCACTCAACAATGTTGGACTCAATGTTGGTTGTTGGACTATCATCTGCATTGATGCGATCAAGATAGTATACCTCATAATTATGTAGAATATACCGTCACATCTCTAACTAAGCCATACGCACTAACTAGTGACGTCATTAAGAACTACTAAAATATTCAGCTATCGCCAAGTGACAAACTCATTATCTGTGTGGCCTCACAACTTCATCAACTTCTCGATGTATTCGGCAATAATAATGTAATTGTTCTGAATTTACTAAATAATATGTATTTATATGTAAATGACTTGAACCAAACTATACGCAATATTTGCAATGAATACAAAAATTCTAACTTTATTGACTCTAATCATAAATTCATATTCATATTATATTTATTTTCATTCCATAATGTCTAAGTAGAGAAATTAAATTATACACGTAAATTAATTAATTATATTATTGACGATGATGATTATGAAAAAAAAATCTTGAATGTTAAAGAATTGAAGAAATTAAAACTGTGTCTAGTAGTCAACCAAATCTTACGATTTAGGTACAGGACAGGAAACAGCTTTTTCGTGAAAAATTGTAGTAAATCCAAGACTTTTTAAATATTACATCAAAATATCACTAGTATTTTATCAAAACAGGAAATACTAGAACCAAAAAAAAAAATGGCAGGTTCTATATTCGCGTCTCGTAATTCTAGTAACGTTGGTGCCCAATTGTTAGACTTTCCAGTAAAAGAGCAAAATTCTAAGTCCAAATCATACTACATTTATAAGAAAGACTACTGTAGCGTAAATATTAAAAAATTCAAAGAATGTCTCACATGTTTATCGTGGTCAGAAGTACACATAGAAACTGACCCAAATAACGCTTTTAATAAATTTCATGACTTATTATGTCTGTTATATAACTTATGCTTCCCAAAAATAAAAATAAAGATTAAGAACTCGTCTCGGATAAGTAAGGGTCTAAGAAATAGTTGTAAAACTAAACGATCTGTACGATATCTTTACTACAAAAATAATACTTTATTGTACAAAAAAAAATATATAAAAAATATTCACATATACTTACTGGAAAAGTACATCATTAAATAAATAAAAAAATCTAATAATAATTTCATTAAAAAAAGTAACAAGTGTAACGCAACGTGGAAAATCATTAATCATGAAATTGGGAATACAAAATGTGACAATAACATTTCTGAATTACAATTATATAAGCAGATACTGACAAACCCCACTGACATAGCGAATGCTTTTATAATAATTATTTTATTGACTCGACACAGACCTTAAATTTTAATAATTTACATAATGTCTCTAATAAGGTGTCAATTCCTAATTCCATGTTTCTTAGTATGAAACTAAGAAACATTGTTATTTAAAGCCATTATCTCCTTTTAACTTCATCTTCAGTCTTCATGACTGAAGATGAAGAATGGCTTTAAATAACACTAACTCTGAAGGCTATGATGGATTTGGCACAAAAATAATTAAAATGTGCAACACTAAATTAAATGATATATTGGCATATCTAATTAACCTTTCATTTTCATCAGGTACTTTTCCTGATGCCTTAAAATTAACAGACGTGAAACCAATTTACAAAAAAAAGCAATAAAAATGACGTGAAAAACTATCGCCCGATCACTCTTATTCCTATTTTGTCAAAAGTATTCAAAAAATGTATGCTCAACAGACTTGTCGACTTTTGTACTAAATATTTATGTTTATTCATCAATAAAAAAATATACAGATAGTTACAGCAACAATCAGTCAAATCAAATAAAACATTATAGCGAATGAACAGTTTGGATTTCAAAAGCACAAGTCGACAACACAGGCAATATTTTCCCTTTTGAGCAATATGCTGAGTATTCTAAATAATAATCGGAATAATTAAAATAATAACAACGGGACTTTTTCTAAATTTGCTTATGCTCTCAGACAAGTAAAGAACATGTCAAATAGAAAAACGTCAATGACTACATATCTCGCATATATAGAATCCATGTTACGTAACGGGCTTATTATTATGGGGTAACAGTACGGATAAGGATAGAGCATTTATTGCACATAAAAATGCATCAGAGCCATTTGTGGACTCCGTTCTGATGAGTTCTGCAAACCGTTTTTTACCCGACTGCTCCAGAAGGAGGGTTATGTTTTTCGAGTGTATGTATGTATGTCTCTTTCTTTGGCACGCTCTGTAGGCTAAACGGCTTGATGGATTTTAACATAATAATATGAGGTATCCTTAGATTCGTTTTAATTGCGGGAGTGACATAGGCTATAAAATTTTAATGTGGCATCTGCGAATCAAAAACGAGAGCGGGAATAAAAAAAAATATTTTGTAATTATATTAATATGGGTATCAAATAAAAGCTAGTAAATATATATGTGTTAGAACACTTTTAACCTACTATTTTGACACAAACTACAAAAAAGTACATTTTCTTTAATAACAAAATCGAAGTGAAATTAAAATAATACATAGATTTTTTTTTTTTTAATAATTGGTTTGAGGTCTGAGATCGTTCTAATGCCTAAAATATAGTTTTTAGAATTTTTGTCTGTTTTTCTGAATGTATGTTCTAGCATCACGCAAATTCTATTCCGATATATTGTAATTTTTTTGCTTATATATTCCCTATAAGTCTGGTCAACCAATACGTTATATATTATCACGCTATTTACTATGGGGGATGAACAATATTGCATTGTTTGTATGCCTCTAAGGTTTACAGAAAATTGTAAAAAGACGAGCCAAACAGTTACAGATTGAACCTTTTAAATGATTACCATCACGCTATATCTTTATGGAGCTAAGCAGTCAATTATCATGGCATATGCAGAGTGGATTTTTAAGATGGGAAGTAAGGATATCTTAACCGTTGTAGCTACACAATTTCGGTCTTAGAAGACTGTCCTAAAAATCTGAGACATTTTGATCTGCATTCACAGATTTAAAAAAAAATGTACAGCCAGCAAGAAAATGAGCATTTTTCACTTTTTTATAAAAAGGCCGAACATTCGGCCGATACTTCGGTTTAACGCTTCGGAGTAGACCCCCAGTATCTTAATGGACACCAAGTCGGCATGTGCTTTTATTCAAAAAGTCTTTGACGGTGTAAAAACTCTCCGCGATTAACCATTTTCGCAAGGCACAACAAAAACTTTTATATGGCAGGTCAGTCATTCCTTTGGGCAAAGAGTTATAAATTAGAGGTGCCATATAGGCACAGTTCTTTCTGAACAGTTCTAGCTTAGGAACAGGCATTTTTAAGGGCAGGTGGGTAATTTTACGTTTAGATGTATTGTCGTTGGGGGTGAAAAGATGACTGTGACTGTGTGTTTGTGTGTGTACAAATTTTGCTACTTCATAAATGTATATGCAGGGAACAGTTAGTAAATTCTTGGATTTAAAGATCGGTTTACAGGATTCCGACCAATCCATGCCGTACAGTGCCCGAATGCATTTTTTCTGTGCTATGAACACCCTCGTGATGTCACAGGAGTTTCCCCAGACAACTATGCCATACCGTATAATGGAGCATATGTAAGCGTGATACACAACAATAGAGGTGTGTCTGCTCGCTATGTCTTTTACCTTTCGAAGTGCAAAAACAAACTTGTTTATTTTTACGCAAAAGCTATTAATATGTTCTTTCCATGAAAAATGTGTATCCAGAATAATGCCTAAGAATTTGGCGCTGTTTATTATAGGTGAATTGTTGTAACTAATATTTAATTCGATGTTTTTACTCTTATACGTTTTGATGTTTTTACTCTTATACGTTTTGAAGTTAATTAGTTTCGTTTTCTCTATGTTTATTTTTAATTTATTTGTGTCTAGCCATTGAATAACATCTTCTAACGTTTTATATATTTCCGTTTCATATGTATCAATATTTTTACAGCGAACAAGACACAATCATGTGCGAGTGCACTTGGGAGGTCATTGACATAAATAAGAAATAACAGGGGCCCCACAATGCTACCTTGAGGCACCCCAGAGCAAATGATCCTTTGATTCGAGTCAAACTCAACTACATTATTTGTTACAGTATCAAATTTAGTAATCCAAGTGAATTGTTTCCTATTTTGTAAATAGGACTGAAACCATAACAAAGAAGAACCCCTTATTCCACATTTGTCAATTTTGGAGATGAGCATCGAATGATCAATATGTAGTGGCTTTATTATCGACAACTTGAGTTTGTCTGGAAAACATCCTTGTTCAAGAGATAGGTTTATAATGTGAATGGTTCCGATATAAATAGGGCAATACGTTTCAATCAGTCGGAATTAATTTCGTCATATCCTGCCGACTTAGAATTTTCCAATAAAATCATTTTGTTGAAAACTTCGTTTGCATCCGTGGGATTTAAAAAAATACTTGAATCGTTACTTTTTAAATTTGATGTGCGACGCTCAGGCTCATTATTGACAGAAGCAGAACCACAAGAATTTTGAGCTACATCAATGAAAAAATTATTAAATATGTTTGCTATGTCAGATCCAGATGTAACTGTACATCCGTCGTCGACAAGATTAGCAATGAATTTACTAGTCCTAGGTATAGAACCATCAACATAGCGTTTAACTACGTCCCAAGTTGCTTTACCTTTATTGCGAGAGTTGGTTATGTACCTTTGGTTACAAAGCGACTGAGTGCTATTTATACATTTCCTTTACAATTTGGAATATTTTATATACTCTAATTTATTATTGTTGCTTCTATTTATGTAGTAGTTGTATCTTAGCGTTCTTTTGGTTCTGCAACTAATTTTAAGACCTTTCGCTATCCAAGAACTTCTGCTAGTTCTAAAACTATTTCTTCGTCTTATTATGGGAAAGCAAAGTTTAAAGAATAATGTTAATTCTTCGTGAAATTCATTGAAAGCCTCATTTGTATCTAATCTATTAAATATTTCAGAAAAAGTTAAACTGCTAATGCACACTACTACTTACGTTACTTTTGCTGTAGTCACGAGTAGTTGTGTAGTAATGTTTAGATATTTTTTCTATTTGTTTTGTCTCAAATTCAATTGTTTGTGCTGTGTCGTGATCCGAGAGACAGAAATTGTGCGTCCTACCTACTGCTCCTGGAATATTACTAAGAATGTTGTCGATACATTTATTTATTCGTGTTGGTTCCTGGATATGACACTGGAGTCCGTAATTGGATATATGTTCTAGGAACTGAGCACTTGCATCGTGAGCGTGTATTAATATTAAAATCGCCGCAAACAATTAATTAACGTTGTTTGTGGCGTAATTTAGATAAAATTTCATTCATTTTGTTAAAAAATACATTTATGTTGGAATTAGGAGTTTTATAAATACATATAATAATTAGTTTTAATTCAGGAATTTCTAAACCACAGATTTCAAAATGTTTTTTAATACACAGTTTATTAATATCATGCAGTTCCACGCCTTTGAGGTCATTTCGTAATAAGATACAAGAACCCCCTCTCCGTTGCAATTGCCGGGAAAAAATGGTCGACACATGAAAATTATGAAGCGTTAAAAATTGCTCCTCATCTTTAATTATAAGATGTTCAGTGAGACATAAGGCACGTTTATTTGATTCACTTAGTTCATTAAGGGCTAAGTCTAGACCGTCCATTTTCCTAAGTGCGCCTGCGATATTTTGGTGCACAATACTACACACAATGAGGTACTATCGCGTTTACTTACGAAAAAACTGATCTTTGTCCTTACTAGTTAATACGGAAGCATGATATGGAATTATTATTATTTGTGACCGCTGAGAAATAAAAGGGTATTATGCCTTTACGAGGTTTACATGACAAAACCGTAGTGGAAAGACTCTTGTAGTCTTGGAAAATGTAGTGCGTTAAGGTATTAAAAATATTTTTCATGCCATGTCTATTTAGTAGTCCACTTCGCTTATAAAACATTGTGTTGTCGTATTGCAGATTCAAATTGGAATCAAATACTATTGCATAGTTATGTTTACAAATGTCTTGGTATAACAAGGTATTAAAAGTCTCAGCTCTTGAGTTAAAAATGTTGCTATAACCATTAGATTTATAGGCAGGCAAACATAATACTAGGTTAGTGTAGCAAAATGACATTAAAGTTTCCTGTATAATTTTAACTAGATCATAATAATTTACAGTTATCTCAAAATCATGTTCTCCTATAAAAATCAAACAGTAGTCTTGTTTATTGAAGTTAAAAAGCTTTTTGTTAAGATTAACGAGTAGCTGTTTAATACCACAGTTTGTTGAAATATTATGGCATACATCATAACCCGGAAACGCATTTAGGGCTAAGGTGAGAATATTATTTACTTCGTTGCTACTAATAAAACAAAGTTTTTGAATTGGACGATTTAAAACTAATGTCTGACCGTCATTCTAGGTCTTTTTAGACCTTTCCAAGGCATTTGACTCAGTTTCTGTTCCCAAACTTATCCTTAAGTTAGAGTCAAAGGCGTACGTGGTAAACCTCTCCAAATTCTCACCGACTACTTAAATAATCGCTCTCAAAGTGTTAAAATTGACAAGTACATTAGCGATGAGACAACTGTCACTTACGGGGTTCCACAAGGGAGCATCTTGGGCCCCACGCTGTTTCAGATTTACGTCAATGAACTGTGTAAGATGCAACTGCCAAACTGCAAGATATATGCCTATGCGGATGACACAGCGATTCTAGTCAGTGGGACCACATGGGATGTTGTTAAAACAAAAGCGGAGGCAGCTCTGTCTAATGCAATGGCTAAACTCAAATTTACTCACTCTCAACTTACATAAAACTAATTACATTTCATTTGCAATCCGTCGTAACACTACACCGCCTCAAGACTTCTCTATAACAGCTCACTCTTGCCTGAACTCAGCCGGACCCTGTGAGTGTCCCACACTCATCAGAACTGATAGTGTGAAATATTTGGGTGTACTAATAGATGATGGGCTAAAATGGGACAAGCAGATTGATGCCCTCACTACCAGAACTCTACGACTCATACACATCTTCAAGTCGCTCAGGGAGTCAGCTAATGCGGATACGCTAAATATGGTCTACTACGCTCTGTGTCAATCGGTTCTTGGGTATTGTATTACTGCTTGGGGTGGTGCATGGAAAACTAAGTTTCTTAGAGTAGAGAGAGCGCAAAGAGCAATACTCAAAGTAATGTCCAGTAAGCCCTACAGATACCCAACAACGGATATCTACTCCGACTGTATGGTTCTAACGGTCCGGCAGCTCGTCGTGCTACGATCGGCCCTAAGGAAACATGCCTGCCTACCACCCTATGATTGCAATAAACGAACACTTCGTCTCCCACGCATTCAGCACAACACCAGTTTTGCTAAACACCAATACTACATCCTAAGCGCTCACTTATATCAAAAAATTCACCAAGTGCTGGGTATCTTAGACCTAAATACACAAATGGTAAAATCAAAACTAACAGAGTGGCTTCTAAAGAAGGACTATGCTTTTACAGAGTCCCTACTCTCCTTCATCACCTAATGTCCATTTATACTTTACACGCACTACGCTCACACTTACATACCTAACAAAAATACATTCACTCAACAAACATAACCCTCACAACACATTCATAATTATATTCATAAACACTTACACACATACAACACACTCACGCAGACACAACCTACACTTCCTTAATACATAACAACTGCACATCAACTCTTTCATTTTATCACTATTATTAGTTTTATTTTTATTTTTTATAATTATTAGTTTTTATTAGATTTTTTTTCTGGTTACATGAAATACTAAGATTTAATTGTAAAGGATGAATCGACATCTCACATCTACATATTTTTGTCAACTATGTTTAAGACCCTCATGGCGGAGAGGCCTTAAGATACAGGTTTACCTAGTTTAAGAGGCAGGGGTATAATTTATACTTGAGTTCAGATATTAACATAGAACCAGATGTTACAATGTACACTATTTATAATGCATCACCTTTGTTCCCATCTGTATTTTTATGGCAAATAAATTTATCATTCATTCATTTTATCATTAAATGAGGCCTGGGCTGGCACCTCTGGTTGTTGAACGTTGTTTACCACTTGGGGCTTTACATAGGAAGATACACAACAATTTCCATTCACCCGTGTGAAGTGTCGGTTGATGTACTGGTGGCGCCATCTGCAGTCGCGGCGCAATTCCCATTCTCCTGTAAAGGGTCTGTTGATGTACTGCTAGCGCCATCTATTGTCGAGACGCTGGTTAATGTATTCTGCCCAAGATCGATCAAACTCGTGTTGTCATCGTCGTCGAATCAGCCTCTGAATCGAATCAGCGTCAGCCTCTTTATTGCTATTAATAAATTATCTAATGAATCAAAGATAACATAAATTGTTCGTTAAATAACTACAAGAAATTGATAAGTAATTGTTATGATAATGAAATTAATAGTAAACATACAGTTTAGTTAAAAAAAAACAAACGCATTGTTAAATAATAAGGATACAGTTTAGTATTATTAATAGTAAACCATACGGTTTGGTAAAAGATAATCAAACTCATTAATAATTAGTAAGGATACCGTTTAGTTACCTTTCAAAAACAGTATTGTTGCTGCAGCCATACCCATTTGTTTATATTTATTCAGTAAACAGTAACCAATAATGAATTTATTGCTTACCTACCAAACTTAAATTAACATATCTAGTATTGGGTACACTACAAAATAAGTTTTGTAAATTTAAGTAACTTAATAAGTTCGGCAAATTATTTCTTTCAGATGCTGTGACACCTTGCTTCTTGCCAAATTTCATGATACCCTAGTATCATGAAGTTTTGATTTATGTGCGAGATATTCGCAATTTTTTTTTTATGTGATAAAACTACAAATTTACAATTTTCGGACTTTTTCCTTTACTTGTGCTGTAACACCTTGCTTGTTGCCAAATTTCATGATTCTAGGTCAACGGGAAGTACCCTATAAGGTTTTGATTTATTTGCGATTATCAAAATATGTCGCAAAAATCACCGTATTGTTTTATTGCTTTGACTTAGAAGCTTGATTTTTTTAGAGCTCCAAGGGACCGTAGATCTACGTACTTGAAATTAATTTCAACTTGATACCTCCACGCGTTCCAGACAAAAAGAATTTTGACAGACTGACAAACAGACAGACGGATAGCCAGACAGACGAACGAAGTGATCCGATGTGATGATCTAGTGATGATAAGGATTCTGTTTTTTTACTTTTCCGGTCGGCGGACCGAGTTCCTTACGCGATACTCGCACGCACACACACTCGTATATAACGGAAAGAGACACAGAAAGAGAGAAATTCGCACGGAGGGGGTATAACGCTGTTTCCTTACGTGACGATTTCTATCAGTTAACTCCACTCCTACCGCAAGCCGCGTTAAGGAACTTCGTTCCAAAAACCATAGCATAACATCTTGCCTGTATTCTCTGCAGGGTTAGGCAGAGGTGTAGAGGTACCTATAATAGTGTAGACATTATATATGTATTTCGCCAGTCAAACTCAAACTCAAAGCATATATTTCAATGAAACCATTTACAGGCACATTTACAGGAACAGTAACAGTTGGTCAGTCAAATAGTTGAAGCTGTTGCCCATTCCAAAGCATAGTTAGTAGCAGAATCCAGGGAGCAGAACGGGCAAGCATAGTTAGTAGCAGAATCCAGGGAGCAGAACGGGCAAGCATAGTTAGTAGCAGAATCCAGGGAGCAGAACGGGCAAGCATAGTTAGTAGCAGACTCCAGGGAGCAGAACGGGCAAGCATAGTTAGTAGCAGAATCCAGGGAGCAGAACGGGCAAGCATAGTTAGTAGCAGACTCCAGGGAGCAGAACGGGCAAGCATAGTTAGTAGCAGACTCCAGGGAGCAGAACGGGCAAGCATAGTTAGTAGCAGAATCCAGGGAGCAGAACCGGCAAGCATAGTTAGTAGCAGACTCCAGGGAGCAGAACGGGCAAGCATAGTTAGTAGCAGAATCCAGGGAGCAGGACGGGCAAGCATAGTTAGTAGCAGACTCCAGGGAGCAGAACGGGCAAGCATAGTTAGTAGCAGAATCCAGGGAGCAGAACGGGCAAGAAACTCCATAATAATCTTTCAAATCAAGGTATTACAAAATATTAGTTTTTTATCAAATTTCCAACATTCGGTTTCTGTTGTTTAGAAATAAACAAAATATTACGTTGTACACATACATACACTCACGCCTTTTTATGAATCAAGGCAACATTTTATTTCATTACATGGTCGTACTGTAAAGAGAAGATTTGATCTCAATTTCTTCACACCCGTGCGAAGCTAGTGGGAAATACAAATTTCCAAACAATTATTGTTTTTGTACTTTTATTCTAAGGTGCCAACCCTAGTGGGGCAGAATCATGGACGTATGGCAGAATCTAATAAGATTTTAGAGTAGTGGAATCTGCCCCAACAAATTAAATCAGTGGGGCAGCTTGGCATATTCCACTGCAAAATTTTGGGATTCCGCCTCACCAGTGGGGCAGCTTGGTGGGGAAAAAAAATATTTATGGGAAAACAAACATGTACCTACTTAATATAGTGTCGAGCCTACCGCCATCAACCCGACACAAATCCAAACTCCGGGCTGCTACGGAAAAATCCAGATAGAAAAACCCAATAACACTTTACCTGACCTGGGAATCGACCCATGACCTCATGCTCGGCAGTAGCGCTTGCGACCACTAAACCAATGACGCAGTCAAAAAAGCCAGTAAATTAATTGAAGAATCTTGAAAAGCAAAAGTCCCGCGTCCTGACTCTCATCAGTATCACTTCATCATTCTAACCACGTAGGCAGTAGATTGCCCCCTAGAAAATAAAACATTCCATCCAGAAGCTCGCAAAGTCAGCTGTCGCAAAGAAATACATACCGCTGACAAACGATATTGTTCGCAGAACTGACCACAACGGGGTCCCTATGTTGTTTCGAACGCCGCTGTTGCGACACACGCTGTTGCGAATTATTTTTCCACTGCCTCACAGGTTCGAAAGCTCATGGACTCGAATGAAGTAGTCGCGAAAGACGCTGTTTCGAAAAACATTTTCACTGCCTCATTTGTGTGTTTCTCACACCGAATTTGTTGATTTTATTTAATTACTGCTTAAATACTTTTCTGTACACTTTATGACTAAATAAATCGAAATCACAAGCATTCGAGCGTATGAGGCAGTGAAAATGTTTTTCGAAACAGCGTCTTTCGCGACTACTTCATTCGAGTCCATGAGCTTTCGAACCTGTGAGGCAATGGAAAAATAATTCGCAACAGCGTGTGTCGCAACAGCGGCGTTCGAAACAACATAGGGGACCCGACCACAACGGAGAAACAAACCTATTAATATAGGCACGGAAACAAGTGACTAACGCTAAAATATTCCCGCCGTTTCCTATATGTCAAACTAGTCACAGAAAAAAAATGGTGCGCCAAAGAAGGCCAACGCTGTGAAGGTTGAATGCTCATTACATAGTAAGTGGGTACTCCTTGGTTGAATGACTCTGCAACGGGCTTCCCCGGCGAGCGGTCAGTAGTATCGGATACAAGGGAATTACGGAGATGCTACAGGAAAATATTTAAATGTTTCTCTTTGAGGATAATGTGCCGAATGGGCGTCATCCCTGGACACGAAATTTAAGGAGGGTGTATGCCTATCCAGGTTAATCCCGGAATGAGGGTAGGTCTCTCTCTATTTCTATTGTGGTTGTACCACTCACGACCGTGCTGAAGTTTTATAGGGTATAAGCTGTTAGGGAAAGATTCAATTAAACAAGTACCTTCTCACACAATATAATATTTAATTTATTGCAACATACCTACATAACTTAAAGGTGCAAATAATGTGGCGGCCACATACCTTCCCCAAACACTTGGGCATCCACACCAATACAACCAGTCGCGGTGCTAGTTGTATTGGTGTTTTCACCTGCAATGAGACTATAGCTATTCTCAGAGTCGCTATAGCGAGTCCGTGAGATGAACGACTTAATAGCTTCTAGCTCAATCACACAAGTACCGACACGGTCCGTACAATATCGGCCTAACTCTGTCATTGATTCAATTATTACTTTACAGATATACCAACGACTACTACTACTAGTTTAAATGTTTGCAAACGCACACGAGACAGGAGACATTCCAAGTGCGGGGATTTCGAAATTTCGAGAACGTCTGAAAACAAAATGGTGGCTTGGCTTATTTTAAGAGTCACCTGCCGCTCGTAACTAGATAAGCAAATAGTGCTATCTAAAGTTCTAACGAAGCAACAATGCTATTTCGGCTAAATAAAACATTAGTAAAGGCCTTTTTGTAATCGACTTCCAAAAAGAAGGAGGTTATATTATGTTCGGCTGTATGTTTGTTTTTAGGGTTCCGTACCCAAAGGGTAAAACGGAAACCCTATTACTAAGGCTCCGCCGTCTGTCTGTCCGTCTGTCACCAGGCTGTATCTCATGAACCGTGATAGTTAGACAGTTGAAATTTTCACAGATTATGTATAATGTTTCGCTGTGTGTATAATAGTTTGCCGCTATAACGACAAATACTAAAAAACAGATTTAAATAAATATTTAAGGGGGCTCCCATACCACAAACGTGATTTTTAGGGTTCCGTACCCAAAGGGTCAAGTCAAAGTCAAAGTCAAACCATTTATTTCAAATAGGCACATAAGAGGCACTTTTGAACGTCAAAATTTACAAAAAAAATAGAATTGATTCTAGTTGCCCCTTCCAAAAGGTAGTTTCGTATGGAGAAGAATGGGCAAGAAACTCCACCGGTACTCTTTTAAAAATGTTTTACAATATTTTGTTTGATTACATTAATTATATGATTATATGTGAAGACGATGCACCTAGAATAAAATTACTATACCATAATAGGTAAAACGAATTAAAAACTAAGCAATGAAAAATAACTTAATTATTAGATAGATACGTGGTGTTCACATATTTACAAACATCATACAAGTATGTTTTTCTAAAAAAATAAGTCAGTGTGTGAGTATAGGTTATCACAGAATGTAAAATGAATATCATAAAAATAACAGATTTTACCATAAAAATAGCAACCAGTTTGATTTTGTCTAGACTCTAGATTGTCCTATGGAGCTGGACCAGCATGTTTCCAAGCATTCCTGTCCTGGATATAATCCTCTAACTTGTAATATGCTTGTTTACAAAGTGTACTTTTAATATGTGTTTTAAATTTTCTCTCATTTAATTTCAATATATCACAAGGTATTTTGTTGTAACATTTAACACAGTACCCCATAAAAGATGTATGTACTTTAGATAATCTGAAAAATGGTTGATCTAATCTAATGAGTAAAACGGGAACCCTATTACTGAGGCTCCGCCGTCTGTCTGTCTGACTGTCTGTCTGTCTGTCACCAGGCTGTATCTCATGAACCGTGATAGTTAGAAAGTTGAAATTTTCACAGATGATGTATTTCTGTGGCCGCTATAACAACAAATACTAAAAACAGAATAAAACAAATATTTAAGGGGGGCTCCCATACAACAAACGTGATTTTTTTGTCATTTTTAGGGTTCCGTACCCAAAGGGTAAAACGGGAGTTATTACTAAGGCTCCGCCGTCTGTCTGTCTGTCTGTCCGTCTGTCACCAGGCTGTATCTCATGACCCGTGATAGCTACACAGTTGAAATTTTCACAGATGATGTATTTCTGTTGCCGCTATAGCAACAAATACTAAAAACCAGAATAACATAAATATTTAAGGGGGCTCCCATACAACAAACGTGATTTTCTTGCTCGTTTTTGCTCGATATTGATAACGGTAACAGGTAGACACTTGAAATATTCACAGAATATTTAGTTATATATTCACTTTAAAAATCAATAATTAAATTAAAATAAAACAAATATTTAAGGAGGGCTCCCATACAACAAACGTGATTTTTTTGCCCGTTTTTATAGATGATGGTACGGAACCCTTCGTGTGCGAGTCCGACTCGCACTTGGTCGGTTTTTTTATAAATAATGGTACGGAACCCTTCGTGCGCGAGTCCGACTCGCACTTGGCCGGTTTTTTTATAGATAATGGTACGGAACCCTTCGTGCGCGAGTCCGACTCGCACTTGGCCGGTTTTTTTTTATGTAGGTATGTTCATCGATTACTCCGTCAAGGATGGACGGATTAAAAAAAAATATTTTTTGTTTGGAAGGGTGTGCTCCTGCGGTGGTCCCATTGCCACCAAATCAGAATCTGATGAGGGGATCCCATGGAAATCGAGGGGAATCCTCAAATTTTATAGACATAGCTATAGCGATTTGAGTATTTTTTATAGACACTCATGCATTTGGTGACGTGGAACTGATGATGAAGACCACAGATGGCCACCGGAACTACTTAATAATAAGTATTTCACCGTGGCGATTCGATTAGGCACTTAAATATTGTTGCTAAGCAATTTATGCTCGTCAAAATGCATATGGTGAAGTCACTATCAGTTGTCCTGGTTCTTACCAGGAGAGCTCCTCAACAATTAACGCCCCTGCATCGGGAAAAGCAATATTTTGTAAAAGATGATGAATATTTGACTTTAGGCTATTGTAAATTAGATAAATTGCAAACTGACCCACTAAAAAGTGAAAAATAAAAAACTATTTACAAAAAAAAAACAACCGACTTCCAAAAAAAACACTACAAAGTGAAAAACTAAAATACAGATCCAAAGACACCGACTTCCGAAATTAAATTTATATTTCACTTTGTAGTGTTTTTTTTGGAAGTCGGTTGTTTTTTATTGTAAAAAGTTTTTTAGGAGTTGGGTACAATCGCTCCAACAAAATATGGATCCCTTGGTTCGTTCGAAACGAAATCCTCAACCTTGACCTCAAAATGGTATCCAGCTGTTCAAGAAACGCATATACAAGAGTTTTTCGTTACCGCCGCTAAACATCGTAATGCTCTGGTTGTGAAGGCCGCCACTTATACCCCCTCTTGAATCAGTCAAATCCGCCGTCTGAGGCACGTTTTACCGACCCCGATGACCTCATTACCGGAGGGTAATGTAAAGGGTGCTTTCCTTGAGGAGTCCAGGGAAGCAGTAGGGCCACCAGTACAGTACACAGAAACAAGAAACCGACACTCCGACCTTGTCACCGAGGTCCCTCGCGAAAACCCCTACGTAACTGTCCCCCCAACCCTTGCTTGACGAAGTCACTATGCAGGCAGGCAGAGTGACATATATGTTGGGGGATTACATCGCCGATACAAATGCTTGGTCAGTGCTGGTCCTGCTCCACAACCACAGCTAATTGATTAACATTTGAAAATACTGTTGGAACTGCTGAAGATTGAAGATATCTTTGCATTGTATAAATTCAATCTCCTTTGTAATATTAAAATTGCATAGCACAGGTGTGAGTACTACTTAAAATAGAACTACCATTTACCGGTTTGTTGTTTCTATTTGCTGTACTTTTTACGCCGTTTTTTTTTGCTTTTTTATGTCGTCCTCACTTTTAGTTATAAATTAATAAAATAAATAAAAAGGTTTATTGTACAACTTTTACAGTAAATCATGAATTCATGACCTGACCAAAGAACATGACCGACAAATGACATGACCAAAGAACTTTAGTATTTGAAACTGTTCTAGTGCTGATAGACGCTGTTTGATGCCGAGTTCTTGGAGTATGGAAACGTTTGAACGGAATTCTGACCATTTAGCTGGTAGGGGGGGGACACTTGACTCTAACAAAAAATAGCACTTTAAAGCTTAATATTACGCAAACGGATCCCTGAATTGAAAAATTGTTTTCACAGACCCACGATATTTTTCAACGGCCTATCCAACGATATCCCACACATAGACGAGTGAGAAAAACATCATCCCTACTTTAGGTAAAAGAAAGTTACTCAAAAAAAGATTTTTATTCAAGGTTTTATTTATTATTATTTATTTATTAAAACTTTATGCACAAGTAAAAAGTACACTGTACAAAGGCGGACTTAATGCCTGAGGCATTTTCTACCAGTCAACCTTAGGGTGATGCAGAGACAAAACATGGCAGGTGCAACGTATGGGATAGATAGCTCGGAAATAACTATAAAATACAAGCATACATACAAATACATAGATAGATATATACATAATATACCAAAACAAACTTTGTCAGGAGAAATAACGACCGGTAGCGATGAAAACGACTCCAGCAAATCACCGCTGAGATGCTTCGGCCAACAGTCGGTTCGGCTTCGGTTTTCTTTTACTACTTTGTCGGCGTGATTAATATATCTATACCCATGCCAAATGACAGCTTTCTAGTACTAAGAGTCTCTGAGCAAAGCTCGGGACAGACGGACGGACGGACAGACAAACAGACAGACAGACGGACATGGCGAAACTATAAGGGTTCCTTGTTGACTGCGGAACCCTCGCGCGGGTCAATGGTGTTTTGGCGAGGAGGTTGGTCCTGGCAACCGGCACGGCTAGCAGCGGCGGGCGGCGCCGCCTCCACACATAGCGGTCTGGTACACAAGGCATACATGGTCTGTCAGACTCTTACTGACTAAAAACCACCCCAGTGTTCCCTTCCCACACTTGCACCGGGGATCTTGGGAGCTAGTATTACTTCCGTGATCCCCGGCTAGTGCCGGTCCGCCTCTGCAGGCCACCTCAAGTCTGGGGGGGGTGAGGTGTTTGATCCCCCCCCCCCCCCGCGACGTCTGAAAGGGGCGAGCGTGGCACACTACGCGCCGCCACCTCGGGTCCAGTGTGATAGGGGGCGGCGGACGGCCCCGATTCTGCCGTCCCTGGACCCATTTAAGGGGGCCGGAAGATGGCATTGTCTGCCCTGTGCCGACGCCCGGTGTACCTGCTGCGAGATCTCACGCTCCCTTTCCGCAGCCTAGCCGCATCCCAGGACTCCTCGCTGCCGACCATCGATTCGACCACGGCCGGCAGCGACAGGCTTATGGTTATTCTCAATGCCACGAAGTAACCTAAACAGATACGCAACAAGCGTGAATTCCGATTGTATGATGCCTATTATACGGAACCTACCGATCTAATTTTTTGTATAAAGGGTTCATACATAGTTTTTGAGAGATTTCGCGATTAGTTACTTAGTTTTAGGAAGGAGGAAAGAGCTATTTGTAGAATTGTAGCACACGAGATAATATCGTGCGGGAGAAATGTTCCGTCGTGGGGAATCCCGAGCGCAGTTACTTTTTTGTACGAGGTAGTTTTTTCACAGCTTCTTTATCAGTTATATTAGCGTGCATAAGTGCAACGTTTTCCCTGTTTTGCATGACTTAACTTAAGTACCAGTAAGTGCAGGAAAAGATCTGTAAGCTTAGTTAGTTCGTCCCGCCGAAGAAAAAAGCAACATACAACCTTAAAAACAGATAGCACAGTATTATCGCAGGGAGCCACAGGTTACACGAACTTACTTCCGTAAATCCATATCCATCATTCCATCCATACTATTCATATTAATAGGGATTATAACTGAATTAAATCGGTTGAACGGATTCGGATGAAAGGCATACCTACAGATAGACCTTGAACTGAGTTGAGTTGACCTGAGTTGAGAGGTGATAAGTCAGCTTATACTGGAAAACTAATAAAGCTGAAGGGTTTGTTTGTTTAAACACGCTAATCTCTGGCACTACCAGTCGGTTTTCAAAAGTTATGTTTGCAGGCTGTAGGCTTTTTAAAATCATGCTACAAAGGAGCCGAGCAAAAATAAAAAAGTCAGAAAGAATGCCAAGCAAAAACGAAGTAATAGCGCGGACGATCGATGCGACGACGACTGCACATGGGCCCATCACTTCAGAGGTAGAAATAGCTCAGAAATTTGAAAACTTTTTTGATAATATTTCCATTAAAACTACTGAAACTTTAAATTCCTCACCCGCGCTCTCTGCTGCCTTACTTAGAAAGAATGTAAAAGTATGCCCTTTGGAATTTAGGTTCCAACATACAAACCCCCAGGCTGTTATAAAACTTTTAAAGATCTTAAAATTAAATTAACAGAAGATCTCTGGGGCATGTCTGTAAAAGTCTGTAGATCTATAATCGAAACCATTGCGCCCTATTTAGCTTTTATATTTAACACCAGTGTGGATCAAGGAGTCTTTCCGGATCTCATGAAACACAGTAAAGTAGTTCCTTTGTTCAAATCCGTAGATAGTAAAGAACCCAATAATTATAGGTCTGTGTCAATTCTGCCAGTTCTCAGTAAGGTGTTTGAAAAGTTGATGCTCAATCAAATGTTAAGTCACTTTAATAAAAATTCCATCTTTCATGAACAGCAGTACGGTTTCACTAAAGGGCGTTGTACCACTGGCGCCGGTGTTTCCCTAATAAAGAACATTTTTAACGCCTGGGAGGAAGCACAAGATGCCATTGGAATCTTTTGCGACCTCTCTAAAGCGTTCGATTGCGTGAACCATGAGACACTTTTGCTGAAACTAGAGCACTATGGGATTAGGAATGCAGCTCTTGATTTACTAAGATCATACCTAAAAGATAGAAAGGTTAAAGTTCAAATAAACGGCGTTAACTCATTAGGGTCTGAAATGGCAATGGGCGTTCCTCAAGGTTCAATATTGGGTCCATTCCTCTTTTTAGTTTACATCAATTACTTCAAAATCAACCGAAGATGGTTGATGATGGATGTTATTTGCTGATGACAAATCATTGATCTTTAAAATAGATCGACGATCACAAAATCTTGACGACGTGAATAACTCTATTCTTCAGGTCCAAGATTGGTTTACGGTAAATAATTTGGTACTAAATGAAAAAAAAAACCAAATGTATTAGATTTAAATTACCTAATGTTAGAAGTAGCGAATGTGATATCATATTGAACGGAGAAAAACTGGAATTTATTAATCAAACGGTTTTCGGCTAGACGAGAAACTGCAATACTAAAAACTGTAAAACTGCCACATAATTATAACCTCTCTTGCGGGGTGGCTAAGCGCTAAAATCTACATATTTTTAATAAGATGTGTAATTCATTATTTTTCCTTTGTGTGTTTTTCGTGTTATGTAAGTAAGTATCTTGATTTATTTTAATGTTTTTTTTTTTTTGTCAAACTTTGTACCTAGATTTTATGTAAATGATGTGGTCTCCTATAATTGGAAGCACACACTTGTATTCGTCCCTTCGATGTATACTTGCATGTAATTGTGTAATCTCTGTTGGAGATCCCATAAATAAATAAGATAAGCGATATACATAATTTTAATACTAGAAATAAAGATAATATACATCAACCATTTTTCAGATTATCTAAAGTACATAACATCTTTTATGGGGTACTGTGTTAAATGTTACAACAAAATACCTTGTGATATATTGCAATTAAATGAGAGAAATTTTAAAACACATATTAAAAGTATACATTGTAAACAGGCATATTACAAGTTAGAGGATTATATCCAGGACAGGAATGCTTGGAAACATGCTGGTCCAGCTCCATAGGACAATCTAGAGTCTAGAAAAATCAAACTGGTTGCTATTATAATGGTATAATTTGTTATTTTTATGATATTGATTTTACATTCTGTGATTCTGATTACATATACTCACACACTGACTTATTTTTTTAAAACATACTTTTTCGATGTTTGTAAATATGTGAGCACCTTGTACCTATCTATCTCATAATTAAGTTATTTTAAAATATTTTTCTTTTTCCTTTACATAATTACAATCATTATATTTAATGTACTCAAACAAAATATTGTAAAACATTTTTAAAAGAGTAACGGTGGAGTTTCTTGCCCATTCTTCTCTATACGAAACTAGACTTAATTCTATTTTTTTGTAAATTTTGACGTTCAAAAGTGCCTCTTATGTGCCAATATTAAAATAATTGAAATAAATAATTTGACTTTTTTACGATGTTTGTAAATATGTGAGCACCATGGACTATGTATCTGACATAATTAAATTATCTGTCATTGCTTAATTTTTAATTATTTTTACCTATTGTGTGTGGTGTGGTATAGTAATTTTATTCTAGGTGCATCGTCATCACATTTTTTTTTTATCCTTTATTTCTTAATAATTAATTACAATCTAGCCTATAAGACTAATAAGTAATAATAATTCATAATTTGCTACGTGATAAATATTTTAAAACTTAGAATAGTGCTGATTGTACTTTACACAAGTCCGTTCCACTTTCTTAGAGTCTGATATGATAATATAAACTTTGTTCATGTGTTATAAATGTGTGTCATTGTCACTTTATGTCTCCACTTTACAGACTATACTAACTCAAAAGGTTTTGTTCATTTGTTTGGGTGGTTTGTTTAGTTGGACAGCTGAATTGCCTCGATGTTCACATGTCGGTGGAGTCGGCGTTCATGGGCCTCAGCAAATTTTTGGATAATGTTGGTGACTGGTTCCATGTTTAGGTCACGATGGAGGTCGTCATTTCTTATATACCAGGGTACCAGGGGGGTATTAACAATACTCCTGAGTACCTTATTCTGGAATGTTTGTATAATTTTTATATTTGTTGGTTTAGTACTGCCCCACAGTTAGATGCCATATTATGTCCATATTGGCATAAAAATATGCTTATTAATAAAATTTTGTTATGTATTGATAGGCAGGAATCCCGTCCAATCAACCAATACATGTTTTTAAAACGCATGTCTAGTTCCTGTTTCTTTTTAACGTGCGCTTTCCAGCGCAGTTTCGCGTCAAGCGCTATACCAAGGTATTTGGCTTTATTTACGTATGGCACTTGTTGCCCATTTATGAAGATTGGGAGGTAATCACATTTCCTGTTGGTGAAATCAATGAGAAGTGACTTCGATTCATTCAATTTGATTCTCCATTGTTCTGCCCAGTCATGAGCTTTATTTACAGCAATTTGTACCTTTCTGATTGCTTCCTGACATGACCCTGTAGCCATATTAGCTGTGTCGTCCGCAAAGGTTGCAATAGTATTCTTTTCCAGCTCTGGTATATCATACGTATACAGCAGGTAGAGGACTGGACCCAGCACACTACCTTGACGTACGCCAGCTTTAATCATTTTTGGCTCGCCTGCCGGCTTGCCTTACTCGAAACATTCTATCTGTAACTAGCTGACCCGGCTAACTTTGATCCGCCTAAGAGGCAATAAATGAGCAGATTTACGATTTTAAAATTAATTTAAAATTATTAAGTTCAATTTTTTATTAGGATTATGAATATAAATATAATATAAATAAAAAAAACAAATATTTTAATGATGTTTTGTTGGCCATGGATTTTGGTGCATGGGTAATTGCACTCTTCAGTGAAGCACCTTTGTGATACACAACATTTTTAACCGACTTCCAAAAAGGAGGAGGTTTTAAGGTTTTGGTTTTTTTTTTTTTATGTATGTTCACCGATTACTCCGTCAATTGTGGACGGATTTTGAAAATTCTTTTTTTGTTTGGAAGGGTATGCTCCCGAGGTGGTCCCATTGCCACCAAATCAGAATCTGATGAGGGGATCCCATGGAAATCGAAGGAAATCCTCAAATTTTATAGTCATACCTATAGCGATTTGAGTATTTTTTATAGTAACTCAAGCGTTTGCAATCGAAAAGCATCATTTGGTGAAGTGGTACTAATGATGAAGACCACAGATGGCCACCGGAACTACTTAATAATAAGTATTTCACAGTTGCGATTCGATTAGGCACTTGAATATGATTGCTAAGCAATTTATACTCGTCAAAATGCATATGGTGAAGTCACCATCAGTTCTCCTGGTTCTTACCAGGAGAACTCCTCAACAATTAACGCCCCTGCATCGGGAAAAGCAATATTTTGTAAAAGGTGATGAGCATTTGAGATTAGGCTATTGTAAATTAGATAAATTACAAACTAACCCACTAAAAAGTGAAAAATAAAAAACTTTTTACAATAAAAAACAACCGACTTCCAAAATAAACACTATAAAGTGAAAAATAACTTTAATTTCGGAAGTCGGTGGCAAAAAACTAAAATACAGATCCAAAGACACCGACTTCCGAAATTAAAATTATTTAATGTTTTTTTTTTGTATAGTTTTGTGTATGTTGTGTGCTAACTAAAGGCAAACAATTTAATGTTGTGTTGCGTAATGCAAATTATTTTACATTTTATTGTATAGATTCAAGTTTTTTAACTGAACAGACAGCTGTGCTGCTGGGGAGTTTGTTGAGCCTTTTCTTCTTCCCAGCTAAAGCACTAGGAAGTGGTGAAGGGTGGGCGTTTTTGGGGGACTCTCTTATGTAATTTTTGACGTTCGAAAAGTGCCGATTCTCAGCCTAGTTTGAATAAATGAGTTCTGTTTTTTTTTTTTTTAAATGGTGTAATTGGCCTTTTGAGTGAGTTTGTCGCTTTCCAAAGAGGGTATTGCGTTATATGATCGCTGGTTAACTGACGTAGGTTAGTACTGAAAGCCTCATCTTGAAAGGCATCATCAAGGCTCATTTTTCTCTTCAATCTTTTCCTAAGGTTATTCAATAGAGTCTTCACATATAATTATATAAATAATGTACTTAAACAAAATATTAGCAAACATTTAAAAAAAAATAACGCTGGAGTTTCTTGCCCATTCCTCGAAATTCTACGAAACTACCGTTTGGAAGGGGCAACTGGAATCAATTTTATTTTTTTGTAATTTTTGACGTTCATAAGTGCACCTGTGCTTATTTGAAATAAATAATTTGACTTGAATGACATAATTTATTACTAAAACCGTAAATATTTGGAGATGTCCTTTTTTCGGGAAAAGTTTTTGTGCCGAGCATGTGCTCCTGGGTTTGATGCCCAGGTCGGGCAAAGTGTTATTGGGTTTTTCCATGAGGAATTTCTCAGTAGCACCCTGTTTTTTTTTGGGGTGGGAAATTATCAAATAACTTCTCCCGCTCTGGCCGGAGCGGGAGGGCGTGTCAGACTTTTACTGGCTAAAACCCACCCGTGTTCCTTCATTTGCCTATGTGCCAGGGCCACGATATCCCTTTCGGACAAACTCGCAACCCGGGCAGGCATTGGCCCTAATGGACCCCGTCAATTCGTGCTGACGTCTCTTTGAGGCGCGCGTGGAACACGACGCGCCGTCGACCCGGGCCTGGTCTTTATCGGACGGCGAGCTACCCATCGCTCACCGTCCGCAAGCCCGCGCCTACGGTGGCCGGAAATCGGCTTGCGACTCCCGACGCCCAGGGCGTCTCCTGCGGCGACTAGGGGCGTGAGGGCGCGAACCCTGCCTCTCCCTCACGCGCTCCGCCTCCTCCTTCGCGAGCATTACTGCTTCGCAGAAGGAGGTGACGGTCTCCCATGCACTCTCGCTCCGAACCATGGCCTGAACCAGGGCCGGACGCGAGAGATCGCCGCCGCCGATCGCCTCCGTTAGGACACGGCGGTGCTCCGCCCAAGCTGGGCAGACCTCCACCGTATGGTCCACAGTGTCCTCCGGGCGATCCACACAGTGGTGACACCCGGGCTCAGTAGCACCCTGGAGTCTGGAATGTATTTATATTTCTATGGCTCTATGGCCACTATGGGTACACCTCTGCCTAACCCTTCAGGGTAACAAGGCGTGCTGTTACGATAAAAGATAATATTTAAACTGTGTCACTACAGGACAAAGGTCTTTTCTCATACAGAGAGGGAAGAAGCACGATCAACAATTTATAGCCACCGTGCAAGCAGTTTCAAATTATGGAAAAAAACCGGCCAAGTGCGAGTCGGACTCGCGCACGAAGGGTTCCGTACCATTATCTATAAAAATGGCAAAAAAATCACGTTTGTTGTATGGGAGCCCCCCTTAAATATTTGTTTTATTTTAATTTAATTATTTATTTTTAAAGTGAATATATAATTAAATATTCTGTGAATATTTCGATCTTCTACCTGTTGCCGTTATCAATATCGAGCAAAAACGAGCAAAAAAAACAACGTTTGTTGTATGGGAGCCCACTTAAATATTTATTTTATTCTGTTTGTTAGTATTTGTTGTTATAGCGGCAACAGAAATAGATCATCGGTGAAAATTTCAACTGTCTAACAATCACGGTTCATGAGATACAGCCTGGTGACAGACGGACAGACAGACAGACAGACGGCGGAGCCTTAGTAATAGGGTTCCCGTTTTACGCTTTGGGTACGGAACCCTAAAAACCGGCCAAGTGTGAGTCGGACTCGCGCACAAAGGGTTCCGTACCATTATTTCTTTTTAGTATTTGTTGTTATAGCAGCAACAGAAATACATCATCTGGGTAAAACGGGAACCCTATTACTAAGGCTCCGCCGCGCCGCCGCCGTCTGTCTGTCAAAGTGAAAGTCAAGTTATTTATTTAAAATAGGCACATAGATGGCACTTTTGAACGTCAAAATTTACAAATAAAATAGAATTGATTCTAGTCGCCCCTTCCAAAAGGTAGCTTCGTATGGAGAAGAATGGGCAAGAAACTCCACCGTTACTCTTTTAAAATGTTTTACAATATTTGGAATTGGTACATCAATTATATAATTATATGTGAAGACGATGCACCTAGAATAAAATTACTATACCACAACCAGTCTCTCTGTCTGTCTGTCACCAGGCTGTATCTCATGAACCGTGATAGTTAGACAGTTGAAATTTTCACAGATGATGTATTTCTGTTGCCGCTATTACAACAAATACTAAAAAACAGAACATAATAAATATTTAAGGGGGCTCCCATACAACAACGTGATTTTTTTTGCTCGATATTGATAACGGCAACAGGTAGACGCTTGAAATATTCACAGAATATTTAGTTATACAATATTCACTTTAAAAATAAATAATTAAATTAAAATAAAACAAATATTTAAGGAGGGCTCCCATACAAGAAACGTGATTTTTTTGCCCGTTTTTATAGATGATGGTACGGAACCCTTCGTGTGCGAGTCGGACTCGCACTTGGTCGGTTTTTTTATAGATAATGGTACGGAACCCTTCGTGCGCGAGTCCGACTCGCACTTGGCCGGTTTTTTTATAGATAATGGTACGGAACCCTTCGTGCGCGAGTCCGACTCGCACTTGGCCGGTTTTTTTATAGATAATGGTACGGAACCCTTCGTGCGCGAGTCCGACTCGCACTTGGTCGGTTTTTTTATAGATAATGGTACGGAACCCTTCGTGCGCGAGTCCGACTCGCACTTGGCCGGTTTTTTTATAGATAATGGTACGGAACCCTTCGTGCGCGAGTCCGACTCGCACTTGGCCGTTGTTTTATAATATAGTAATACTTTTTTGCCATACCTACTCTACACATTATTCAACTTCTCAAAACATACGTCACATTTTTTTGTTTATTTTTCTGACTATAAAATATATATTTTTTTTTTATAACATCACGCCTGTAATCCCCGAAGGGTTCGGCAGAGGTGTACCTATAGTACACCCACGTTTCGCCAGTTATGTTTAAGTCCCATGTAATAGGGAGCGAGCCTATTGCCATCAACCGAGCACAAATCCAAACTCCGGGCTGCTACTGAGAAATCCCTGGTGGAAAAGCCCAATAACACTTTGCCCGACCTGGGAATCGAACCCAGGACCTCGTGCTCGGCAGTAGCGCTTGCGACCACTAGACCAACGAATATTAGGAAATTGTAGTTAAATTATTGCTGTATGACATTAACTTGTTTGACTTGAGTTGTTCTTTCGTGTTTGTGTTTTTATTTCTTTGCGTTATGTTCACCGCAAATAAATAAACGTATTTTCTTTCTTTCATGACATTAATAAATCGGTACCTACCTATTGCTTTATTTCTTTCTGTAAAACTTGCATACCTAAATACATAACATCACGCCCGTAATCCCCGAAGGATTAGGCAGAGGTGTACTATAGTGGGGTAGATAACGGGGCGAGCCTGTTGCCATCAGGCAGGCACAGATCTAGACTCCGGGCTGCTGAGACATTCCAGATGTAAAAACCTAATAACACTTTGCCTGACCTGACCTCATGCTCAGCTGTAGCGCTTGGGGCCACTAGACCAACGAGGCAGTCAGAAAAAACATTCAAGCCAGATATTCTTAAATCACAACAACAAAAAAATTACAACTTTCCAAGAACAAAACCGGTAAAGCTTTGATTTCCTAAGAAAGGGGACGACGACGACGGTCACACAAAAACAGTGTCCCAACACAGAGCGTTTGTTGACACCACCGGGTCAACTGGGTTGCTAATAATAACAGCAGCACGGGTCGAACTTCAGGGTTGAGCACCGCTTGCCGAGGTTGCTCCGTGGATGGGTGTCCATCTGTCTATATCATAACGAGACTTCCATGCCTACGGTAGACCTTAGACAGTCCTTACGGATAGTTAGAAGCCCGATAGTCTGACCACCAGTATTGCCAAAGTTAATCGTGTTACCCATTATCTGGGCTGTGGAGGTCAGATAGGCAGTCGCTCCATTTAAAATACTGGTATCCAGCTCACAGCTGCATCATCTGATTAGACTAACAGCCGACCCCAACATACTCGTAGTTGGGCAAAAGCCAAGCAGATTTTAGATAATTATGGTGGATGTGACAGACTTTAATGACGGTCGGCATACAAATATGACGGCCACCGCTCTTCTAGGAAACCGAAGCTTAACCACTTAAATCCCTTACCGCTAAACGACCTGCGTCAATGCTGTCAAACAAACCAATCAACAAGAGCAATAAATATTAGAGAGCACAGTATTTCCCCAAACACTAGACGCACGCAATTCAACGAAGTTTATAAAATCGACGCGAATCTCGTCGCCTCAGTACAGCCAGCGTCGCGAAACGCTGCGGTCACGCCGCTCTGTGCGCTTATATAACCTAAACGGTATCGCGCGCGAAATCAGTGACAGTTCAATTTTTTAATTTAAAGAGATGAAGGGCCAAGTAAAGCGGTTTGTGAGCCAGAAGGGCAAGGCGTACGAAATACACATCGCGAAAAAGGAGAATGAGAACATTGGATTTTTTGATCTGGTAAGTTTTTTGAAGAGAGAAATTTCAAGATTTCAATATATGTTTATTATTATAAATAAACACAAAAAAAAATTTAGTTACAAAATACTCATGAATTCATCCAACAACGAATTAAACTCATCTAAGTAATTTTGCTGCGATCTTCATGAAATAAATACTTTTTTGTAGATATTGGAACAGCTGTTTTCTTTTTCTTAATATTTCATATTTGATCCTATTGCACAGTTGATCATATTCATGAATTATAGCTTGCTACTTTTATTTTAACTTCGATACACGTTAATTACTATTAGCGTTGTGGGTTCAAATCCAGGCAAGTACCAATGTGACTTTTTCAATTCGAGTGTACTTTTTGAGTATAATTATCTTGGACATTACTGACATCGGTGAAGGAAAAACATCGTGGACTTATCCTCTATCGATAATAAATAAAACATTTAAAAAGACCGGCCAAGTGCGAGTCGGACTCGCGCACGGAGGGTTCCGTACCATCATCTATAAAAACGGCAAAAAAATCACGTTTGTTGTATGGGTGGTAAATATTTTATTTTAATTTAATTATTTATTTTTAAAGTAAATATATCTAAATATTCTGTGAATATTTCAAGCGTCTACCTGTTGCCGTTATCAATATCGAGCAAAAAAAATCACGTTTGTTGTATGGGAGCCCCCTTAAATATTTATTTTATTCTGTTTTTTAGTATTTGTTGTTATAGCGGCAACAGAAATACACCATCTGTGAAAATTTCAACTATCTAAGTATTACGGTTCATGAGATACAGCCTGGTGACAGACGGACAGACAGACAGACAGGCAGGCAGACAGACAGACAGACAGACGGCGGAGCCTTAGTAATAGGGTTCCCGTTTTACCCTTTGGGTACGGAACCCTAAAAATTAACCCCCGACGAAAAAGAGGTGTGTTATTGTTGGTTACTTAGCACAACGAGTGGGATTGGAAAAAATCATTGTGCATTAATTGATAGCCCAATTGTTGAGAAAGGTTATAGAGTATCACGCTACGACCGCGCGACCCTTAGGATCCGAGCAAAATGAAAAAAGTCAGAAAGAACGCTAAGCGAAAACCAAGTAATAATATATAAGTATGCGACGCGGTGGGCCGGGCGCCGTGGTAATAACCAGGCGAGCGATAGGATGCAAGTATGCGACGCGGTGGGCCGGGTGCCGTGGTAATAACGCGGGTGGGCGATAGGATGCAAGTATGCGACGCGGTGGGCCGGGTGCCGTGGTAATAACGCGGGTGGGCGATAGGATGCAAGTATGCGACGCGGTGGGCCGGGTGCCGTGGTAATAACGCGGGTGGGCGATAGGATGCAAGTATGCGACGCGGTGGGCCGGGTGCCGTGGTAATAACGCGGGTGGGCGATAGGATGCAAGTATGCGACGCGGTGGGCCGGGTGCCGTGGTAATAACGCGGGTGGGCGATAGGATGCAAGTATGCGACGCGGTGGGCCGGGTGCCGTGGTAATAACCAGGCGAGCGATAGGATGCAAGTATGCGACGCGGTGGGCCGGGTGCCGTGGTAATAACGCAGGCGGGCGATAGGATGCAAGTATGCGACGCGGTGGGCCGGGTGCCGTGGTAATAACGCGGGTGGGCGATAGGATGCAAGTATGCGACGCGGTGGGCCGGGTGCCGTGGTAATAACGCGGGTGGGCGATAGGATGCAAGTATGCGACGCGGTGGGCCGGGTGCCGTGGTAATAACCAGGCGAGCGATAGGATGCAAGTATGCGACGCGGTGGGCCGGGTGCCGTGGTAATAACGCAGGCGGGCGATAGGATGCAAGTATGCGACGCGGTAGGCCGGGTGGCGAAGTAATAACGCAGGCGGGCGATAGGATGCAAGTATGCGACGCGGTAGGCCGGGTAACGAAGTAATAACGCGGGCGGGCGATAGGATACAAGTATGCGACGCGGTGGGCCGGGTGCCATTTTACGCGGACGAAGTCCGGCCAGAAGCTAGTTGTTAAATATCCGGTTTACATTTACAATGTCCATAGCTCTTCCTCAAGAATCGGGCTATCAAATGTAAAAATATTTTGTCAAATCCGACTGGTAGGTCCAGATATTAGCGCGTTCATACAAACTTTTCAGCTTTATTATAAGTAGTACAATGATAGATATGTATATAGATAGATATATTTATTATTATTGTTGTTGGTCCACTTTGTAAAACTGCTTGCCTCGAATGCCTCGTTGGTTTGTAGTCGAAGTGTCGAAGTGCGACTGCTGAGCCAGGCTTGCGGTCATTATATTTTTGTATTAGGCACATTGGGCACAGATAATAGCCATAGACTCGCCCCTTATTAAAAGGGACTTAAACATAACTAACGAAATGTGTGTGTACAGTACAACTCTACCCACCCCCTTATTTATCGAAGAGTAATCACACTAATATTATAAAGGCGAAAGTTTGTGTGTGTGTGTGTATGTTTGTTACTTCTTCACGCTCAAACGGCTGGACCAATTTTGATAAAATTTTGTATGGAGGTAGCTGACACCCTGGATTAAGACAGGCTACTTTTTATCCCGATATTCCCACGGGAT
Organism: Tiliacea citrago; assembly: GCA_963921375.1. Classification (NCBI taxonomy): domain Eukaryota; kingdom Metazoa; phylum Arthropoda; class Insecta; order Lepidoptera; family Noctuidae; genus Tiliacea; species Tiliacea citrago. The sequence goes on along the minus strand of OY992809.1, from coordinate 14,509,906 downwards.
CCAGACTTACGCGGGTGAAACCGCGGGGCGCAGCTAGTTTCAAATAAAATAAATCTAATCAAATCATTTATTTGCTTGAATATAACATGAGATGATACATACAAAACATTTCTTAAAACCCTATCCTACCTAAACAGGTGTGCAAATATCTACTAAGTTTAATAGAAATATTTCTTACATTATTCATTAATTTACAAATATTAAATTATTTATGAAATTGATTAATTATATAATTTTATTATTATTACTAACTTTAAAATTGAATTATGCATTTATCATTTAAATAAGCAATAACTTTGTACTATGCTTTATTGATCAGATAAGTCTTTAATTTATTTTTAAATATGTAAAATTCTTTGCTTCTTTTATTATTAGGTAATTTTATATTCTAGGGCCCATACAAAATGCACTCTTGTCAAACATAGCTGTTCTATGGCGTATTGCACAAAGTGTACTGGCAAGCCTGGTACTCTTTAACGTTTTATATTTTTTATGTCTAATGCTAGTTCATACATATACAGTGATGGGAATGTCAATATTTTTAAATTTATAAAATGTGGTTTACAAGTATCTGAAGGTTTTAATGCACATATTGCTGTTTTGGGCTTTGAAAACAGTTACTCTCTCAGTGGCATTCCCCCAAAAAATTATACCATAAACCAAAACGTAAGCGTGGTGCAGCAGTTTAGTTTACCACTTTCCGAAGCATATAAATGGCATAATTATGAATACTGACTTAATTTTGTACAACATATTTGTTCAATATGTGTCCTCCATGCAAAGACTATATAACCACGTGTGTATATAAACAAGTGGTTATATTCTCTTTGCCTCCATGTCACGTCTGGATCTATGTGTAGTCCAAGACATTTTGTGGTGTTTATTTTTTTCTATATTTATTTGTCCATAGTTTATATTGAATGTGCTTAATTTTGAATGTCATTATTAGACATCGGAAAATATGCACAATCAAAATGCCAAATATTCACTAAAAAAACCGGCCAAGTGCGAGTCGGACTCGCGCACGAAGGGTTCCGTACCATTATCTATAAAAACGGCAAAAAAATCACGATTGTTGTATGGGAGCCCCCCTTAAATATTTGTTTTATTTTAATTTAATTATCGTTTTTTAAAGTGAATATATAACTAATTATTCTGTGAATATTTTAAGTGTCTACCTGTTACCGTTATCAATATCGAGCAAAAACGAGTAAAAAAATCACGTTAGTTGTATGAGAGCCCCCGTAAATATAAAAAAGGGCGAATTAAGCACAATCAAAATACTATTTTTTATCTACAATTGACATTTATTTTCACAATATATTTATATTAATAATCAGTTGTAATTCTTGTGACAGCATTTAATTATATAATATAGCAAAGTTGTGACGTGTGCCACTTAATATTAATTTGTAGGGTGAACATTACCACTACGTCAAATGACGTTATTGGACAGAAATTTAGCGCAATTTTTGCAGACACCCCATCAGGCAAAGTTTGGACGGTACCGTTGATAATTGTGTTAGCTTTCTTTATTCCTTCAACAACCGCTTAGCACATTTAACTACTGAAATAAGCACTATCAATGAAAAACTACTAAAATAAGCACTATCAATGAAAAACTACTAAAATAAGCACTATCAATGAAAAAGTACTAAAATATATTATGCAATAACGCAAAAAAAAAGCGTGAAAAGTCTAGTCATTATAAATGTTTTAGTTAGGTTTATTTTAAGTTCATTTTTAGGGTTCTGTACCCAAAGGGTAAAAACGGGAACCCTATTACTAAGGCTCCGCCGTCTGTCTGTCTGTCCGTCTGTCACCAGGCTGTATCTCATGATCCGTGATAGCTGGACAGTTGAAATTTTCACAGATGATGTATTTCTGTTGCCGCTATAGCAGCAAATACTAAAAACCAGAATTACATAAATATTTAAGGAGGCTCCCATACAACAAACGTGATTTTTTTGCTTGTTTTGGCTCGATATTGATAAAGGTAACAGGTAGACAATTGAAATATTCACAGAATATTTAGTTTTATATATACACTTTAAAAATCAATAATTAAATTAAAATAAAACAAATATTTAAGGGGGGCTCCCACACAACAAACGTGATTTTTTTGCCGTTTTTTATATATAATGGTACGGAACCCTTCGTGCGCGAGTCTGACTCGCACTTGGCCGGTTTTTATAGATAATGGTACGGAACCCTTCGTGCGCGAGTCCGACTCGCACTTGGCCGGTTTTTATAGATAATGGTACGGAACCCTTCGTGCGCGAGTCCGACTCGCACTTGGCCGGTTTTGTTACCCGTTAACTATAGATAGAGAGATAGCGTATAGCCTTCATGTTCATGTGTCGCAAGGTCTTCCGATACAACTAGTGCAGTGCTACCATCAGCATACAGAACCATGGAGAATTTGATGGATTTGGGGAGGACGTTAACATAAATAATAAAGAGCAGAGGACCTACAATACTCCCTTTTGGTACACCTTTGCATACTTTTATTGGTATCGGCAAATGCTTCTTTTTGGATTTTTTTACCCGTCCAGATGTTGTCCGGAAAGTTTACAACCAATAATTGAGTTATAATGAGTGACTCAGTGCTGGTGCCTCTCACATCGCGTTTGGGGAAACCCGACAGTCGGGCATTGCCGAGAAGTGTCACACACGACAACTTTGACGTACGTACTAAACTAGCACTGTAATATGGTTTTACCGTTAGAAACTAGTAAGGTATCAGCTCGGAATCTGGATTTGTGGTAGATGCTCGCCCCCTATTACAGTTAGGATGGGGGATGCGCTAAATTATCAACGCAATTCCCTAAGTTTGAATTTATCTCAAATGTCATGATTTCATGGAATACCTACTCATTCAGTAGGGCAATTTGAATTTGTGCTTCGAGAGTTTTGTATTGATGATTTAAAACAGATTATACTTGGGTACATTGCTAAGTACTTACATAATATTTTTTCAATGCGTTATTTTTTATTACTACTAAACTGCAAATTGCAAAAAAAGTAAGAAAAATTAGTTTCGCGGGCTACCCTGCCGCTGGCGAAAGTTGGGTGTACCCGTGTACTACTGTGTCACCTCAGCCGTCCCCTTCGAGAAACACAAGCGTGATGTTATGTTATAAGGTTAAAATTATAACTCATGTAACATAGCCAAACTGGCCATGAACTTAACAATAGGTAATTTTAAAGTAATTTGACGCAAAATAACTCGCTTGAGATAAAATCTAAATGGAACCATTTTTTCAATTATTTATTTTAAATTCATTGTTACTGTTCCGCTAAGGCTGTCTAAATATAATGCGTTTGTCTGTTTCTACGCCTTTCACTAGAACTAGGTACGTGCCGTTGACATAACTGGGAAGTGAACTGCGACCTTTTAAAATGAAAATTAAATGTTCAATGTTTTTTTTTAACACAACAAATATCAAATTCTACTTTAATTCAAGGTGAATCCGCAGCTGTAGCCCGCGAAATTCTTGCTTTTCTTACGTTTATTGCAATTTGCAGTAGTATCAGGTTGTATCTTGATCAAAATATGATTCGCGACTCTAACAGTTATTTACAGAATTATAATCATTAGGATCACCAATACATCTCTCTAAGTTAGATTTGTTCCCCAATATCATAATTTCATGAAAAGTCATTCAATGGAGCAAATCAACTCTTAATTAGTGCCGGCTGATGGCAACAGGCTCGTCGCTATTACCTACATTCTGGGACTACTTATCTGGCGAAATGTGTGTGTTGTACACCGCTGGCTAACCGTTCAGGTTCGGACCAGGGATCATTTTGGTTACCCATTGAAAGGGTTTTCGATAGGGTTTTTCTAAAATGGTAACCAAAATGGTCCCTGGGTAGAATAGAGATAGAATTGGTCATGCTACGCGTTCTGGGCGGATATCGAAATATCATAATATTATGATTTTTAGGGTTCCGTACCCAAAGGGTAAAACGGGAACCCATTGAATGGGTTACCCCTTCGAAAGGCTTAATCCTTAACCGGGGTTGTACGGCCCCTGGGTCGGACAGTACCACAGAGTACATTCTAATATACTGACAGACAGTACAGGCGCGATGTTATGCTTTAACAGTTTTGTGACTGCGGCAGCCATTTTCTCCGGTGTGTTTGTCAAACTTAGTTTCTGCCCGCGACTCCGTCCGCGTGGAAGTTAATCATAACATAAAATATATCCTGTGGCACTCTACAATAGTGTAAACTTCTATCAGTGACATAATTTTCGAAAGCGGATGAGAAGTTTCGGAGATTACCTCTTACATCCAAACTTACAAACATTTCCTGTATAGAATTAGTGTGGAAACAGAGTTTTATAACCACGTGTGTGTCCCAACTCCCAGTGGTGCCCCACGACGGGTTGTCAGCTTGTAACAAAACCCTATAAACCTTAATGATTCTCATTTATTCGTTTATTTTTATTAATTACCGTCATCATCATCACACACTAGTTTTTCCATTGTCCTACAAACATTTAATTACAGTTTTAAAATTTTAATTTGGTTTGCTTTGCGTTTGACGTTGTTAATGCTCTGTGAAGGGCCACAAATGAAACTCATAATGACTAGCATTAATAAAACAAACTCGGGTAAAGTGTTCCGGGTTTTTCCATCAGGAATTTCTCAGTAGTAGTCGGGACTCTGGGCGAGTGCTCAATTAAGGTGAATCCGCAGCTGTAGCCCGCGAAATTCAATTTTACTTTTTCATGAAACCATGACATTTGGGAACAAATCTAACTTAGAGAGATGTATTAATGGTTCTAATGATTCTAATTCTGTAAATACATATCTGTTATAGTCGCGAATCATATTTTTAGGATACAACCTGACACTGACCTGCAAGTTGCAAAAACGTAAGATAAGCTGAATTTCGCTGACTATAGCTGCGGGTTCACTTTAAAGACACTATTAAGCTTGTCCCTTACCCTAAGGTCGCCCCCTATCACTTGGGGTTTGAACATGACTGGCAAAATGTAGGAGTTACTATACACCTGTGGCAGAACCCGGTGGCACCATATTCACCTGCCGCACGGTGGATCGAAAATCGGCTGTAGAAGACATAGGATCTCGATTTCCTAAATGTTATTTTTTTTGCTGGAAATGACTTCTGCTGATCATTACTGTTCTATAAAATGTCATATGAAGTAATTGTGTGCACAAATGGAAGAGAAAAAATGTATGAAGGTATGAAAAATCGAATTATCTCCTAAACGGCATGTTTAACCGTACTATCCTTCTTTCGTAGATCGCTTTTAGCGATAAGACCGCCCATTGTGTCACCCTGTGTAAAATTTCAACATTTATATCTGTAACTTTTATGGTGTACATAATAAAGAGTATTCTATTCTATTCTATTCTATTCTATCCTTGGAGGTGGTCATAGTGCTAATTATTTATGATTTTTCGGTTGCCCATTTGACGAAAAATTTAATGCCGTTTTTTTTTTAAAAATCGTCAAAATATTTTAATTTATTTTTACATGTAAAACGATCCCTTTTAGTGTCCAAGTTAAAAAGTTCGATATGTTATTAACCCAAATATTAAGAACACACAAAACAAGAAAAATTAAATAAAAAAAATACTGTTTTTTGACACATTTTTATTAATTTAAATAAAAAAAAATTATCAAACTCTTATTTAAGTAACAGATAAAGTTATATTATATACAAAATAATTTAATTTAAGGAATTAATACTAAGCATTTGTAAAATAAAGTAAAATAAATAAATAAAAAAGACAAAATATCATTAAATATTACAAAAAAAAAACCCAAACACACTCAAATTACAAATATGAACATATATAAATTTTTTACAAATTTTCCTTATCACTCTCGTTGTCAGACTCCAATTCTGAGTCAGCATCCAGATTGGATATATCCAAAAACTCGAACTCAGTTTCCTGAAATTGAATTAAGTCGAGAGTTTCAGCAAAAAAGCTCTGCTTTTTCTTGGCATCTAACTTAGGCCTTTAGCCTTTGGGCACGCCAAAATTGTGGCGATAAGTCCCCTCTTTGAGGAGTGGCTGGAGAGGCGCCACGGCGTCCTCACCTTCCGCCTGACGCAGGTCCTCACCGGACATGGATGTTTCGGGAGGTTCCTGTTTAGGATTAAGCGGGAGGAAACGCCCGGGTGTCACCACTGTGTGGATCGCCCGGAGGACACGGTGGAGCATACGGTGGAGGTCTGCCCAGCTTGGGCGGAGCACCGCCGTGTCCTCACGGAGACGATCGGCGGCGGCGATCTTTCGCGTCCGGGCCTGGTTCAGGCCATGGTTCGGAGCGAGAGTGCATGGGAGGCCGTCACCTCCTTCTGCGAAGCAGTTATGCTAGCGAAGGAGGAGGCGGAACGTGTGAGGGTGAGACAAGGTTCGCGCCCTCGCGCCCCTAGTCGCCGCAGGAGACGCCCCGGGCGTCGGGAGTCGCAAGCCGATTTCCGGCCACCGTAGGCGCGGGCCTGCGGACGGTGAGCGATGGGTAGCTCGCCGTCCGATAAGGACCAGGCCCGGGTCGACGGCGCGTTGTGTTCCACGCGCGCCTCAAAGAGATATCAGCACCGTCCGTTAGGACCAATGCCTGCCGGGGTTGCGAGTTTGTCCGAAAGGGATATCGTGGCCCTGGCACACAGGCAACGGAAGGAACACGGGTGGGTTTTAGTCAGTAAAAGTCTGACACGTCCTCCCGCTCCGCCCAGAGCGGGAGAAGTTATTTGATGATTTCCCACCCAAAAAAAAAAAAAAAAAGCTTTTAGACTTTTCTGACGTAAATATGATTGTTTTTGCTGGTTTGCTTCTTTCGCTAAAACTCTCAAAGTGGCAATATATTACGTTGCGAGAGGCTGCCATTCGGGAAGGTGCTAAGGATATTTATCCATCTTATCAGATGATCGACGCTAAAGTTTGCACTTACCTTTCTGAAGCTAGATCAAATGCATCGTGCTACCTGTGCTTAGCCAAGCCTACAGAAATGAACCGCTTAGATGCTGTAACATCAAAAATTGTGTGTTCTGACCTGTATAAATTTGGCTTGTCATCCCTACACGCCCGTATAAATTGTATGGAATGTCTGTTACACATTGCATACAATCTCGACTTCAAACGGTGGGCAGCGAGAAGTGATGAGCACAAAGAAATGCTACAGACAAGGAAGAAAATAATTCAAAATAAATTCAAAGATGACCACAATCTGTTGATTGATATAGTAAAACAAGGCTCGGGAACCACCAATGACGGGAATACTGCAAGAAAATTCATTGAATTTCCTAATAAAACCGCAGCTATAACCGGTTTGGATGAAGACCTCATCAAAATATTTGCTGTAATTTTACAATCAGTTACATCTGGAGAGCAGGTTGATATAATTAAATTTAGAGATTATACCCGCAAAACAGCAGAAACTGGTACTACATGTCGTCAACCGTTCATAAATTATTAATCCATGGGGCTGACATAATCGAGAAAAATAATATTGTGCCGATTGGGACTCTCTCGGAAGAAGCCTCGAAACAAAGATTTTAGGAGGTTTCGAGAACAACATTCGCGTAAAAGAAGCAGGCAGGATTCCAATCAAGACATTTTAAATATGCTTGTTGTTTCTTCGGATCCTTTGCTAAGTGCACAAAGGCCTAAGTTAGATGCCAAGAAAAAGCAGAGCTTGTTTGCTGAAACTCTCGACTTAATTCAATTTCAGGAAACTGAGTTCGAGTTTTTGGATATATCCAATCTGGATGCTGACTCAGAATTGGAGTCTGACAACGAGAGTGATAAGGAAAATTTGTAAAAAAATTATATATGTACATATTTGTAAATTTGTATTTGAGTGTGTTTGGGTTTTTTTTTGTAATATTTAATGATATTTTGTCTTTTTTTTTATTTATTTTACTTTATTTTACAAATGCTTAGTATTAATTCCTTAAATCAAATTATTTTGTATATAATATAATTTTATATGTTACTTAAATAAGAGTTTGATAATCTTTTTTTATTTAAATTAATAAAAATGTGTCAAAAAACAGCAATTTTTTTATTTAATTTTTCTTGTTTTGTGTGTTCTTAATATTTGGGTTAATAACATATCGAACTTTTTAACTTGGACACTAAAAGGGATCTTTTTACATGTAAAAATAAATAAAAATATTTTGACGATTTTTTTTAAAAAAACGGCATTAAATTTTTCGTCAAATCGGCAACCAAAAAATCATAAATAATTAGCACTATGACCACCTCCAAGGATAGTACGGTTAAACATGCCGTTTAGGAGATAATTCGATTTTTCATACTAGCTTCATACATTTTTTTCTTATAAAAATTATAACTCTTCCATTTGTGCACACAATTACTTCATATGACATTTTATAGAACAGTAATGATCAGCAGAAGTCATTTCCAGCAAAAAAAATATCATTTAAGAAAGCGAGATCCTATGTCTTCTACAGCCGATTTTCGATCCACCGTGTGCCGCCCTCATCACAATCAGTGGTCGCCCGGCGCAGCATGCCTTCTTCTTCCATACATCTCTATCACCCTTCATCTCAGAAGTCACCCCCTTTCTAGCCATACAACCACGTGGGTGGGAGTGACCACGTCCCATAAGTGGGCCGTTTGCTGTTGGCACCAACACCTCGGTACATCTGATGGCAACTGGTCACGGCCCTGGTAATGAGGCATCTGCAACACGAAGGGAATCCCCGAGCGCTGCCGACCTTTGAGACAAAGTTGAGTCGCCGGCTCCCTTCAAACCGGTCAGCAATGCATGGTACCATACTTACTAATAATATAAATGCGAAAGTAACTGTCTTTTTGTCTGTTACCTGTTCATAGCTGGCAGAGAAACAATAGGGTCCGTGGCTGAGGCCCCAGTGGTCGAGGCACAGGTGCCTCCGACGCCCCTGATTCGATTAATTTAATTCAAAGCAATTTTTGATCAAATGTACTGTCAGGCACAAAAATGTTTTACAAAAATGATAAATGTATATTGATTGTAAACTGTTTATGTATAATAATTACATCTATTTAATATATAAAAGGAAAGCGTGACTGACTGGTCTGTCAACCCACAGCTCAAACCACTGAATAGATTGGGCTGACATTTGGCACACGGATAGTTATTAGGACGTAGATATCCGCTAAGAAGGGTTTTTTGGAAATTAGACCTATACGCGGGTGAAAAGGGGGGACTTTTTTTATATGATAAATCTTATTCCTTGAGTTAATAATCTTGAAACTTGGCAGGAATACTTATGTAAGTAAATTATAAGGTTTATCATTTATTGTTTTTTTTAAACTACCCCCAAAATGGGGATTACAGGATGTCGAAGTTTTTATAGACGAATTTTAACGCGCGGTCCGATTAACTCGAAACTCAATATTTGTACTTAAAACCAAAAATTAAGAATAAAATGTATCAGGGTTTTTCGAAAATTGACTCCTAATGGGGTGAAAAGGGGTAGTCAATTTTACAAGGGAGGTTTTTAGTGCGTGGCTTGATTAACTTGAAACTTGGCCCAGATATTGTCTTTATTAATAAAACGACCATCAACATACATTTTCGAAAACAACCTTTTAAGGGGGGTGGAACTGAGGCTGTAAAATTTTGTGGGGGAAAATAATTGTATAGAAAGATTTGAACGAGCGGTTCGAATTCTAGCAACACATTGATACACTTAAAACCAGGTTACGCAAGTTAATATATATTTTCAAAACCTTGAGACGAGTACCTAGCTGATGACAAGTTAAAAAATCTGTATACTTTGCCCAGTCACTGTTTACCTACTGTATCTCTATATGGGGAGGTGTTCCGTAAACTACAGTGATTGAATTGGAGAGAGCCCAGAGAGCTATCTTAAAAGTGTCTTCATTCCTGCCTTACCGCTATCCCACAGAGCTCCTATACAAGGCGACTAAAGTTTGCATGATTCCCCCAACCTTTTCTTATTTTTATGCTTATGTTCTTTTTTGCGTCATGTTTACCGCAAATAAACGTATAAATTTTCTTTCTTTTAATTTTGATTTCATACACATCGGTGACACAATTTCTCACAATCCCTGTGGCCTTTAAAGGCATCACGTCCCCCACGTCGCGTTTTTAGTGTGCTCATAAACACACAGTACAAATGCTTCCATTTTTTGCACTCATCTCAAACCCAATGAATCAATCTTATGTCAATGTTACTTGCGGTCAAAAATATCTCAATAATAATCACGTCTGGTGCTCAGATTATATAATCTGAGGTCTGGTGGGTTAGCCTTGCGCAAATGTGTTTGTTAGTTGTTCCATATTATAATTAATTTTACAAAAACAGCTTGTCCGATTTGAATGAAAATTTGAACACATATAGGTCGGTAAATAAGCAATTATTTTAGCATTCGTTTTATAGAAATCGGTTCAGCCCATAGATATCGGAAGATATTATAGTATCGTTTTTGTTCGCAGAATTCACATGACAATTATTGATGAACGTGACTGAACTTTAAAACACTTATTATTAATATAATTATTTATTTAAATCATTGTGGTTATTGTTAGCTAACAGCTGTGCTCGTCGACCACGCGTTTCAAATATTCCTAGAGTTTTTATGCAATGTTGCGGTCACGAGTTCACCACAGATTATACATAATGCACAATTGAGTAGGTATACAGTGTGGACGACGAAAGTTAAGAGAAATAGGGAAGTCTTAGGGCAAGATTCACAGACCGCACTTTGAATTTACTTTGATAAGTAAAGTTAGCGTTTCATAAGAATATTTAGAATTAGCTTATTTAAATACCCATTATATTTATATTATATAAGCAAAACTGAGCAAACGTTTACTTCATACCAAATAAGAAATAAGGTTCAAATTCGCTTAAAACTTCAACTTAGGAAAGTCAAAGTGTTCTCTCTTAATCTCGCTCTAAGAAAAACAATGTAAGTATTCTGAGAAAGTTGTCAAAGAGATACAATACAAGCCTGTTTTAGGTACCTACAGCCTACTGCCCCAAAATGCAGATAGCGATCAAATCTAACAAAAGAGTGTTATTTGAAAAAAAAACACATTCAGACGAACCCCCCGACGACCCCCTCCTTTTTGAAAGTCGGTTAAAAATGGCAAAAACTACTTGTTTTGATTGTAGGTATATCTCGGCAGGTACACCGCAAATATACCGTTTTTCGAAATGTAGGTACGACGACACACCAAGCCATACCAACATTTCCAGTTTATGTATAAGCTGACCTCTCATTATTCAGATAATATAAACAAGGTCAAATTAAATTGGCTAGCGAAACTCCGCACTCACTATAAAACCAAAAAAAAAGATTTTATGGTGTTTTTTGGGGCCAAAGACCGCTGCTATTAGTAGTTACTTGAAGTATGAGTTTAGAAAATCTGTTTTTTTATTGTCATCGTGTTGAGAAATCACGTCTGCGGAGTTTTGCTAGCTAATTTAATTTGACTCTAATAACGTTGTTCGATGGAAATAAATAAATATGGATGGACTGCGTGAAAGATGATATGGCTAGCATGGAATAACGATGGATGGACTGTGTGAAAGATGATAATTATTATTATGGCTAGAATGGGGGTCTACCGAGGCCGCGACTGATAGAGAAGTATGGTTGAAAAAGAATGTTGTGCCGACCACTAATACATTGAGGGCAGGAGAAGGATGATGTGATGAGTGACGTTGTTCGACACGAGACCACAGAACAAGTTAGTGTCGAGTTAAAGTTATGTCTACAGCTACAAGTACTAATATTAACTTATGAACTTGTCTTCTTTAGACAGTTCATTGAAACGGATGTAAGTACTATCGCCATCCTAGTGCGACAGTTATGTTATTAACTCGTTATGTTACAGTCTAGGGGCCAGCCCATAGAAGTATGGTATCTATGGGCCAGCCTATTGTTAAAAACCATCATCTGCCAAGCCTTTTCCCTACTTTGTTGTGGTCGGCTGCCAGTCTAACCGGATGCAGCTGAATATTACTATTTAACTTGGAGCGACTGCCTAACTACCCTCCACAACCCAGCTACTGGGTAACACGATACCCACCCCCAGCCAAGACATAATCCGTATTGTTAATAAAAACCGGGCACATATTTTGAACTCCGGACTAATACTGAGATTTCCGTGTTAGTAATGCCTAAAAACAACTTTTCCCAACCTGGTGATCGTATCCAGGATACCAGGGATCACTGGACTAACGCGGCAGGGGTTCAGACTGGGTCACAGCAATGCTAAGTAGCGTTGCACGTTGTTGTGGTCCGGTGTGAAGGGTACGAGTGCCGCTGTAATATAAGGTCAGCAGGCACGACACGTTACAGTTTTGTCTTCGGGATGCCAACTCATCGGCCTCTGGTATTGCATAATATGTCCATTGATGGTGATGATCCGTAACAATCATTAAAATTCGTACTAATATTATTAATGCAAAAGTAACTCTTGTCTGTCCGTCTACCTAAGCTGTTACCTTAACGGATTTGGATAAAATTGGCACACAGTTAGACAATGAGTTAGGCGTTAGAACAAAGGACAGTACGTTCCTATGGTATAATTTCCGACCTGCATGCGGGCGAAGCCGCGGGCATAAACAAATAAAAAATAAAAAGGTCAGGCATAACCCGTCAATAACCGTAGCAAGTCTCGCACTAGCTCTGCACAAGCCCTGTACTGCAAACAAAGGTAGACATACCGTACTACAACATACTATGGTAATAAAACTGGTTGCGCGGGCGCCTTGAACTTGTCCGACTGTGGCCGAGGACGGCCGAGGACGGCCGAGCGCGGCCGAGCGGTGGATCGTTCATTGTACCGGTAAAATAAACCCTTTCTTTGATTCATCAAAGGGTATTATTTTAACTAATTGGTTTTTCTGTGAGAGGGAGTGGGTAATCCTCCACGCGGGAACTGGTGGATCGATTTTTGGTTCTGGGACATGCCGGTCGTAGAACGATGTTTTCCCTTTAATTAGTTTTAAGAGCAATGGTGATAAAAATAATGGATAGAGACCCTAAACCGGTCCATCGGTGTGCTGGAGTTTGTGTGGACAAATTAATTATAATTCTCTCGTATCGGTAAACTTGTAAGAATATCTCAAGCCGATGTAACAATATTAACCAGTCAGCGAGGTGGCAGCGGGCTGACTGTCCAGAGTGCGTGCGCCCCACACCCGCAGTTGGAGCCCGCGAAATTCAATATTTTTTATGTTTTTTTCTAATTTGCAGGTCAATATCAGGTTGTATCTTAATCAAAAATTGATCCGGGACTATAATAGATATGTATTTCCAGAATTATACTCATTAGAATTTGTTCCCCAATGTCATGATTTCATGAAAAAGTCATTCAATCAATGGAACAAATCTAACTTAGAGAATGGTTATAATTAGGTAAACACAAATATGTTATGTTATAAGTAGTCGCGAATCATATTTTGATCAGGATACTACCTGTTACTGACCAGCAAATAGCAAAAAACGTAAGAAAATTTGAATTTCGCGGGCTGCAGCTGCTGATACACCTTAAATTGATTAACTTACCTTACAGACAACGCGCAGCCTAAACCACAGGGTCTAGTCTATAATAGAAGCATGAAATTTAGCACAAGCAAGAGTCCCTTACAAATATGACGAAAGTAACCACTAGGTAAGGAACAAAGTTTCAAAATTCGTCCCGATATGGATGAACGTTTGTATGGAAGCTCGTCATTGTTGCCCATCGGGCACGGCTTGTTTATATTGTTGCCCATCGGGCACGGCTTGTTAATATTGTTGCCCATCGGGCACGGCTTGTTTATATTGTTGCCCATCGGGCACGGCTTGTTTATATTGTTGCCCATCGGGCACGGCTTGTTTATATTGTTGCCCATCGGGCACGGCTTGTTTATATTGTTGCCCATCGGGCACGGCTTGTTTATATTGTTGCCCATCGGGCACGGCTTGTTTATATTGTTGCCCATCGGGCACGGCTTGTTTATATTGTTGCCCATCGGGCACGGCTTGTTTATATTGTTGCCCATCGGGCACGGCTTGTTTATATTGTTGCCCATCGGGCACGGCTTGTTTATATTGTTGCCCATCGGGCACGGCTTGTTTATATTGTTGACCATCGGGCACGGCTTGTTTATATTGTTGCCCATCGGGCACGGCTTGTTTATATTCATTACTAGCTTATGCCCGCGACTGCGTCCGCGTGAAATTACGGCCCCGACACATCCGTCCGGTAGTTCCACAGATTAGCGCGTTTGAACAAACAAACAAACAAACTCTTCAGATTTATTATTAGCATGTAGCAAGTAGGGACAGGCACATGTAGCCTCCTTGCAGACTACTTGCACTTGTAATGTTTCTGCAGATCACCGTGAGAGCGAGAGAGTGATATGTTGATCAACGTGAAACGTTAGTACTATAATTATTCAGTGGTGAAACGTGAAATGTAGAGCGCTGTCTCATTCTAATCGTGGCGTTCTTACAAACCCGTTCTGGAAAGATTCGATGGAACATTGTCTTGGGGTCAGTAAATGTGTCCGAGCAAGAATTTTAAAGAATTTGAATAAACATAGACAACTTAAAATCACGCCTGCATTCCCCGAAGGGCACAGTATATTATGTGTAAGTCCCGTGTAATGGCGAGCCTATTGCCAGCCACCGGGCAGAAACCCAGACCTAATGGAAAAACCTAATAACACTTTGCCGGACCGGGGAATCGAACTGAGAACTTCATGCTCACCAATAGCGCTTGTGGCCACGAGACCAACGACCACTAGAATCAGAATTTATTATACTCGTGCTTAAAACTGTCGTGAGGGTGCCGGAGCGGCCGGTGTAGCTACTGGAGCATGGAACCGTCCAGCTTGGTCTCCGGCGCATGCGATGCCTGCTATTGCACACTGAGCAGCAGGCGGGCCGTCCGCGTCGCCGCGTTGTCGGCGTTGTTCGCCATCCAAAAACAATTATTATATGTAACACCTCTTTATACCTGTCACATTTTATGCAAATACCTAAATCATTTAGATTTTTCTTAAAAAAGTTGCCAAGTACTAGTCAGACACGAAGGGTTCCGTAGCACCGTACAATATTTAACACTAGGTACATGTTATTTTAAATACCTACCTACTTTAGTAAATGGGGGTCTATGGGGTGGTACCATTCAATTTTTAATTTTATTTTATTAGTTGTTATACCGGCCAAAGTACACACTGTGAAAATTTAAATATAATCGTGTCATTTTTGAATTTCGAAACTGCAGTGCAAGTACGTAGGACTCGATTCGATAAATTTGACAATTATTCTCGATAAAATTAGTTTTTATCGAATCGAATCGATGTCGCAAGTACGTAACTTCTACTTTAACGATCGATAGATAAACTCTAAAATTTTAACGAATTTTAAGCTGGGTACGAGGTGTAATGTTACATGTTACGCGGCGAGTATTCATGCAGTCAGTACGTATTGTTACGGGGAAACCAGCGAGCAACGAGCTGTTCGATGCTCGCTTTGAGTGCTCCACCCGGTTGTCGGTTTTTGGCGAATTCTTTGACTGTTACGTATATGTTTTGAAATGTCTGGCAGCGGCCATTAAGCCCCCGCCCCCTTTACTGCCGCTTTTATTTAATTATTTATTTTTTTATTTTTTTACTAAGTAATCCATACCCCGTAACGTCGTTCAGTACCCAGCTTAACGAAAATGCAAGTACGAAACGACATTTTGACCGTTTGTGATCGCCAGCTAACATTGTCAAGCTTGGTAATTTATCGACACCTTAAGCATAGCGATCATTATTAATAATGGATCTAGGACTCATGAATTCATTGCTGGGTGATGAGGAAGAACGGCAGCAGCATCACAATGAGTTGCATGTTCGGAGGCGGCATCTCAGAGACACAAACAATCCTCTGGAACTTCCAGAAGAAGATTTTGTTCGTCTCTTTCGGGTGATTCGAGAAGTGGCAGTTATTTTAATAGAAGGGATAGAGGTAGATGTGCGGAGGATACGATCCACTGGACTCCCTGTCCATATCGTAGTAAGCACCTACTGTTTTTTTACTATAGTTACCTACTTCATTCGAGATCTAGACAAAACATACCTAACCTGCGTGGAAATAGCCTTTTGATTAAACTCAACTTAATAGTAGGTACGGTCAAGTACTTACATTTTATAGGTTTACGTATAGGTATGTTATTTTCTCAAGCTTCAAGAAAGCAATACTGGTAGTTTCTCTGAATTATACCCATAAATATTGTTTACAATGCCAAAAATTTATGAAAATAAAGTATTTACTAAATATCTCGGACATAGTCTTGCCACAAAAATCCTACCTTAAATGTTTTGTCTGTGGACGTCCTCAGTCTTGCCATTTGACAAGCGATCCCACGATAAATCTTATCTTTGCGTGTAACGTACTTCCAAATTCGTTAACAAGATCGATAAAAATTAAAACTTTAGCGATCTCGATGTCTTATCGATGCAAAGCACGTACTTGCCCGGCTGATTACGTCTGATATAAACTTTACTTAATACAAAACTGGTTTTAAACCAGAGTCTAACTTGTCAACTTTGTATTAAGAACTTTATTTCAGACGTAATAAGGTTCGAATTTAAAAAATTACACGATTGTTTAAACCTGGGTCTAAAGATAAACCTTGTTTTGTAATAAGGCCGCAAGTGTCTACGTTTACGGTTCAAAAGACACAGCCTGTGACTGACGGACGGACGGACGGCGGAGCCTCAGTAATGGGGTCCGTTGGCGCCTGTTGCCTACCCTTAGTACCCTTACCTTTTACAATTTTACCTTTTTTTATTAGTTTTAATATTAAGCTATAAAGTTCAAAGAGAGTCAAGTGCCCTCCTGCTAGCGAAATGGTTGTTTTTGGATATGTGAAAAATTCATGACAGCAGTACTTATTATTATAACGAAATTAAAAGGAAAACTGTCACAGCTAAGTAGGCTTTACAAGTTAACGAGTAATAGTCGACCGACTTACATTTGCAGTTGGAGAATTGACCGTGACGTATATCGATGTATGGGAGAACATATTTTCAACTACAATGTTAAGTTTGTTTTCGGGATAAATTCATCCCAACTACGGAACCCTTCATTTTGCGTGGTTTTATTTTTTGTTTGTATCTCTAAACCTATTAATTATTATGGCTTTTAATGAGTTTTAAATGGAAAACAGATCCTACGCCAGGTAGAGTCCAAATCGTTTTAAATCTTGCTATTTTTGCGAATGTCAAGCACCCAAAGTTGTAGGTAAACGATAGAAGCTAGAAGGATAATTATCTCAATAAATAAGTATATGTTGAACGTTTTAGATTTTTGTGTGCCGTGTGCATGAGACTCTGTTCTCGTCCCCGGCATCGGCAGTTACATTATTGGTTTGAAGGTGATATTTTTGTTTCATGGCTAATGGGCAAATTGCAACAAAAAAAAAATGGTAGGTACCATAAACTTTCCATACAAAAAAAAACATTGACTACGGTTGTCCCAAAAAATTTTTTTTTAACAAATTTTACTTTTTTCAAAAATTAAACACCTATTTACCGATGGCAAAATGCTATATCAAATGAACGAGTTGCCAATATTTGCCTCCGGCATATTTCATAACTGCGAGCGTTTTTAAACGGACGTCACCAATTAAACATTTTTAATAGCCATTTTATGAAACGTATCTAATAATTATAGATCAATTCTTTTTCAATGTAATCGTCAGTGTCATATTTTTTATTCGGGCTGACATGTAAATAAATCGGCTGAATGTTATTAAAGATAATATAATAGATAAGAAAGTTAAGAGTTGTTAATTAAGTTAAGTTAAGATCAATCTGCGGGTTTGGCATTAGGATGCGATATATAAAGCTGAGTCGTACGATAAGCAGACAAATAGCTTGACATTAGGATGCGATATACAGGGTTACTGGTAACTCGACGTATTCCTTGCAGGACGTCATAGTAGGGTTAAAATGCAATAAATAAAGCCACCACATGTTCTACCGAAATTCAGTACTTTTTGAGTTAATTAGGTTTTTAGTTGTTTTATGAAAAATCCAATTTAAAAATGGTTTACGATGCGACTGTACTGGAATTTTAGTTACTACCATAGCTGATGCCGTAGCTGGTCTTTGTTGTTAATTAAAAGTTCAAAAATACCTAAAACTTTGGCAGTTATCACTGTACGTAAGCATTAATCGATTGAAATAAATGATTATCCATTAGTCAGTCGTGTACTAGCGCTCGCCGGAACAGTCGTTTTATTTACATAACTCATCACCCCTTTTAATACGTACGTACACAATAGGTACACTTACATTTGGTGACCCCGATATCACTAACACGCGCCGCGATTTAAAGTTTTTTTTTAATCCGTGATTTTTCTTGTGTCCCGATAACTGCACTGCACAACCGAATCAGCCTTCCACAAGCGGATCTCCCTGGTTTTGGTTTTCAAGAGGCACATAGTTATTCAGACATGACGTCAAGCGGAAATTGTGGAAATGGGGCAGCATTGTGCGGAGCAGCGGACTTCAAGCAGACTGACGTCGCGGCAATAGGAATGTCCTCGAAGATACCCGAATTTTGGACCGAAATGCCCAGAGTGTGGTTCGCTCAGTTCGAGACAATGATGGCTCCTCAAAAACAAGGCGACGAAGCAAAATACGGCGTTGTGCTGGCCAACCTCAACAAAGACGCGATAAGTCAGGTGGCCGACATAATTATTTCGCCTCCCGCCACCAATAAATATGGTGCCCTCAAAGAGAGACTCCTCGCTGTATACGAAGAATCCGAAGAGCGGCAGTTCCAGAAGCTGGTAGGTGAAGTGGAATTAGGCGACCAGAAACCGTCACAGCTGTTGAGACGGATGAGAGAATTGGCACGAAAGAGTCAGGTGGCCGAAAAAACATTACATAACCTGTGGACATCAAGGCTCCCGGATCATGTACGAGCAGTTTTAATGGTCAGTCAGGACCAAAAACTCGACAACCTCGCCGCTATTGCAGACAAGATTTTGGAAGGAAAATCAGGAGAAGTGTCGGAAGTATCAGGCGGTCCAAATCAGCTTATCGTTGAGTTAGTTAACCAAGTAAGCAAATTAACCATGGAAATAGCAGCACTAAAAGCCAACTCACAGGGCAATGGACGTCATAATTATAGACGCAATCGAAGCCGGTCGTGCCCAAGGTCCCTCTCAAGATCGAGGATTACTCCTGACAGCCCAAACTGGTTATGCAAGTATCATTTTCGGTACAGGAATCGAGCCCGGAACTGTGAAAAACCATGCAACTGGAAAAAGCCGTCGGAAAACTAAGTTCTGCGTTGACAGAGGCGGTCGTCAGCGCTATCATTCCTTCAAACCGCCTATGCGTTACCGACCGAAAAAGTGGGTATCGTTTCTTGGTTGATACTGGCGCTAACATCTCAGCAATACCTAAAAGAGGAAACCGTTTACAAACAGACAACTCATATAAAATCTATGCCGCAAACGGAACGCGAATTAAAACATACGGTGACAAAACGCTGACGTTAAATCTAAACTTGAGACGGCCGTATCGATGGACTTTCATCGTTGCTGACATTACGCAACCAATACTGGGTGCCGATTTTTTAGAAAAGCACAACATTTTGGTGGATATACGAAATAAACGTTTAATAGATGGTACGACTGGACTTCAGAGGAACGCAAAGTTGATGAAGTCGAGCACACCAACGCTTCGGACCGTAAACTTGACCGACGATTATGCAGACATTTTGGCAAAATATCCGAACATTCTAAAACCACTCGACACACAATCGCAACCCAAGCATGACGTGGTTCATCAAATCATTACCAACGGACACCCTGTTTACTCCAAGTCAAGACCTCTGCCGGCGGACAAATATCTGAGAGTAAAAAAAGAGATAGAGCATATGTTAGAGGCAGGATTGTGTAGGCCTTCCAAGAGTCCGTGGGCAAGCCCATTGCTCGTAGCGACAAAGAAAAATGGTGAAATACGCCTATGTGGAGATTACAGGAGATTGAACGCGATCACTGTGCCGGATAGATACCCGATTCCAAGAGTACTAGACTTCGCATACCTATTACCAGGCACCAGTATATACTCAAAAATCGATTTAAAAAGGGCCTACAATCAGATTCCAGTACAAGACGTAGAAAAAACCGCAGTGATTACCCCGTTCGGTCTATTCGAATTTCCGAGAATGCCATTCGGACTACGAAACGCAGGTCAAACCTTTGTCAGATTCCTGAACACAGTCTTAGCCGGACTCGACTTTATTTTCGTGTACATAGACGACATACTAGTGACGTCATCATCAGCCAGCGAACACCGACGTCATTTACAAGAAGTGTTCAAACGGTTAGACGAACATGGCATTGCAATCAACCAAGAAAAGTGCGTGCTGGGTAAACCTCAGATAGAATTCCTCGGTTATCAGATAACAAAAGACGGAATCAAGCCGTTACCCGACAAGGTCGAAGCGATTACCAAATATCCGATTCCGAAAACAGTGCAAGAGTTACGAAGATTTTTAGGCATGATTAATTTTTACCGAAACAACATTCCGCAAGCAGCCCGTCATCAAGCACAGCTGAACAAATACCTAATTGGCTCAAAGAAAAATGACAAAACCGAAATACAATGGACTCCAGAAGCACTAGAAGCATTCGATCAATGTAAAGCAAGTCTAAGCGACGCTGTTACATTGACTTCGCCAACAACACATTCCCCGCTATCGCTCATGACTGATGCATCCCAGACATGCGTAGGCGCCGTTTTGCAACAGTACGAAAACGGAAACTGGAAGCCACTTTCCTTTTTTTCAAAGGGACTGAGTGAAACGCAATCAAGATATAGCACATATGATCGAGAATTGCTGGCAATCTACATGGCAGTAACACATTTCCAACCTTATGTCGAGGGACGAGAGTTGATTGTATATACCGATCATAAGCCATTATGTCATGTTTTCACTAATAAACAAAACTCCACAAGTAAACCGATCGCACCAAGGAGGTTACGTCACCTAGAGTTCATTGCACAGTTCACGACAGACATCCGTCACATATCCGGTAACATGAACCCAGTAGCTGACGCATTATCGCGAGTCGAACAAATAGATTGTCCAACACCTGTCGATTGGAATGCGATAGCAGATATGCAGGGCAACGACATTGAACTCACTCAGCTATTGAACAACAATAACCTCAGTTGGAAAAGTATACAATTAACAGGAACAAAACAACTATTTTGCGAAAATTCACACCCGAACCCAAGACCATATGTGCCGATGACACTTCGAAAACAAGTATTCGACACTATGCACAACATAACGCATCCCGGTATAAGATCATCAAAGAAAATGATCTCTGAGCATTATTTCTGGCCACGCATGAATACTGACGTAGGTATGTGGGCTAAAACATGTCAGGCATGCCAAAAAAGCAAGACACACAGACACAACTCGTCCCCAATCGGAACTTTCCCACCAACAGCACGTTTAGATCACGTGCACATAGACATTGTTGGTCCATTACCAGAATCCAGAGGCAACAGATACATCGTCTCAATGATCGACAGAGGAACGAGATGGATGGAAGCAGTACCAGTTGCAGAGATAACAGCAAAAGTCGTAGCAGAAGTATTCATGAACACCTGGATATCGAGATTCGGATGCCCAAACACCATAACTACGGACCAAGGACGACAGTTCGAGTCAGACTTATTCATCGCTCTGACTAAATCACTCGGTATCAAGAAGACCAGGACTACAAGCTACCATCCGCAGTCAAATGGTTTAGTAGAACGCTGGCATCGATCAATGAAAACAGCTCTAGTCGCACGCGGTAATACTGCAAACTGGTCAAACGAATTACCCTTTGTCCTACTAGGATTGAGAGCGGCATTACGATTGAAAGAAAATGTCAGCCCCGCGCAAATGTTGTACGGAACGAACATACGTCTGCCTGGAATGTTTATCGAGCCGAAAACGCAAGTAACATCACCAGAAGACTATGCACAGACTCTGCAAAGGACAATGGCGAAGCAAAGTCCGTTTAACAACAACCACCACGCCACAACCCACAAACCGTTTATTCACCCAGACATGAAAGATTGTGAATACGTATACGTCAGAACGGATGCTGTTAAGAAACCTCTGACCCCGTCATACGAAGGACCATACAAAGTGTTAGAGAAGCAAGAGAAGCATTTCAGAATCCAAATGCCAAGGAAAACATCTGTAGTATCGGTGGACAGACTAAAACCAGCCTACATTTTAATAGAAGACAAGGTAAATGAACCTTTAGCACACATAAAAAGTACCAATAGAGACGTGAACGAACGCAAGAGCGCTGAGCCAGCGGAAAACAGCAAGACCGCGCCGAACACAACACGTTCAGGCCGCGTCATACGTCCAGTGGTACGTTTCGCAATTCCGTAACATCAGCAATAGAGAAATACCAAATTAAAACGAAACATACTGTCCAAACACAATCCAACAAAGCACAAAAGGAATAATACACGTTATAAAACAACACCAAGAAAAGTAGCATCAATTTTAAATCATGGGCAACTGGGGATCAAAGGAAGAAATCGTGGTGGCTCAAACAGCCGCCTCCAACGGGTCTGGCGGCTCCAGCGTGTCTATCACTGAAGTAACCATGGGCGGCATTTTCATCATAGCCGTCGCGGTATTAGCGTTCTGCCTTTACAAAAAGTGTAGAAGCCAATTCTACAAAAACGTGCGTCGGCATATGGAGGGCAGACAAGCTCAAGCGACTCCACTCCCAACGGTATCCATGCGCTGCAGCTGTAGCCATCATCCGAATGGAGCTCAAGGCACACAAGGTGTGTGAAGAGAGACCCAGAGAACTCAAATATTAATAAAAAAAAGTGTAAAGGTGTAGTGCAAGTGATTTTACTTATTTATATAACATTTCATTCAAGATTTTTTTATATTGTTTTTTTTTCATATTGTTTACCAATTATATTTTTTAAAAAAAAAAAAAAAAAAGGGGGAATAATGTACGTAAGCATTAATCGATTGAAATAAATGATTATCCATTAGTCAGTCGTGTACTAGCGCTCGCCGGAACAGTCGTTTTATTTACATAACTCATCACCCCTTTTAATACGTACGTACACAATAGGTACACTTACATCACTAATTAAACATTATATTTTTCGTAATTTTTGTCATTACTTTATAAAAAAAAACTCAAAAACTACTGAATTTCGGTAGAAGATTTGGTGGCTTAATTTGTTGCATTTTAACCTTAATATAACGTCCTGCAAGGAATACGTCGAGTTACCAGTAACCCTGTATAAAGCTGAGTCGTACCATATGCAGACAATTATAGTTTGACATTAGGATGATACAATAAAGCTGAGTCGTGCGATAAGCAGACTATTATAGACTATAATATGTGACGAACATATTTTGGATGTGACTGCACACATTCGCTTTTATCTTCGGGGAATACCAGGCGTGTTGTTGATAGAGCCTTATAGCAGCCGCAACCGAGAGATCAGAAAGTAGCAGTAGAGCTCTTTGTGTAGGAACTCCTGAACGAGTACTACGAGCCAGCACCAAGAAGCTAGCGCTGCAGTGCTCCGGGGTGTACGGCATGGCCGCTCGCTGGTGTAGTATAAGCACATGACACGTTATTCTAGCTTTGTCTCTGCGATGGCAGCACAATTGCGATTCCTCTGATATTGCAGACGAGGTTGTGGGTTCAAATCCGAGCAGGTACCAATGTGACTTTTTTAATTCATATGTACTTTCTAAGTTTATCTTGGTCATCCTCATCACTGACATCGGTGAAGGATAAACATCGTGAGGAAGCCTAGGCTTATAGTCATCAGTGTTATTCAGTGTAGTGGGTGTGTACTGTGTAGTCAGTGTTAGTGTTGGTCTTATCGTATAGTTGTTAGTGTTGCTAGTTGGTCTTATCGTATAGTTGTTAGTGTTGCTAGTTGGTCTTATCGTATAGTTGTTAGTGTTGCTGGTTGGTCTTATCGTATAGTTGTTAGTGTTGCTGGTTGGTCTTATCGTATAGTTGTTAGTGTTGCTAGTTGGTCTTATCGTATAGTTGTTAGTGTTGCTAGTTGGTCTTATCGTATAGTTGTTAGTGTTGCTGGTTGGTCTTATCGTATAGTTGTTAGTGTTGCTGGTTGGTCTTATCGTATAGTTGTTAGTGTTGCTAGTTGGTCTTATCGTATAGTTGTTAGTGTTGCTAGTTGGTCTTATCGTATAGTTGTTAGTGTTGCTGGTTGGTCTTATCGTATAGTTGTTAGTGTTGCTGGTTGGTCTTATCGTATAATCGTTAGTGTTGCTAGTTGGTCTTATCGTATAGTTGTTAGTGTTGCTAGTTGGTCTTATCGTATAGTTGTTAGTGTTGCTGGTTGGTCTTATCGTATAGTTGTTAGTGTTGCTGGTTGGTCTTATCGTATAGTTGTTAGTGTTGCTAGTTGGTCTTATCGTATAGTTGTTAGTGTTGCTGGTTGGTCTTATCGTATAGTTGTTAGTGTTGCTGGTTGGTCTTATCGTATAGTTGTTAGTGTTGCTGGTTGGTCTTATCGTATAGTTGTTAGTGTTGCTGGTTGGTCTTATCGTATAGTTGTTAGTGTTGCTGGTTGGTCTTATCGTATAGTTGTTAGTGTTGCTAGTTGGTCGTATCGTATAGTTAATAATTATAAGATATCGCAACTACTTAAAGGTAGTTAATATATTATGTTATATATGACGCAGTTATCGCAGTTATATATGACGAATGTGACAAAATTTCTGGGATTAAATATTGAAAGCACATTAAAATGGAACTCAGATTGACAAAGTATGTAGTAAAGTAAACCAATTTTCTCATGCGCTGCGTATGCTAAGTAAAACGGCCAATCGAAACACCGTACTAACTGCATATCATGGTCTAGTAGCCTCAACATTAAGATATGGCATTATGTTTTGGGGAAACGCCTCGGGTAAAGATATGGTGTTTAAGTGTCAGAAAAGATGTATTAGAGCGATCTGTAACTTGCAAACCACTGACAGCTGTAAACAATATTTTAATAGTATGAATATTTTAACAGTGCCCTCATTGTACATATACCAGACATCTATGTTCATCAAAAATAATATGTATAAATTTGACCGAGTAGGTAGTCAGCGTCGAGCTGACCGGCTACAAACTGTTGGATCTAAAACTGCTTTATAGAAGAACAGTATTTTCGTAATGGCTCCAAAATTATACAATAAATTGCCAAAGTGTATCAGAAGTGAGGAAAATGTCAGCCATTTAAAAAAAAAATTGTTCCTGTTTCTAGTTGAAAAGACGTACTACTCGATTGAAGACTTTTTTAATGACAAATTATTACTAAATTTAATTTTCTTTGACATTCTAAATAATTAATAATATAATTCAATTACTTTATTTTATGCGGCTCATGACATTTTTTCAATTGCTTCATTTCCTTTATCCTAGACTTTATTAATTATGATAGTAAAAATAACCTAATATTATATTTGTATGCCGATTATTGGCCGAACATACAGATCAGCTAAAATGTATAAATAACACCTTTTTTGTACTTATGTTCACAAATAAAGATTGATTTGATTTGATTTGATTAGTTTTTACATATTTTAGGTGATGATCTACCTGCAAATTTTATTTTTTATATATTTTTTTTGGCAACATTAGGCAGTGTGATATTTTGTTCCACATTACTTTTATACCAGACATGCTCTAAACGTGAATACCTGTAATTAGTTGTCCGTAGCGTACTGTTTTTTATCACCATTGTATTTAGCTGTAAGTCTTCCTAATTCTTTAAATAAATAAATAAGTCTGACATCGCCAACCCATCATGAGCAAGCGTGGTGATGTGCCTTCTGTGTGAGAGGCCGCTGCCCTGCGCTGGGCCTGGTACCAGGCGGCCGCTCGTCAAGGAGGCTGCTACGTCGCGTCGCCACCTAGTAACATAAGAAAGGCTAGGAAAACGAGATTTAAGTATCTTTATCTAAATTGCAAATAAATCAGATAATCAACTACTTACACAATATAAACATCGAAAGAAAAAGAAAGAAAATAATTTTATTCGACCAGGTTATCAACTCAGCCTATCGCAGTCCACTGCTGGACATAGGCCTCTCCCAGGCTGCGCCACAACACCCTGTCCTCCGCCTTCCGCATCCAGTTTGACCCAGCCACCTTCTTAAGATCGTCGGTCCATCTAGCTGGGGGGCGTCCCACACTACGCTTGCCGATACGCGGTCTCCACTCCAGGACTCGTCTGCTCCATCGGCCATCGGTCCTTCGACAAACATGGCCAGCCCACTGCCACTTCAGTTTGCTTACTCTGCAAGCTATGTCGGTAACTCCGGTTCTTTTCCGGATAATTTCATTCCTGATCTTATCCTTCAAAGAGACTCCAAGCATAGCCCGCTCCATAGCACGCTGCGCAACCTTGAATTTGTGGACTAGCCCGACTGTCAGTGTCCACGTTTCGGCACCGTATGTCATGACGGGCAGGACGCACTGGTTAAAGACTTTAGTCTTCAGACACTGCGGGATAGGCGACGAGAATACTTGACGCAGTTTTCCAAATGCCGCCCAACCCAACTGGATCCTTCTGTCGGCTTCTTTGTCAAAGTTGTGTCTACCGACCTTGATGACTTGTCCTAGGTAGACATACTCCTTCACAACTTCGAGTAGCGACCCTTCGATGTGGATTGGACTCGGCAAGACGTGCGAATTGTACATGACTTTTGTCTTGTCCAAATTCATGCCGAGGCCAACCCGCCGAGAGGCTCCAGTTAGGCTGTGCAGCATCTGGTCTAACTGTTCCAGCGTCTCTGCCATTATGACGATGTCATCAGCAAAGCGAAGGTGTGAGATGTACTCGCCGTTCACGTTGATACCCTGTCCAGTCCAGTCCAGGGTCTTGAAGACGTCCTCCAACGCATTGGTGAATAGTTTTGGGGATATCACATCCCCCTGTCTCACCCCTCTGAGCAGTTGGATGGGACTGGTTTTCTGATCTTGGATCTGGACAGTCATCGTGGCAGCGTCATACAAACATCTCAACACTTCTATGTAGCGCCAGTCAATTCGACATCGTTGTAGAGAGGCCAGAACTGCCCATATTTCGATGGAGTCGAAGGCTTTCTCGTAGTCCACAAATGCCATACACAGCGGCTGGTTGTACTCCTCGGTCTTCTGTACAATTTGCCGAACAGTATGGATGTGGTCTACGGTACTGAAACCTTTTCGAAAACCGGCTTGTTCTGGTGGCTGGAACTCGTCAAGTCTCCTGGCGAGACGGTTCGTGACGACCCTCGAGAACAGCTTGTATACATGGCTCAGAAGTGAGATGGGTCTATAGTTCCTCAGCAAGGTTTTGTCGCCTTTTTTGAAGAACAGAACCACCGCACCTCTGCTCCACGCTTCGGGCGTTGTACCCTCTTGAATGACGGAGTTAAACAGACTCGCTAGCTCCTTCAAGACTGGAGCCCCGCCCGCTTTAAGGAGCTCTGTCGTTATTCCGTCATCACCAGGTGCCTTGTTGTTCTTAAGCTGCTCGAGAGCCGCCCTAATCTCGCTCTGGTCGACATCCGGGATGTCCTCCGTGTAGTGGCGCGTTAATTCGGCTCGATGGTCATCCGCACTATGCCCCGCTGGTTTTGGCGACCAGGTTAAGGCACACAATATTCACACTAAAACAAAAAACTTGTATTGTGTGCCTCACATTGTGTGCGATACATCTTCACCGAATTCGCGTAATTTATTTATTTATGTAAATTAATTCGTTGATAAACCAGTAATCATGGCGGATTCAGTGACGTCATTCGCTGCGAAAACTTCTGAAATAATGATGTAAGTATTTCTATGTGGTACTTAACTTACTATTACGTCAACGGTGTTTTGACCAGTAACTGTTTACGCATTACTGGAATGAGGAAAATGTTAACTATGTTATCAACATTCTTGTAGGTACCTACAATAATATGAGATGTTCTATCATTTTTGGTTGAGAACATTTCATTTGTTCCGAGGCACATTGTTTTATTATTTTGTTTTGGTCCCGGCTGTCACTCGTATCTCATCTTTGACAGCCGTTACGGGTCGTCCGAACCCCGAAGTCTGACAACCAGTCTTACCAAGGGGTATTGTGTTACCCAGTTAACTATGATTGTATGTATGTAAAATACTGGTATCCAGCTGCATCCGGTTAGACTGGAAGCCGACCTGAACATAGTTGGTAGGAAAAGGCAGGCAGATTGATTTGTTTTTTATTTTGTTAATGCAACATCTCATTCATACTTTTTGCTACTTACAATACATTGGAGTCAAAGTAAAATGGCGGACGATCGTTATATGCTACAATTTTTATATTTTTAATGTAGAATACTAGCTTCTGCCCTCGACTTCACCCGCATGATATTTTTCGTTTTAACATAAAATAAGTATATATTATCCTATGACGGCTAATTAGTGAAAAAAATAATTCGGAATTGGTTCAGTAATTTCGAATATTACTCCCTACTTACAAACTCACAAAGTTTACTTCTTTATCATATTAGTATAGATAGATAGATGAATAAGCGATTACGCAAATAAACCGGTAATGAACGAAAAATAAACATCTTCAATACTACATTCTCTTCCAATTATAAATTACAATTAAATCGTTGGACTCCGGACGTGAATCAATTGAATCACGGAATCAATTAAATTGCAATTATCTCGAGAAACCAATTATTAAGTTCACGAACCCTATTGTGTTCTAATTATGACATTATTTTCCTCTTAGTTATGCATGATTTATGAATATCTCTTGAAATAAAATAAGTTCAACAAAGAAACAATAGTAAGTAGATTGTTATTGATATACATGGGTCGAAAGGAATTGGTGACTTTCACCCGTGTTAAACACTCTACTTTTCATTTCGAATATAAGGAAAGTAAGCAATTGTAGTGTTTCTAAAATATTTTATTTTCTTGTTTGCTCGCCACTTCATAAAATCATTGTAGATATATGCATTTAGATATTATTATCTTTCCTTTGAAATTTCTGGCAAAAAATTTCGATTACTGTATTTGCCTCGTCTTTAACTGAATATGGGGTCAACATTTCAGAATCGCATGAGCTCATTTTTATTAATTTATCAAATATTAATCTATAAATCCGAGATTTTGAATTTCGGTGCAGCTTACAGAGTTAATATTCCGCCAAATTACATACCTAGTATTTTTTAAATTTTAAACATGAAACACATCGTGTCACCGCCGTGGGCCGTCCCGCGGGTATTTTTTTAAATTCATACTGGCTGTTTTTTTTTTTTTTTTTTCTCTTTTTTTTTTCTTTTTGGCTTCGCACGGTTTGTGCATTTAGCCAGTGTCATGTCAAATTAGGTAGCAAGTACAAAGTTATTTAAATAATTATGAAATGAACTCCACTCAATGCATGATAAAGATGATTGATGATATCCCGCCCCACTCCCCTTGAGTTTAAGTAAAGACGCGGCACTTTACTGAAACCTCGCGCGGACTTCTTGAGAGAAGTTGCACTGTTTTGTTTCATTTGCCTACATTAATGCAGGTTCACGAACACTTAATGGTTAATAATCCACCACTATTACACATTAATATTCGGCTAAACACAAATTTTAGAAAATAAAACAAAACTGCTAACATGACGCTTCACTTTCCCGCCAAGAAGTCCTACTGGCTGTTTATACACTCACACATTTTTTTTTTAATTATGAAATTTTGTTTCGTAGCCTATTATTACCTAACCAAATTTAATCCTATTTTTTAAATTAATTCCCGCCCTAGAGAGGGAAGCAATTACTATGAGTCTTTCCCGCCCAAGGGTGGGGAGCAGCGTCTTCCACCCTCTACTCAGATCAAACAAACGCTACTTTCATAATTATAGCACCTTGTACAATAATATTGGAAGCACCGCTGCTCCCCCCGCGCCGCCATATTGTTATAAGGTACTTAAGTTGAGTAAGTTTGGCGCTGGGATAGGATAGGACCGTACGAACTATGAATCAAATTGTTGTGTACGGTCTATGTAGGTACCTACAACTACTGGCTAAGCCTGTAACACTGGACACAATAAACGTTATTCTATTCAATTCCCGGTAATTTTTTAATGTTGAGAATAGTGTTCTGCGCCATTTTATTTTGCAAAATAAAATGAAACAACGAATTTGACTCTTACTGTCTTATCCCCGCGACGAACTTAAGGCTTGTACAAACTGGTGCGACATCGCGGGCGCGACGCGACTCTAGTAGCACAATTTCAATGTCGGCGCCTGTCGTCGCGCCCGCGATATCGCATGAGTAGAGCCTTTACTCTAAATTAAATTAATTGGGGAAACTTCACCGACATGCCAGGTACATTCCGTACATTATCAGCCACCATAATAAACCTGACTATGACCTTTTACAAAGAAGTTCCTAATGGAAACATCAGTCCACGGTCTTCGTCAAAGTTCGTTCGTCTAAGGGCGTTTGTAACTTAACTCATAAATACCGTTTTAGTAAAACTATATTGACCTCAAGAATTTAGCAACCATCAGTTTTACATATTACTAAATAATTAGGTCTTTAAATCCCCTGGACTGGACCCTACATTTATACAACATTTTAATTAAGTAATTTATAGGAAGTTTTATAACAATACTGATAATTTGAAACCACAAAACTCATAAATATTTAACTTAGGTAATAAAACTGACCGTTATGTTGGGAATCCCTCCGCAACCACGACGACAGCCTCACTATACAGTTCAGAATAAGATGACCTCTTATTTAAAAATCAACATATTTTATTCCATACATGGGCACTTATGAAACGTCAGAAGCTAGGTGCACGGCTCCAATTGGTCGTTTCCTATGGAGAAGATCCGGCAAGAAACTACGGTTACTCTTTTAAAAATAATTGGCTTTTACAATGTTTTCAAATTACAGTGTTAACAGATACGGAAGGACAGTGTAGGCCTGTCAACAAGTACCAGCTACTTACAAATTAGACACCTAATGGGCTACAAATCTACAGTCTACAGGCACAACGTTCTCACATTCACAACATAGAAACGATCTATGTATTAGATAAATAAAAAGCTACTATAACCAAATAAAAATGAGAGGTCAGCTAATACTGGACAATAACTTTATCTGTGGCCGCGTACACGGTCACAATTCTTGGAACTAAGTTGACTCAGACATGCGGAAGTCTGAGCGTTATCGAATGCACTATGACTAAAAGTATTTAAGTACCTATAAGAAAGGTTTTACAAAAAAAAAAAACAACCGACTTCCAAAAAAATCACTACAAAGTTCTTTCTATATATAATCTGAGCTACAAAGTGAAATAGTAGATTGTTATACAAGGGTCGAAAGCAATTAGTGACTTTCACCCGTGTTAAACACTACTTTTCATTTCGAATACAACATTATTTTTAGTATATGCGGAGCCAGAATATAGTTTGTTCAGAATAAGGAACTGAACCGATTTCAATCATTTTTACACCATGTTATATTTTGTCCCAAAAATATTTAGGTGTGATGGAAAATGTTATCACCATTTAATTATTTACAATACAATCGCCGTACGGTTAGGTACCTACTGCCAAATTATTATCAATGAGCGCAAGACAACCCTGTAGGCGCGGGAGCGCCGCGCCTTTGGCATGTTTTTGTACGGGCAACCCGGTAACATAACAACCTTATAACTTTGTGATTTTTCATGATACAGTTTTGAAATATTGTACATAGATTCTTTACAAAAAATACTAGACACGTTTTTCGGGTTTCGCATATATTAAAACTAATATTGTGTACCTACAAAAAGTAAAAAAAAAATGTTTTTCTCAAATATTTTAGTTTCTTGATTCCTTTGAAATTTCTGGAAAAAGATTTTCGATTACTGTATTTGCCTTGTCTTTAACTGAATCTGGGGTCAACATTTTAGAATCGCTTGAACTCATTTTTAATCAAATATAGTCTATAGAAAACCCAAATTTTGAATTTCGGTACAGCTTACAGAGTTAGTATTCCGTCAAATTATAATAGTCTTTTTTTAAATTTGGAACACACCGCTTCACCGCCGCGTGCTGTCTCTCTTAATAGGTATTTTTTTTAATTCACGCTGGCTGTTTATACACTCACAAGACCGCAGATTTTTTTTTATGGATATTTTTCGTAATTATGTAAACATTTTTGTAGCCGATTACCTAACCAAATTTAGTTATATTTTTTAAATTCATTTCCGCCCTAGGAAGGGAAGCAATTACTATGACTCGTTCGCGCCCAAGGGTGGGAAGCAGCGTTTTCCACCCGCTACTCAGATCAAATAAACACTACTTTCCGAGTATGAGAAATGAAAAATAACTTTAATTTCGGAAGTCGGTGTCTTTGGATCTGTATTTTAGTTTTCAACCGACTTTCAAAAAGGAGGACGTTATAATTACGTTCGGCTGTATGTTTATATATTATATGTTCACCGATTTATCCGTCAATTATCGGCCGATATTGAAAATTCTTTTTTTGTTTGAAAGATATGCACCCGAGGTGGTCCCATTGCCACCAAATCAGAATCTGATGAGGGGATCCCATGGAAATCGAGGAAAATTAACGTAGCTTATGTAAAAATCAAAATCAAAGCCTAAATAAACAAACTAGCTTACTATATACATACTAGCTAATAATAATAATAAATAATAAAAACTTTATTGTTCAAGAGAGCAGTACAAATTCAAAACAGCACTAGCCTCCACACCAGGATTCCCCGCGTCGTCGTGGAGAGTAGCCTCCTTCGTCTTACAACTTTATACATAGTAGGTAGGCACATACGTAACATCGGTTGGTAAGATTTGTATTATTCTCTAACAATAAATAAAATTCATATAAACTTATGTGATAAACCATGGTATTAAATTAAATTGAAACGTGTGTAAAGTATCATGCACGTGTATGGTGTGGTTGTGCGATGAATGAGTGAGTTACGGTGGGTTTGGGTCAAACGAAGACAGAACCTGAGCACGGGTAAGAGCACTCCCCGTCATCCGGCGAAGTGGGGACAAAATAAGCATTCGAGATGCTTATTCTGTCCCCACTTTGCCGGATTCTCTGTCTAAACGGAGTGGGAGTATTCTTTCGTGGGTTACCCAAAACTACTGAGATTTTAGGGATGACGGGAAGGGAGTGCTCTTACCCGTGGTCAGGTTCTGTCTTCGTTTGGCCGCTAGCTGTGTAATTGATTCGAGCAATAGAGCGAATTCTGAGAATCAAGAGAGTATTTTTCGCTATTTGTTATAAGTTTCGGCCATCGACGCACATTTTAAAATTTACACCGGACGTAAAGAATAGCACCATCCCATTTCTTCCCGTGGGTGTCGTAAAAGGCGACTAAGGGACTTACTAGTAGCTACTAGAGAATGGGCAGCAGCGTTCTCTTTGCATTTAAACACCATACTGCGATCGCCAACCCGCCTGCCAAGCGTGGCCATTATGACAAACCTTCCTTTGGGGTAAGCCTATGTCCAGCAGTGGACGTCTTTCGGCTGAAAAGATGATGATGAATTCCATCAATGTTATGCTTGTAGGTACAACAGGGCTTTTGTTACATACTGTATAGACTTCTCAAAGTCAGTCTGATATAAACTTTGATATAAAGAAAAACAATACCTACTTAGTTTGTATGTCAAAGTTCATAGAATACAATATTTTTAAGTTCTATAAATGTCTCAAGTAAGTGAAATCCTTGTAATTTCTTAATGAGAAATAAATTTCTTTAACCATAAAGTCAAATCCTTTATTACAATTATTATTTATTTATTTGAACCAACTTTTAATCATACAAATAAACTAAATAAAATAAAATAATAATAATTTTGAACGTCAAAATTTATAAGAAAATAGTATTGATTCTAGTTGCTCCTTACAAAAGGTAGTGTCGTATATAGAAGAATGGGCAAGAAACTCCATTTTGCTAATCAGAATACTGGTTTGATGATACCAGTTCTGTCTAAACACAAATCTTATTTTTAATCACAGAGCTACAGACAGCTCAATAGATCAGTTACCTATCTTAATTAATAGTAATATAATAAAAAAACCGGCCAAGTGCGAGTCGGACTCGCGCACAAAGGGTTCCGTACCATTATCTATAATAATGGCAAAAAAAATCAGGTTTGTTGTATGGGAGCCCCCCTTAAATATTTGTTCTATTTTAATTTAATTATTTATTTTTAAAGAGAATATATATATAACGAAATATTTTGTGAATATTTCAAGCGGCAACAGAAATACATCATCTGTGAAAATTTCAACTGTCTAACTATCACGGTTCATGAGATACAGCGTGGTGACAGACGGACAGACAGACAGACGGCGGAGCCTCAGTAATAAGGTTCCCGTTTTACCCTTTGGGTACGGAACCCTAAAAACCATAATATCATGATGATCATTTGCACAAGGAAGATATTCAAACCTTGACATTAAGAAGACTTCTTCGTCAAGTTCATTACCATCGCTCGTTTCACAGGAACTTATGTAAGCAGTCCAATTATCTTCACTACGCGAAGGTTCCACCCGCCATTGTTTGATAAGATGGCTGCTGTTCGATATTCAAATTAGATTGAACATGAAAGTTGTTTTTTTTTTTCACGGAAGTTTATAGTACAACGAAGATTTCATTTTGTTACGCAATTTACGCCTCGTTGGTGTAGTGGTCGCATGCGCTACTGCTGAGCATGAGGTGCTGGGTTCGATTCTCAGGTTGGGCAAAGAGTTATTGGGTTTTTATGTAGCAGCCCAGAGTCTGGATTTGTGCCCGGCAGATGGCAATAGGCGCTCACATGGGACTTGAACATAACTGTTGAAATGCGGGTGTACTTGTCATGACGTCATCGCTGCAAGTTATCGACTGCGGGGTACCTATACGTTCACCGTAACCTAACTCTTCGGGGATTATCAGGGTTGGCATGATTAAAACAAGTTGTTTTAAAACACGTGTTTAAAACAGTTTGGCTTAAAACCATGATTTTTATTACGTGTTTAAAAACACAGATTAAAACAATTTTTAAACAATGTGTAAAACAACAAGCTCTATAACTACTTTTCATTACGAATGAATGGAAATAAATGAATATTTAGGATTTAGGAACCCCAAACCAATAAATAAAGCTTTACATAAAACCGGTTGAGTATAAGCTATAAATATTTTTAACATAACATAACATCACGCCTGTAATCCCCGAAGGGTTAGGCAGAGGTGTACCTATGTACACCCACATTTCGCCAGTTATGTTTAAGTCCCATGTAATAGGGGGCGAGCCTATTGCCATCAGCCGGGCACCAATCCAGACTCCGGGCTGCTACTGAGATGGAAAAACCCAATATCACTTTGCCCGACCTGGGAATCGAACCCAGGACCTCATGCTCAGCAGTAGCGCTTGCGACCACTAGATCAACGAGGCAGTATTTTAAATAATTTTGTACTTTTGAATTAGGAATTATAAGAAAAAGAAGAAATAGAGTAAGTAAAATAAGTCTTCGTACCACTTGCTCAAAAAAGTGACATTCTATGCCACAAAAAGCGAACATAACAATAGTCATTTTTAATCTGTTAAAAACAGGGAAAGAAAATTGTACTGAATTTCATTCATCCTCTAGGGGGAGAAAATATTTACCGAAATTTATAATGAACTACATCTGTGTTTACACCATTGAGTTCGTTTATAAAGCATTATACATCTTTTTGAAAAAGGAATACGCATTTATTATGCAGTTATGATTATTAAATAAAATTACGAAAACCGACGAGGCCGTATGAGCTTGATGCCTTTGCTTTTCCGACAAAAAATATTAGTCTAGGAATTTGCCGCGTTTTTGTTTTCTTCAAGCACATAAACGTTAAGTATTTTAAATAAGTTAATGTTCTAAAAATACGTTACGATGTTAAATCAAAGCGACAGTGACAGTGAATTGTCGGATTCCATCAGTGCAAATGCTGCCGCAATTATAAATAATTTGTTTCCAACAAAATCCAAGGAAAATTATTTAAAAACTTATGAAGAATTTTCAACGTGGAGAAGTGCGAAAGGCCTATCAATTTCAGAATCAGTACTTCTTGTCTATTTTGATTATTTATCCAAGACAAAGAATCCGAATACACTTTGGTGCATAGGTATACTCAAAACTGAAAGCTACAATAAGCATCAAACACAGCATTGAAATAAATAGATTCACGAAATTACTGGCTTTTTTAAAAAGAAAATCAGAAAATTTTAGACTTCTTTGCGCAATGCCCTATTGCGCAAAGAAGTCTAAAATTTTTACGACTCAAAATGTGGAAAAATTTCTTAATTAAGCTCCTGACGAAATTTTTCTGGCCACAAAAGTAAGTATACATGATTTAACTATGAATATTTCGTATCTTAGTAATGGTAATTATTCTATATATTTACCTGTTTTTTATCTTTGTTATAGGTGGCCTTAATTTTTGGACTCAATGGTGGTTGCCGCGGATGTGAACTTGTAAACTTAAAGGTGGAGGACGTTAAAAATCATTCCAATGAGTTACTGCTGATTAATGTAAAGGAAACTAAGACAAAGAAAAATCGGTCATTCATTGTACAAGGACAATATACTAAAATCATTCATAAACAATAGATTTTTTATAAACTATCGGAATGGGAAATATACTCGACAAGCCATCGGCAAAAATAAAATTAGCAATATGCCAAAGGAAATTGCTAAATATTTAAAACTTAAAGATGTTGAAGTCTACACCGGTCACTGCTTTAGAAGAACTTCGGCGACTTTCTTGGCGGATTCAGGGGCGGATATTACGTCAATAAAAAGACACGGTGGTTGGAGCTCTGATAGAGTAGCTGAGGGTTATATCGAAAGCTCAATGGCGAATAAAACCATATTAAGCAGTCAAATTAACAAAAATATAAAACTTAATCCATCAGAGCCACAACCATCAACTTCCGGCATCTTATCTTCGTCCGTAACTCACGATGCACCACCACCACTATCTCCGACGTATACTATCTACAATGAAACGCAAGTTCCTCAGACGCAAGAACAGAGAAATACTCAAATCAACTCATCAACAATAAATGTACCAAACAAAAATGTAACTCTCTCTATCAATAATTGG
This sequence comes from Tiliacea citrago, assembly GCA_963921375.1. Taxonomy (NCBI): domain Eukaryota; kingdom Metazoa; phylum Arthropoda; class Insecta; order Lepidoptera; family Noctuidae; genus Tiliacea; species Tiliacea citrago. The sequence continues at coordinate 14,472,722 of OY992809.1, read as the reverse complement.
ACCAATGTTTCGAATGTTAACTTTTACTTTTAATTGTCGTTACTTTTAATAAATGCTTATCTCATATTATTATTGTGTTAATTTTTTCGCAAATGGTACGAAAATTAGAGTATTTTCCTCGGTGATAAAGCTGTCTTAGTCTTGGGTGAACTTAAATCCCTCGCTATACTCAGGACTCGTCTTAAATCACGAGCGAAGCGAGCGATTAAATTCTTAACACCTTCGCTACGCTCGGGAGTAAACCTCGAGTCCTTCGTTACGCTCGCGATTTAAATCGTCATCCGCGACAGAAGACACTGCTTTATCCGCTTGGTTAATAATCTACTATTATATGAAAAGAGAAAAAGAAAAATAACGATTAAAAAAATATTCTGCGGTCTTGTGAGTATATAAACAGCCAGTGTGAATTAAAATAAAACTGGCCAAGTGCGAGTCGGACTCGCGCACGAAGGGTTTCGTACCATTATCTATAAAAATGGCAAAAAAATCACGTTTGTTGTATGGGAGCCCCCCTTAAATATTTTTTTAATTTTAATGTAATTATTTATTTTTAAAGTGAATATATAACTAAATATTCTGTGAATATTTCAAGCGTCTACCTATTGCCGTTATCAATATCGAGCAAAAACGAGCAAAAAAACTTGCCAAGTGCGAGTCGGACTCGCGCACGAAGGGTTCCGTACCATTATCTATAAAAACAGCAAAAAATCACATTTGTTGTATAGGAGCCCTTCAATATTTGTTTTATTTAAATTTAATTATTTATTTTTATAGTGAATATATAACTACATATTCTGTGAATATCTCAAGCGTCTACCTGTTGCCGTTATAAATATCGAGCAAAAACGAGCAAAAAAAATCACGTTTGTTGTATGGGAGCCCCCTTAAATATTTATTTTATTCTGTTTTTTAGTATTTGTTGTTATAGCGGCAACAGAAATACATCATCTGTGAAAATTTCAACTGTCTAACTATCACGGCTCATGAGATACAGCCTGGTGACAGACGGACAGACAGACTGACAGACAGACGGCGCGCGGCGGAGCCTTAGTAATAGGGTTCCCGTTTTACCCTTTGGCTACGGAACCCTAGAAAAATACCTATTAAGCGAGACGGCCTGCGGCGGTGAAGCGATGTGTTCCAAATTTTAAAAAAGACTATATAATTTGACGGAATACTAACTCTGTAAGCTGTACCGAAATTCAAAATCTGGGTTTTACGAGTATATAGACTAATATTTGATTAAAAATGAGTTCAAGCGTCTCTGAAATGTTGACCCCAGATTCGGTTAAAGACGAGGCAAATACAGTAATCGAAATATTTAAATACATACAATGATTATATGAAATGGGGAGCAAACAAGAAAATAAAATATTTTAGAAAAACATTTTACTTCCTTTATATTTGACATGAAAAGTGGAGTGTTTAACACGGGTGAAAGGCACACGGGGCCCTGTGCACGGGCCCCGTGTGCCTTTATGGTTTCTATGAGTGTGTTGTAGTTTAGTTTAATTTGTGATCTGTGCGAGTCCCAATAAATGCTTTTCTTTCTTTCTTTATTTATGGTAAAGACGGTACTGACCCCAACATAGGTAGTTGGGAAAAGGCAGGCAGGATCACCAATCTTCGTGTTAGACGTACTGTGGCGACTGTGCCACAAGCAACCGTGTACAGAGGCGGGCCAGCATCTCCTATTGAGTGACTGCAATAAATAAAGGCTTATCTGCATTTGTAACTGTATAGGTCTCTTGATCCTCACAAAAACTACATGAAGGGGGTAGGTAGAGTGCAGCAGTACGTACACTTAACATTTTGCTATACATTATATTTTTAATCCCACCAGTTAATAGTGTCCCTCTCACCAGCAGGAGGCCTGTGTCCCAGCAGTGGGAACATTAGAGGCTGATTATGTATGTAATAGTGCTGCTGGACAGTTTGTTGCGCCACTCCTTCCCAGCTAAAGCACTAGGAAGTGGTGAAGGGTGGGCGTGCCGGGGGAAGACTGTCTTATGTAATGAAGTTCAAAAAGTGCTGATTCTCAGCCTTTTTTGAATAAATGACTTTTGATTGATTCATTTGATCGGATGCGGGGCGCCTGTTGCAATCCGGTGCATTAGACTACCAACTGAAGTTCTCTAAAAAAATCAAAAACACTGGCCTATTCGGGCATCGAAGTTCACGATGGGGGAATCCACGTGTGACCCCACTGTCCTCGTACAATAAAGAGCGGCGTCTCTGCGACGTGTGCCACGCGACGGTCTCGTCCTAAGCTCGATGTGTCGTTAACGTAACAATTAATCACGTGGCAGTAATTAACACACATTGTATAATTATAACGTTAGATATATGCCGCGGTACAATATTCGTATCGACGTATAATTGCCTCGAAACAATAAAGTTATCAATAGGTTTAACGACCAGCGATTATAGATGATTTGAATTTGATTTGTATTGCCTCGGTATGTTCATAGTTAGGTATAAGGAATGGCGCGTGAATGTTTAGCTTGAACAAACAACAAACACAAACAACATCAATTTTCACCTCTAGAGGTTCATTAAAAAATTCATTCATTAATTCTAAAATTCAGATGCTGCCGATGAATTAGGAACAACCCACACTCGCGTACTTAAAGTGCTGAAAAAGTATAAGTATAAATGCTATCGTTAAGGTCGCTTGGTGCAAAAATTGCATATTGGGGATCGTGACAGACGATTACAATTTTGTGAAAACATGCTTGGAGAAATTGGCCGAAACCCTAATTTTTTGAGTAACATTGTATGGTCTGACGAAACCAACTTCAGCAATAATGGCATGTGCAATCGCCGCAATAACCATTATTGGTCTCGAGTGAATCCTGTTCGTGTTCATGAAACTAACAATCAAGTAAGATTTTCTTTCATCGTTTGGTGCGGAATTATGAGAAATAATGTAGTGTTAGTCCACGTGTAGGAAGGTCATTTAAACACTGTCAAGTATATTGAAATACTGGATCTCTTAAGAAACGAATTTAATGGTTTCCCCGAGGAAGAGCGAAACCAAATAATTCTACAGCAAGATGGTGCTCCAGCACATAACAGCAGAATCACTACTGCCTACATTAATAACCATTTGAATACCTGGATTGGTACAAACGGCACAATCAGATGGCCTGCGAGATCGCCAGATCTCACCCCATTAGATTTTTTTTTGTGGGGATATGTAAAAAATCAAATTTACATGAAATCTTATGCAAATGACAACGAGTTGAGAGTTGAAGTTCAGAATACGATTTATAATATTCACCACAACACTTTATTAAAGGTTATTAGAAATGAATTCGTTAAAAGAATAAATTTGTGTATCCAAGAGAATGGAGCCCATTTCGAGCAACTAATTAGTTAGTTTACCATTTTTTGTAAATAATTAAATTAATTTAAGATTTCCTGGTTTTCCTTTCATTTAATTTATCATGTTTCTTAGAGAGATTTCATCCTTATAATTGACCCTAACGATCGATGCAATAAAAGTACAGGGTATAATTTTTTCAGATTTTAGCCGGTTCGATTCCCGGGTGTGGGAGAAGAGAATTTTCGAAAATCTTTGAATGCAGTTTGCTTTCTATTCAAAAATAAAGGAATGTTTCCTTTGAGTAAAACTTTATATCTGCAGTATTAAGAGTACTTTCCCTCCAGGTGGCATTACAAAATTCCACCCTATCTGTATACCAAATATAGCAACGGATACAATAACTTCCACCATTTCTGCTTCTCCCATTCTCCTTGGGAAAACTTTCCCAAACCAACATAACGTAACTACGTTATATTGATATTTTACTGTTGTTTAAATAAGAATTGTCCTTCTTATGTCCGGCCCGGTATCGGTAGAGCATACTTACGTCCTTCTTATGTCCGGCCCGGTATCGGTAGAGCATACTTACGTACTTAGCTGACTCAAGTTCAAGAGGGTTTCAAGTTCAAGAGTGCATGAATATTGTTTTTATTTGACATACTGTAGTAATGTATGAACAAAAACCGGGCAAGTGCGTGTCGGACCACGCACAATGAAGGGTTCCGTAGTTGGGATGAATTTATACCAAAGTAAACTTAACATTGTAGTTGAAAAACATGTTCTCCCATACATACACCAATATACTTCACGGTCAATTCTCCGACTGCAAATGTAAGTCGGTCGACTATTACTCGTTAGCTTGTAAAGCTTACTTAGTTGTGATAGAGTTCCTTTTAATTTCGTTATATTTACTACTGCCATGAATTTTTTCACATTTTTAAAAACAACCATTTACACTTGACTCTAACAAAAAAATTGCACTTTTAAGCTTAATATTACGCAAACGGATACCTGAATCGAAAAATGGTCTTCACAGACCCTCAATCGTTTTGAACGGCCTATCCAAACCCCACATCATGGAAAAGAAAAGAAAAAAAATCATCATTTAATTAAAAAAATTGGTGAAACTATAAGGAATCCTTGTTGACTAAAGAACCCTAAAAAGGGCTAAATTCCATTTAGTCGATATCTAAACAAAATAAAACAAAAAAGATATGCTAGGTCAAAGACCATACATTCGCCACAAAGTAAGTTCGCCACGGAAAAAAGTATTTATTTATTTTTATTTATTTATTTTATCACAAACACTGCTATCATTACAGGAAAAATCCTAATGCGGTAGCGTGGTCCTTAATTAACTAACTTAAATAACATAACACTTACAATATTATTTTTGTGAATTCATTCAGAGAGCAGGAAAATAAATCGATCCTGTCAGCCGTGTCATTCAGTGCGTGCAAGGCGCACGTCAGTGGCGCTTTGCTGAGCAAGTTGGTTCGTGCGTGAGGCACTGCTAGTAGCCGTGGCTTCCGGCGGGCGCCGCGATACGTAATTGTCAGGCACATTCAGACAAATCTCCTTCAAAACACCGGAATTATAGGTCTTACCACGTAATAGTTTGAATTCATATGTGGTTATAGCTAAGTCCCTCCTTGTCTCGAGTTTGTTGTACCCGACCATACCTATAACGAATAAGGTTGGGTTAAACTATCTCGAACGGAAATATCGCCCGCGCCGCATCGCCAGAGATTCAAGTACGTAGGTACTGACTGATACAGTTGTCTTTGTCCACTTTACACACACAGGATCACTTCTTTTTTTTTAAAACTAATCTATGGTCAAGGAGTATAGAGTATTTGCAAATTGTATGAAATAACGTGTTTTACTTATTATCGATAGTTTCAGTTAGTATCCTATCTCTATTCGAAAGTTAATCATAGGAGCGCTTCGAGGAAAAAAAAGTTAATATTTTTAATTGTTATCGGGAGCGCTACTAAACGGTGCGCTCTGAGGAATAATAAAGGTGCGCCTCATTAGGTGCGCCTCAAAACGGTGGCGCTTCGAGGAATAACTCGATTTCTTACAATCATCTACAATGTGGTCACGAAATGTTAACTCAGTGTTAGGTTAGGTTGCGCACACGTAAGTCGCGTACCTTTTCCACCCGCTCAATTGATGTGCCCTCAAGCTTGTACTCGTGATGATATGGTTCACTCATTCTGCTAAAAGTTATAACTGAGCATTTTTTTACGTTAAAGCGGGAGGAAACGCGCGGGTGTCACCACTGTGTGGATAGCCCGGAGGACATGGCGGAGGTCTGCCCTGCTTGGGCGGAGCACCGCCGTGTCCTCACGGAGACGATCGGCGACGGCGATCTCTCACGTCCGGCCCTGGTTCAAGCTATGGTTCGGAGCGAGAGTGCATGGGAGGTCGTCACCTCCTTCTGCGAAGCAGTAATGCTCGCGAAGGAGGAGGCGGAACGCGTGAGGGAGAGGCAGGGTTCGCGTCCTCACGCCCCTAGTCACCGCAGAAGCCGACGCCCGAGTCGTAAGTCCATTTCCGGCCACCGTAGGTGCGGTCTTGCGGACGGTGAGCGATGGGTAGCTCGCCGTCCGATAAGGACTAGGCCCGGGTCGACGGCGCGTTGTGTTCCACGCGCGCCTTAAAGAGTTGTCAGCACGAATCGACGGGGTCTATTAGGGCCAAGGGTTGCGAGTTTGTCCGAAAGTGATATCGTGGCCCTGGCACACAGGCAAATAAAGGAACACGGGTGGGTTTTAGTCAGTAAAAGTCTGACACGGCCTCCCGCTCCGGCCAGAGCGGGAGACGTTATTTGATAACTACCCACCCTAAAAAAAAAAGGTACTTTGACATGTCAGACTGTGATCAAGTGAAAGTACATAATTATTAACTACATGCACCAAACACTCACCACGTGCAGGTTTTATTACTGGCATAAAACGAGTGTTTCTCCAATCTGTCAACAAGGAGTATTTGTTATGTAACCACACACCTACACTGGTACATGTCTACTGACTAGTTTTATTGGTAAATGTGATTTGGGGGTCAGATAGGCAGTCGCTTCATGTCAAATTCTAGTATTGAGCTGCATCCGGTCAGACTGGAAGCTGGCCCAACATAGCTAAAGCTATGAATAGGCAGGCAGATGATCATGATAGAACTGTGTGTCTACTATAAAATAAAAGTACCGAGTAGAATAGAATCAGCGTGATCCGGGTTGAAGGGTGTGTGTGCCGGCGGGCGGACGGACGGACAGCGGAGCCTTAGTAATAGGGTCCCGTCGGCGTCCTCACCCTTGGGGCACGGAACCCTAAAAAGAATAATGTTTACTAACAGTGCAGAAGCCAAGCATTGTTTCTTCCCACATAACGTGCACCTAATGCTATTAGTAGGAGATTATCACTAAAGCTGTTATTATGAAAACATTCTGAACCGGACTCACGTGAAAATGAACTAGATATCTAGGTCAGGTCTTTGATCACAGTTTTCTTCAATTTGACAGTTCCGCCACGTTCATTGCGTCATTTACGTTGGTGAGCAGACGAATTTTTCATATCTATTAAGCAATGGATTAGAAATATTCTTCAAAACTCTTGTATTGTCACTGAAAGTGTGTAAGGTGCTGGTCGTTATAATGTGACACATCGAGCTTTAGAGAAACTGTCACAGGTGTGAGCGAGAGGGATGACGTGAGACAAAGATGAACGTATTGGATTTGCCGTATCGACGGGCCCCGTAGATATTGTATTTAGGTAATCTAGTCACATTACGTCCTTGCACAGACTACAGAATAGGTAGTTCTAGTTCAGTGACTGCCCAGCGCTTGTGGTCGAGCAAACCGTGCCATTATCATAAATACACTATAAGTTCCTCGCCAATGCGTACTTGTAGAATACCAATACAAGTACAAAGGGTAATTGACTTAACATAACAGACACACAAAAACCCACGCCTTCTTCCCATGGGGGTCGGCAGAAACTACAGAATGCCACCAGCTACTACACTGTTGCTTCGGTTACCTTCATACATCTGGTCATACACGCACGCTGGCTGCCAGTACTTCGCACCCGACCTTTCTAAAGTATTTACATAAACATCACGCCTGTACACACACACATCCAAATCAAAATATATCAGGGCACTTATGAAACGTCAGAACCTAGGTGCACGGTTCCAATTGGTCGTTGCCTATGGAGAAGAGCCGGTAAGAAATTCCACGGTTAGGTACTGTTTTAAACATAACTGGTGAAATGTGGCTGTACTATATACCTCACAGGTTTGGTTGAATTGATTTAGTAGTACTTACCTAACTATATATAAGTATCTGTTAATTTTTTATCAATAAATTCTTATATACATCTGCCTACCCCCTTTGGGGCTACGTGTGGCGTGACCTTATGTTATTCTTATAAAGTCGTATCAATTGTTACAATTTACTTGTATAGCTGAATCTCATCTGAATAGATCCAGATTCATATTCATATACTAACGCAGTTATTTCATTAGTTCTAATTGCATGAATGTTGGAGCTCGGAGCACGAGCAAACGATCACCTTTTAAACAATTTGTATCCAACTACTCGGAGTAATGTCATGTGTATGAATGTGCAGAGTAGGTAATACTACAGAGACTGAATTTCAAACAACTAGATGTCCCCCCGACCGATTCTGGTCGTGGCGGTCAGTCTCAGCGGAGACTAGTCAAGTACGCATGACGACGAAATATTATTATAAAGCAGGTGTGTGTGGTGCAGGCACAGCTGTGCACTCCCGCTACTCTCACGCTCATAGTCCGATGGGACGGCAATCCGACACGACTAGGGAGAGGTCAGGCCCTAGACCGACGACGTATCGAAACGAAAGATATACAATTATACACTCCAGGGGCCCAAATCTGCTATTTTTATAAATTCAGTCATTCCAACACGATCCCATTGTCATGCCATGGTCGTTTTGCTAAAAGTTCGTAATCTGGTAAATTCATAATGGTCGATCATTTTCTTTGCAATTTCTTTGAATGTAGTGTCAGTGGCCGACCATTAGAAAGTCATAATGACGCCATTATAATAGTAGATTACCAAACTTGTCAAAATCAACAATTATGAAATCAATGATCGACCATTCTGACACTATTGTAATAGCAGACTTGAGGCCCAGATAGGAGCTCGTCCGGAGAATTACCTACTACCAACAAACATATTTCTGCCGCCAAGTTCGCGCCAGTGCAATTACAGGCACATTATTCATTTCATCTTTGTCCCTGGAACAGCAGCATGCGTTACCTCTCTGGAGATTACGATGTTTATAGGCGGTGGTGACCTCTTACCATCAGGCGGGCCGCCCTTGTCGACGTCTGATTGGACCTAATAAAGCTCAGTCTCTGTTGCATGATTACTCCGGTGTTCACTCGTATTGATATCGTAATAGAAATATTATAAGATTTGTGTTAAATTAAACATGAGTGTAGTTATGGGAATCGCTTTGTAATATCTAGGTTTCTTTCTCTTTGTGTATCTTACATGTACTTCAAGGCAGCAGTATGACTTGCTATTAATAAGACGTGTTTATGGTTTTAAAACCATAAACATAATTAGATCCATATACTTACTTAGCACAAAATTGAGGCACCCATTTAGAATTAATATGTTATTCTTGTTAGGCTCGACTGACTCTTCACAATGTAGCAATGGTGTGCTGGTGCCTCCGCTTATGTATGGAAGTGAATGTTGGGTGTGGCAAAAGAAGCATGAAAATAAATGGAATGAAATGCTGTGGAGATGCGTTCGTCGCAAAGCATGTGGCGTCACTATGAATGATAGGCTGACAAAATTATGAGATATGGCAACGCGCAGCGGTGCGGTGTAAAGGTACATGTATAACACAAATTGAAAAGAGTGCGCTTAGATGGTTTAGTCAGGCTGAGAGGATGAATGAAAGGAGACTGACAAAAGATAAAGGTACTGACAAGACAGGTGTGAGTACGCTCTAGGAGGCCATAATTATAGAGACTTATTACCTTATGCTATTCAGAAAGGTCAGCTGCGTAGTAACTACTTGCAACCGGCGTGCGCGTATGACATGTATGAACGTAAACGAGGCAGAAAGAGTATGTAAATATCGTAGCAGGTGGCGTTCTGTAGTTTCTGCCTGCCCCCGTGGGAAGAAGACGTGAGCTTATGTATAGAATAACATACATAAACATGTATATTATTTTAAGGCGCTGAGCAAACGATGGACAATTTGGAATCGTATAAAAATCGCGGCAGTCTACTTGCCCTACGTGTGCGTTTTTGCATAGGTTTCCTAAACGCTCTATCCCCACGGAAAAATTGTCCATCGTCTGCTTAGCGTAAGACGCTCCGCAGACAGCGGTCATCCGGCAAGCATTGACGCGGTTGTTTTGTCCCCCGTGTGCGTATAGATTTCCATACATTCTATAGTCGCTGAAAAATTGTCCATTGTCTGCTTAGCGCCTAAGCTGATAATTTACATACGCACAACTAAATAAAGTCACACAAGTGTGGGAGCTGGGAGAGTATTTGCGAAGGACTATTTAACGCAAACCTTTGACAGGATTTACAATTTGCCGAAGCTATCTGTTTTTCGACGCACATAAATGAACGCTCGACTTGGTCTAGTGGCAAGCGTGGCTGCAGGCGCCACTGCTGAGCATGCAGGACCGCATGTTCGATTCCCGTCTTCGATTTTCCATCTGGAATTTCTCAATAGCAGCCCGGAGTCTGGATTTATGCCCCATTATAATGGCAATAGGCTCGCCCGCTGTTACATGGGGTTTAAACATAATTAGCGAAATGTGGGTGTACCAACTATAGGTGCACCTCTGCCTAACTCTTCGGGGAATACGGGCGTGATGTTATGTTATCAAAGAGCGAAAACCTCAAACGTACGTACACTTTAGCATAGTGCCTCGTGAAGGCCATTATAATGCACCCCACGTGTTTCCTTATGGCTCTACAATTAACGATAGCGTGGGAATTATCATATGTACATATTGACTGGTTGACCGATGAATATACTCAAGGATATGATGGCACGACAAAAAACAACATGACTATGAATCGCAATGAAAACCAACGAAATGATAAGTGAGAACTAAATAAGATTCGCAAAGAGTGGACACCGCGGGCGAATGCATGGGCTTGCATCATTGTGTAATCACAATCATGTATATATATGTATGCGATATTTTAGGCGATTTTTGTCAGAACATCTGACAAAAATCGCCGAAAATATCGCCGAGAAAATCGCTTGTGGGTGGGCACCCTTATTTGTATATTATAATTTTATAATATAGATGCGAAGAAAACGCGTTTGCGTAGAAACGACTTTTGATAAGACAGGGAAGCATGTCTCGTAGTTCAAACTAAGCCTAGACTTAGGACAAGCAAAAATTCCGTAAATACCCAGTCAAGCCTGTACAAGCTTAAAACGAAGCCCAGTGTGTAGCCGCTAATTTATGGCACATCGACTTGAAATAAAAAAGTGTTTAAATGTATAGCGTCGCCTCTTTCACTCAGACCTGTGTGACAGCCTCTTTCTAAAAGTCAATGTGTCATACATTTAAAGGCTCGTGCAGACCGGCGCGCCTTGTCGCGCGACGCGACACCGCACCGGTAGAATTATTTTTATGAAAATTTCATATAAATTGTTCTACCGGTGTCGCGCCACGCGACAAGTCTGCACGAGCCTTAACGCCCGGGTACTGTACCTAATAGTTACGTCGATCAAATTAAGGAAGGAAAATGTTTGTGGTTTGAGCGAAGTTCGTGAGAAAACACAGATCAAATGACGCGTGACCTGAATATTAATGACTTATTACATTATGTTAAATATGGTCTAAGATAAAGAGCCAGTAGTAGCTCTTTGTGACGGAGCTGCTTCGGGGAAGTACTAACTAGATATGGTCTAAGATAAAGAGCCAGTAGTAGCTCTTTGTGACGGAGCTGCTTCGGGGAAGTACTAACTAGATATGGTCTAAGATAAAGAGCCATTAGTAGCTCTTTGTGACGGAGCTGCTTCGGGGAAGTACTAACTAGATATGGTCTAAGATAAAGAGCCAGTAGTAGCTCTTTGTGACGGAGCTGCTTCAGGGAAGTACTAACTAGATATGGTCTAAGATAAAGAGTCAGTAGTAGCTCTTTGTGATGGAGCTGCTTCGGGGAAGTACTAACTAGATATGGTCTAAGATAAAGAGCCAGTAGTAGCTCTTTGTGATGGAGCTGCTTCGGGGAAGTACTAACTAGATATGGTCTAAGATAAAGAGCCAGTAGTAGCTCTTTGTGACGGAGCTGCTTCGGGGAAGTACTAACTCTATAGGTACCTATTTCTGCCACTACCTAACACAGAGTTCAGTTTTGAAGGGTGTGGCCTGTGGGTGCCAATGTAATAGATAACATAACATCACGCTTGTATTCCCCGAAGGGTTAGGCAGAGGTGTACTATATAGTTTGCATTACGCCAGTTGAGCACATTTCGCCAGTTATGTTTAAGTCTCATGTGATAGAGCGAGCCTATTGCCATCCTGCCGGACAGTTTGTTGCGCCACTCCTTCCCAGCTAAAGCATTAGGAAGTGGTGAAGGGCCGGCGGCGTGCCGGGGGACTGTCTTATGTAATTTCGAAGTTGGAAAAGTGCTGATTCTCAGCCCAATTTGAATAAATGACTTTTGATTGATTTGATCAAGCGGGTACAGATTCAGACTCCGGGCTGCTACTGAGAAATTTAAGAAGGAAATACCCAATAACACTGCCTGACCCGAGCATCGAACCCAGAACCCCATGCTGAGCAGTAGCGGTTGCGGCCACTCGACCCTTAAGGAAAGAGGAGGACCAAAGAAAATGCATGGATTGTGAGAAATATGATAGTAATAGCTGGACAGGAGGTGACACTGAGATGACGGCTCTTGGAGATGTATGGAGGAACACATGTTGCGGCGACTACTAATACATAGAAAGAAAGAAAAATTATTTATTGGGACTCTACACAGGAGATCACAAATTCAACTAAAACACACTGTTAGAAACATGAAAAACAAAAACATTCAAGAAAACAAAGTAAAATTTGGATACTCCGAAGCAACAATCTGAAGTATCGGCCGAATGTTCGGCCCTTTCCTAACGTCCAAAGTTTCCCCGTTTGACTTTTAGGCCTTACCTTACCCGACGCGACGTCAAGTCACATGTTTGACTTTGAGTTATCTCTTTGACTGCTGTTTTTTTTTTCTTTCGCCTTAACCCTAGATAGATAACCTATGCCGCAGAGGCGCCCGCGAGAAAAATATATTGCTGTATCTTTTTATCCGACGCGTGTATCAACTTGTGTTTCTAAGCCCACTCAGTCGTCGGCGTACTTCCACGCGCCAACAGATCTAGATATATATAAACTATAATGTTAGCCACGCGCGAACAGATCTAGATATATATAAACTATAATGTTAGCCACGCGCCAACAGATCTAGATATATATAAACTATAATGTTAGCCACGCGCCAACAGATCTAGATATATATAAACTATAATGTTAGCCACGCGCCAACAGATCTAGATATATATAAACTATAATGTTAGCCACGCGCCAACAGATCTAGATATATATAAACTATAATGTTAGCCACGCGCCAACAGATCTAGATATATATAAACTATAATGTTAGCCACGCGCCAACAGATCTAGATATATATAAACTATAATGTTAGCCACGCGCCAACAGATCTAGATATATATAAACTATAATGTTAGCCACGCGCCAACAGATCTAGATATATATAAACTATAATGTTAGCCACGCGCCAACAGATCTAGATATATATAAACTATAATGTTAGCCACGCGCCAACAGATCTAGATATATATAAACTATAATGTTAGCCACGCGCCAACAGATCTAGATATATATAAACTATAATGTTAGCCACGCGCCAACAGATCTAGATATATATAAACTATAATGTTAGCCACGCGCCAACAGATCTAGATATATATAAACTATAATGTTAGCCACGCGCCAACAGATCTAGATATATATAAACTATAATGTTAGCCACGCGCGAACAGATCTAGATATATATAAACTATAATGTTAGCCACGCGCCAACAGATCTAGATATATATAAACTATAATGTTAGCCACGCGCGAACAGATCTAGATATATATAAACTATAATGTTAGCCACGCGCCAACAGATCTAGATATATATACACTATTATTTACCTACATGTCTAGAGTAGGTAAGTCATTTGTTTTTGGAGGTGACTTCCATTTTCATTGTGTCGGCTGAGATGAATGACTTTATAGGTATGGCTGTGTCCGTAAAAACCGATGCTGGATAGGTAGAGGTACATTACATAGTCCTACTAGAATATTTATCGTCCTAACGGCCCATAATTTATAATAATCCTATGACTAATAACTGCGCACGCATGCCGCATGCGTGCTATGGAAGTCCCTACCCCTGCCGCCCAGTCACTCGCCCGCATAACATCGCATCGCATTACCTCAACTGGTAAAACCTGATTCTGATCTCGAACGCTAGTTTTCCTGTTCAATCTCATACAGGTATGCTGACACATGCAGAACTTGTGTTCCGTACAAGTATTATAGGAATATCATCATTAAAAAGTGCCGCGCGCCGTAGTATTTATAAATGAGAAAAGTTTGTAAAGTTACCCAATCACGCAAAAACGGCTGAACGGATTTGGATGAAATTTAGCATTTAGCAAATGTAGACCATGAGTTAAGGATATAGAATACTTCTTATCCCGGTTATATGATCTCGTAGGATAATTTCCGACATTAACAAGGAGGAAGCCGTCGTTAAAAGCAAGAGTTTAATTAAATATATAAGAACTGCCGAAACCGATCTATTAGCGGCTCATGAGTACATACATTTATGTAATGATGAGGATTCTAACGATACCCCATACATCTAAATCTATTCAGGCATTTCAAAGTTATGGTGGCACAAAGAAACTCACATAGATACTTACTTGAACTCTAAACACATTACACTCCTTTTTAGGCAGTCGTGTAATAAATATATCTTTAATCTTCTTTAATCCTGACCAAATCCCAAACAAATATTTGTGAACATTTCTTTTTTGCGTCTGTCGATAAAAATATGTGAAAGTACAGAGTTACAATTCCTGAACAGTTTTGTCTTCAGTTATACTTTCATAGGAAGTCAGGAATTCAAGATATTCCAGTTTGAAGTTATGTCTTGTCAACTACAGAACAGACCCGAACCGAAAAATATATATACAAATACCTACTTACCTCAGTAGCATCCTGGAATTTGGACTTGTGTCCGGGTAATGACACCATCATCTGCCAAGGCTTTCCCCAACTATGTTGTGGTCGGCCTGTCTGGCCTCCACTCTCCTACCCTCATCCCAATGTATTACTGGTCCACGCAGCATGGCTTCTTCCCCATACATCTCCATCAGACGTCATCTCAGCAGTCACCCCCGTCTATCCATATCATCTTTCACACAGTCCAGCCATTGTTTCTTTGGTGTTCTACACACCATATTAGTCAAAGCGTGTCGATAGAAATCTATGTAGGTAACGATATTGGGTCGCCCCAGAACTTCAGCTTCAACAAATTAATAATTATAAAAAAACTACAAACTGAAAAATAACTTTAATTTCGGAAGTCGGTAGCAAAAAACTAAAACACAGATCCAAAGCTCCGGCTTCCTAAATTAAATTTATTTTTCACTTTGTAGTGTTTTTATTGAAAAAAGTTTTTTAGGAACTTAGTGTTTTTTTGGAACTCGGTTGTTTTTTTATGAAAAAAGTTTTTTATTTTTCACTTGTTAGTCACTTTTACAATAACCTAATGTCTTCTGCTCATCACCTTTTATATATAATTAACGAAACCCGCTCAAAAAAAAAGACATAGGTACAGAAGAACATAATAACCTCCTCCTTTTTAGAAATCGGTTAAAAAATGGTTTTACATTACAGTCAGTCTTACGGAACGCTAATAAAAAAGGCTTACCCTTATTCATCACATCGTATTAAAGAATAACAGTTGCTCGTAAAGTGCATCGCATTTAGGTTCACAAAAGGGTCAGGAATTTCTCAGTAGCAGCCCGGAGTCTGGATCTGTGCTCGGTTGTTAGGTTTAATAGGCTCGCCATAAAACTAAAAATAAACTAAACATAACTGGCGAATGGCTGCACTATAGGTACACCTCTGCCTAACCTTTCGGAAATTACAGGCGTGTTGATACGTTGTTACAAAAGTTCGTCGCAGTCGTTCAACGAATGTGTCATCCTCTACGATCAATTAACAGGTGACTGTTAAGTGGTTAAATTAACTATGAAACACTAGTCTATGATGACGTCAACAAAGCATATGTCTAACAAGTAAGTACTTGGAATGACTTACATAGAACTAGTTGGTAACGTTCCCCGACCATTCATAACATTTGATCACGTTGTGACCTCTGACGTATAATAATCACACGAAAATTAAACTGAGTATATATTATTTATTAATTGATTGTATTTTATTTTATATTGTCTTCCTATGATAAAGTAGCTCTTATAGTATATCTCTCATCATCGTATATCTTTATATTGTCTTCCTATGATAAAGTAGCTCTTATAGTATATCTCTCATCATCGTATATCTTTATATTGTCTTCCTATGATAAAGTAGCTCTTATAGTATATCTCTCATCATCGTATATCTTTATATTGTCTTCCTATGATAAAGTAGCTCTTATAGTATATCTCTCATCATCGTATATCTTTATATTGTCTTCCTATGATAAAGTAGCTCTTATAGTATATCTCTCATCATCGTATATCTTTATATTGTCTTCCTATGATAAAGTAGCTCTTATAGTATATCTCTCATCATCGTATATCTTTATATTGTCTTCCTATGATAAAGTAGCTCTTATAGTATATCTCTCATCATCGTATATCTTTATATTGTCTTCCTATGATAAAGTAGCTCTTATAGTATATCTCTCATCATCGTATATCTTTATATTGTCTTCCTATGATAAAGTAGCTCTTATAGTATATCTCTCATCATCGTATATCTTTCATTGTTACAAAAAATAAGCTAGTTAATTTTAAATCAGTTTTAATTAATTCTCATAATTATTGGTAGGTATGTCTTTTTTATCTATGCCTAAGCTGTGTACATAAATGACAAATTCACCATACTGATAGTTAAATAAGTATATGTTATTAGTGAATAACTTGTTGTAGTACCTATACATAAATAAATAAATAAATTACCTATAGGACAACATACAAATAATATTTAAGATGGAATAGATAATTTAGTAAGTCAGTTCGTTTGGTGAATGAACTATACAAGAATATCCCCGACGTATTACATAGTTCGAATACAAGTTGGTATAGTAAGTTTAGTACCGACATGACACATCCAGCTTTACAAGTAGACTGTCGCATAGTTAAGAGTGACAGACGACGTGAGACCTTTTTCAAAAACTCGATTGCACGCAATAATAAGGACCGGTGGCGCCTGTAGTTTTGTACGTCTGCTGCTTTTATTAGATGAGCTCAGTCAAGGCGATGGGAACCGTCGCCGCGCCGCGTCGGTGTCGGCACAATGATTATGTTCTTGTGTGAGGACAGTGTCCGACAATGATCGTGAGCTAATCTTAGTACTACAATACTACGCAAATAAAAGAATAGGACGGCCTCAAGTGAGGTCAACTGACACTCGGATTGAATAAGGCCAATCAACTCGAACATTAGCTTACATTAGTCTTACCTAAATTGATAGTGATGCATTGTTTTATGTTTTCAAATAAATTTATTTCATGCACCGCACAGTCATTCTCACACAAGCGAGAACATTTGTCTTGAATTATAGATAATTATCATCTTCCAATGTACTTATTTACTTTTAAACTGCCTCGTTGTTTGACACAGTCTTACCAATGGATATCGTGTTACCCAGTAACTGGGTTGTAGATATCAGATAGGTTGTCGCTCTATGTGAAATAGGTACTCAGGTAGTCAGCTGCATTCGGTTAGACTGGAATAAGATTCCAACATAGTTGGAAAAAGGGCCAGACAAATGATGAGTGTGACAGGCTCGCCTCAGTCGCCTCCTATTAGATGGAGCTAAAAAGCATGAATGTAATGTGAGGGAAATTAATTTTTAAGCAAATTAAATTCAAATCACAATAGCTGTGATTCTTTGACAGTTGCATGAATGGCCTCTAACGCGCACGCTGTCAATTTCATTGACAATCAATTTCCGCAACTGTACAAGTATACACCCAGATTCCGCGCAGCTTACTGTTAGTCGTCTCAGTCGTCTGCCTACCCCTTCGGGGAAAACAGGCGTGATGCCTCGTTGGTGTGGTGGTCGCAAGCGCTGCTGCTGAGCAAGAGGTCCTGGGTTCGATTCTCAGGTCGGGCAAAGTTTTATTGGGTTTTTCCATCTGGAATTTCCCAGTAGCATCCCGGAGTCTGGATTTGTACCCGGTTAATGGCAGTAGGTCCCCTATTATATGCCGAAACATAACTGGCGAAATGTGGGAGCACTATAGGTACACCTCTGCCTTACTCTTCGGGGATTGCAGGCGTGATGTTATCTTATGTTACTTATCTTCTTTCTATCCCTTGAAAGTTTAAACTCTAACCATAGCCATTAAATTGTCCTCAAAGTAAAGGCCTGTTCACTGGAACTACAGTAAGCAATGACTGCAATTCTCACGCCATTGACAGAGCACAAGGATGCCGCGTGAGAGGTCGTTACTATTGAGACGCACAGTGTGGCAGCACGTGGGAATTAGTTACTGCATGGTCACAGGCACGACAGTACGACATGAATGATGGAACCAATATTTTGTATGACTTAAACAGTCGGGTAAAGAGTGTCCGTGGAGTTTCTTGCCCGTTCTTCTCCATAAGAACCTACTACGCTTTGGAATGGGCAACTAGCTTCATCTCTCTGACTGACAGACTCCTTGACAGTTTAAAAGTGCCTGTAAGTGGTTGAGTTTGAGTTAAGGCTCGAGCAGACTGGGGCGACATCGCGGGCGCGACAGGCAGCGCGACGCTTGTCGCGCCCGCGATGTCGCCCCAGTCTGCACGAGCCTTTACAAGGATCTTTTGTCGCGCGCAACAGTCGGAACTAACATCTTGTTTTGTATATGGTCGGGCTTTTAATTATAGCACAATTTCTATGAAAACTTCATGGAAAGTGTCGCGCTGACTTCCGCGCCCGCGAAATCGCGCAAGTCTGCACGACCCTTTAGATAACTAGCAATTAAAAAAATCATTAAAACATTTGCCCGCATTTCCTAATTAATTGTTATGTATCTACATAACTACCGGAGATTCACCGGTATACCTATTCGTTATCTTTTTACATAGCATGACGCCTGTAACCCTCGAAGGGTTAGGCAGAGATGTGCCTGTAGCAGCTACACCCACATTTCGCCAGTGTCTTGCCTAAAATAACGTAGTTTTCGACTCAGACTGTCGACGTTATTTTTCTCTATTAGCCCAATCCATCAACCAACTCAGCCAAGCGCAGTCCACTGCTGGACATAGGCCGCTCCCAGGCTGCGCCACAACACCCTGTCCTCCGCCTTCCGCATCCAGTCGGTCCAGCCGCTCCATCTAGCGGGGGGCGCCCAACACTACCTTTGCCCATAAGCGGTCTCCACTCCTGCCCTATCTATCAACCCGCATTTCTATACTTAGTTCACGTCATGACTTCCTATCTTCCTAATTAATCGTTATTTACGAGTAACTACCGGAGATTCACCTACATATTCGTTTTTTTTTTTTATTAGCGTAATACCCTGACTACCGTTTTTAGGGTTCCGTGGTAAACAAGAAACCCTTATAGTTTCGCCATGTCCGTCTGTCTGTCTGTCTGTCAGTCCGTCCTTCCGTCTGTCCCCGGCTTAGCTCGGAGACGTTTAGTCCTAGAAAGCTGTAATTTGGCAAGGGTGTACATATTCATCACGCCGAAAAAGTCGTAAAATAAAACCATGAAAAATATTATTTTTTTACCTTGCCCGGAAAACGGGGATGATATTTTTTTTCTCATCTAATACATGGTGTGGGGTATCGTTGGATAGGCCGTTTAAAAATATTGTGGGTCTGTGAAAAGCATTTTTCAATTCTGAGATCCGTTTGCGTAATATTAAGCTTTAAATTAAAATAAATAAAACTTTATTTCAGACTAAGAAGGTCCATAATTTTGTTAGTATTTTGGTGTTAGTAACAACAGTGCTTAGGTATATAGGTTCGTATTGTTAGTTTTAAAAATTACTTATATATCAGACCTATGACTGTCCCCACCCAGTGTCCCTGAAAGGGACAGTCCGTTCTGGCAGCGATCATTTTCAGAATGTTGTCACTACCATGCAGGCGCTGTAGCAAGGAGGCCGCTTTCTTTCGCATGATGGCATGGAAACCATCTGTGCGAGCCTCCGCGAACATTCCAGAAGCGCTACAACGCCATGGCAGTCCCAACAGCATCCTAAAAGCATTATTATACTGCACACGCCGGACGTTGTAGGCTCGGCGCGTGTATGACACCCACAGGCCACTCGTGTAAAAAGATTGACAGAACGCCTTAAAAAGAGTAACTTTGACGTCTTTAGTACAACGAGCGAACCTGCGGGCAAGCATATTGCTCCTCACAGACAACGCCTTTAAAGTGCTATTTTTTGTTAGAGTCAAGTGTCCCCCCCCCGTGCCAGCTAAATGGTTGGTTTTGGATATGTGAAAAAATTCATGGCAGTAGCATATAATTATAACGAAATTAAAAGGAAAACTATCACAGCTAAGTAGGGTTTACTAGTTAACGAGTAATAGTCCACCAACTTAAATTTGCAGTTGAAGAATTGACCGTAACGTATATCGATGTATGGGAGAGCATGTTTTTCAACTACAATGTTAAGTTTGTTTTTGGGATAAATTCATCCTAACTACGGAACCCTTCATTGTGCGTGGTCCGACACGCACTTGGCCGGTTTTTTCAATTATATATATTTTTTTTTTTTTTTCAATAAACAGCTTTCTATTTGCAATCCAGTTTGTAATTTAAATAAAACCTTTGATAAGTTACCTCCTTGGTTGCCATGTTTCGAAGTAAAAGATCGTTCCATGTTTAAATTACACAATACATATGAGTTTCCTATGTTGGCGGCCGCTGCTCGCACTATTTAGCCAAAACAGCAATTTCGATTTATCTCGAAGAAGGTTGTCAAAGTACTCGTAACGCTTGAATTTCCAAGCATGTTTGAGAAAAATAAAAAAATAAAATAAATAAAACCTGTAACCCCACAGCAATCACCAGAACTACGTCCAACAAATGTTTATTCGAGGGCGCTAGAATGACGCATCACACTTTTTTGACCGACTTCACAACAAGGACGAGAATGTTTGTTACCTCAGAACTCTGTCGTTTATAAACGGATGTGGATTTTTTTTTTAATTCAAAATACAGTTCTGATGATGGGATCCATGAAGAACGTGAGTCCACAAGACGCATCTGACTTATCCCACTGATCAAACACACAGCATAAGTAATAAGTAGACACAGAAGAGTCACGCTCTGACCGCAAGCAAGCTAGTTTGAGCTTAGTTACTGCTTCGGTAATGTTTATATTGGTTTGTTGCATATTGTGAAGAGAAGCCTCAACGATCGCGTTCTATAGACCGGCAAACTTTGAGAATTTAATGACGACGCTATTTGTTAAAGGCCAAGATGTCAAAATCCTTTTAAATCTAGCTGTCCATTTCATGTTAGTTCTCTATTTCGGGACATAAACTAGTAAGTCTATTCATTTCCGTACATAAACTGAGGCCAGAACATAAACTCTGGCCAGACTGAGGCGAATCCCGCGCGGGATACTACCGAGCGCTAAAATGACAGACTTCCTTGTGTCAATAAAATAAAATGCATTTCAACCATATTGGCCTCCCTAACAAGGCTCGTACAGACTCGCGCGATATCGCGGGCGCGACAAGTACCGACAAAGAAATTGTGCTACTAGTGTCGCGTCGCGCCCGCGATATCGCACTAGTTGACTAGTCTGTACAAGCCTTCAGGCACTCAAGATGGTAGGTAGTAAGCGATAAGGCAATGTACCTATATTTTGTAGTGTATTTATTTTTCTTTTTTTAATGAATAATCTGGTGAACAATAGAGTATACTTAGCAACCGGTATTCAGGTTATGCTTATTGCAACATGCGTTTATTGTTGAAACATGAATAATTATTACTTTATTGCTAGTTTTATTCGAAAGAAGATTTCTTATATTAACACATTTTTATTAGGGTTCCGTACCCAATAGGTTCTAACGGGACCCTATTACTAAGGCTCCGCTGTCCGTCCGTCCGTCTATCACAGGACTGTCCTTTGAACCGTAATAGGTAGACAATTGAAATTTTCAGTGTGTACTGCTATGGTCGTTATAACAACAAATAATAAAAATAAAATAAAGTAAAAATACTTATTAAAAAGGCTTATTTAAAGTATAAAAAAAATTGTTTTACATGTTGCTTAGTGGTACGGAACCCGTCGTGTGCGAGTCGGATTAGCGCTTGGCCGCTTTTTTATTATTTACGTTTTTAAAATTTATTATTATTTTACTGATCTTTGTCTTATTATTACGGAAAAATCAAGAGGTTAACGATATTGTGCAAAAAGTTTTATTTATGAATTAAAACCAAATTGATGCATTGTTATAGGTTATCAAATAAATGTTTTTCCTGCACCACAGTCATTCTCAGACATGCGAAAAGCTTTGTCTTAAATATTAATTGTAGATAATTATCATCTTCCTATTTATTTATTTACTTTTATACTGCCTCGTTGTTAGACCAAGTCTTACCATCGTCCACGTATCGTCTTACCCAGTAACTCGGATGTTGAAGTCAGATAGGCAGTCAAACCATGTAAAATACTCACTAATCAATCATTTATTGCATTCCACAATGTGCTTACTGGTGTGCACCTGCATCCGGTTAGACTGGAAGCCAACCCCAAGATAGCATAATAGCTTCTAAATTATGTAAATATTATCCAGAAATGTTGTATGAAGAAAAACATAAATTCATGAAAATCTCACAATCCTCAAGTTTTCTCAAACAACGGATTGAAGATTTGAATAATACAAATTATTAACCTATTTTTGCATCTAAATATTTTGCGATATTGGAGGTACACAATGTGATTCTTTCTTGATTCTTTAAGTTGGCCAACAGGTGGAAATCGGAATCCATAAGAGATATCAGAAAACTTTCTTAGAAAACTTTAGTTCGTTTTTGAGCTTAACAATTTTGGCATACTTATTATTTTTTTTGGTCAAGTGTGATTTGTCAATAAGAATGAGTGAAATCCAACAATATTTATACTCGTCTTCCAAAGAACTCTAATAAATAAACTATCGATTAGTGTTTGATGAATTTAAGACGAATGACGCTTCGATAACCACAGTGTAAAAAACAAATCACATTTACATTCATCGAACAAAAATAACTCATCTCCTTCTTCCACAGTGGCGCTACGCTACAGTCGCGGAGCGTCTAGTGACGTTCCTCAGCGTAGTCCTAGCGATGTTCAGCTCTCTGGGCACACTAGGCGGCATCGTGGTGTACGGCGAGCTGACAGCACTGTTTGTGAAGCGACACAGTGCTCAGTTGGTGACTCCTGACGCCTACGTGCTGATGACCTTCGGCGGAGGACGCATGGTGTGAGTACTGATGTTGTATGTGAGGACAAGTTACATCGTGGTGTGGAGCTGACGGCTCTGGTCGTTAAGCGACACAGTGCTCAGTTAGTGACCTTCGGCGGAGGACGCATGGTGTGAGTCCTGGAACAGTCGTTACGGCAATGCCTGGGTGAGGCCTACCTATACAGCATCATCAGCCTATTAGGTTCCCTGCTGGACACAGGCCTCCTCTCGCTGTAACACTAACCTTATTTAATTTGTACTCGTACTATGACTAATATTGGCTGGCAGAAGGTTTTTTGTTTTCTATTTAGATCATTTTACCTATGTGTCAAACATGCGTTACTTCTGGATGCGTAATTTTTCTACAAACATAATTATAAAATAATAGGGTTTAGTTAATTTTACTTGTTCTATAATACAATTTTGTTGTCGGTAAGTAACTTTTACCGTTTATGGTATTCATAAAATACTGAGAAAATTCATAATCTTTAAATACCAGTTTATTAAGCCTTTACAATTCGTTGGAATCAAGGAGTTATGACTAATAGACGATATTTTACGATTATTTTTTCAATAAAAAAAAACTTTAAAGTGCACTCGTGTAAAGTTGCCAATATGTCGCTTGGTAATTATTGCCTTTCAAGCGTCGATATATGTCCAACAGTAATCGTCTTTGGGTTGAATAATAATAAGTAATAATAAAACCCTCCTGACCGAATTTCGGTCACGGCGGCCAATCTCAATGAACGATGAGAAATACGTTCTAACGATACTTCACGCCTTCACAGTACTCAATCCATTATTCTCTTTAACAGGCCAGCAGGTAACCGGTCGCTACACATGGATGCTCTCATAGAAGACAGCCAGGCGTTCGCAGCAGCCAGCGCTGCCATCATTGTGCTGCACATCATCTCCGCGGCTGCAGCTGTGGCCATGATACAGTGGGCCGCTGCTAGAATGGTCAGTTACTTGAGATCTTTTGTAAATAGTAGGGTAACATTGAGTTAGTAAATAGTAGAGTAACTTTGAGTTAGTAAGTAGTAGGGTAACATTGAGTTAGTAAGTAGTAGGGTAACATTGAGTTAGTAAGTAGTAGGGTAACATTGAGTTAGTAAATAGTAGAGTAACTTTGAGTTAGTAAGTAGTAGGGTAACATTGAGTTAGTAAGTAGTAGGGTAACATTGAGTTAGTAAATAGTAGGGTAACATTGAGTTAGTAAATAGTAGGGTAACATTGAGTTAGTAAGTAGTAGGGTAACATTGAGTTAGTAAGTAGTAGGGTAACATTGAGTTAGTAAGAAGTAGGGTAACATTGAGTTAGTAAATAGTAGGGTAACATTGAGTTACTAAGTAGTAGGGTAACATTGAGTTAGTAAGTAGTAGGGTAACATTGAGTTAGTAAGTAGTAGGGTAACATTGAGTTAGTAAATAGTAGGGTAACATTGAGTTAGTAAGTAGTAGGGTAACATTGAGTTAGTAAGTAGTAGGGTAACATTGAGTTAGTAAATAGTAGGGTAACATTGAGTTAGTAAGTAGTAGGGTAACATTGAGTTAGTAAGTAGTAGGGTAACATTGAGTTAGTAAGTAGTAGGGTAACTTTGAGTTAGTAAATAGTAGGGTAACTTTGAGTTCGTAAGTAGTAGGGTAACATTGAGTTAGGTACACAACTAAATAATTGCCTACAGTCTGTGTTGATGATAGTCAAACATTGGCTACTATTTTTACTAGCTTTTGCCAGCGGCTTAGAATAGAATAAACGTTTTTTTTGTCTCCAGTATTACAGCTAGTAGTAGTAAGTACATACATCATCATTTCACCCGAGAAACGTCCACTGCTGGACATTAGGCCCTCCCCAAAGGGAGAGGGGGTTGCCTTAATCGCCACGCTTGGCAGGAAGGTTGGCGATCGCAGTATGGTGTTAAAATGCATTGAGAACGCTGCTGCCCATTCTCTAGTAAGTCCCTTAGTCGCCTTTTGCTATACCCACGGGAAGAAATAGGATGGTGCTATTTTTTCCACACGGATCTCCGATGAAGTATATACACAAAACTATAAACCGGAATCAAAAGGCTCAACCGTCAGCATTATGCTTAGCCCACGTGGAGGTCGGAAATTATCCCATGCATGGGATCGTACTACCAGGAAAAGGATATCCTATGTCCTAACATAAGTCAGGTCTACCTGTGTGTCAAATTAAATCTTAATCCGTTCTGCCATTAATGCGTGACAAGGTAATAGACAGAAAGACACAGTTTCTTTCCCATTAATAATATTTGCATTGATTACAATTATTGTATCTGTTTGTATAAAATAAAAATGGCTACACAAACTATTAATATTCAAGACATTTATAAATTGGCTACTTATGAATAACAATCTTTTTTTATTTTATGACTTTTTATGCAAAGGCTTTCGACATTCTGCACGTAGCGATCAGCATACAATTGTGTCATTACAGCAATGAAAATAAACTGTTTAAAACCTATTTAATCTTAATTTACTAAAATTGTATGCTAAAAATTACTGAAGTCAAGTGATCAGAACCTAGAGCCTCGTCATGCGACGCGAGCCTGGGCGAATGGCGGCCTGTAATTGGCGGATAGCCGTTTTATGTAAAAAAAATATAAATAAAAATCATAAATTAATAAATTCATTTACCTAATGACAATGCACAGCCTAAACTGGAGAGAGACTCAAGTAATAATAATAATGGGCGTTCCGCAAGGTTCTATTCTTGGCCCTTAGAGCTCTTTATGTTTTCCGAATCATGCCAGTCGTATTATCCAAGATGTATTGACACCACGTTGTGTCCGCCTGCAGGTGACTCGTCTCCGGCTGCAACTGCTGCGCTCGGTGCTCAGTCAAGAGATTGCGTTCTTTGACACGAACACCACCATGAACTTTGCGTCTACGTTAACTGAGTAAGTTATATTTCATTATTTATTTTCCCCGATGTAGGGATTTAATTAGCTGCCATTTCCTTCAGTTGGTCCAAGCGTGTACAGACAGGGAAAGTAATTGTTAAGCACATTGATACGTTCCCTTAACTTTTCGTGTTACAGACGTTCGTAACAATTTATTGTAAAAGAATGGCGCTTATGATTTTAATTTACAAGTTGATAGTCACAGTATGGGGATATTATAGCTATCATTTTCTCTGACTTAACTTATACTCGCTCTTTCTTTTTTTATCTTTGCTTTAAATTCCTTACTATATTGGTGTCTTATTAAAGGGCCAATTATGTTTCCTCTCTGTCTTTAGGTAATCCATAAGTCTTTGCAACCTTACACCAAAACCTCACCAGAACCTTACACCATAGACAAAAAATAACTTTAAACTTTTTTTTTTCTTTCTTTTCAATACTGGGCTTTGTCTTAAAGCTTTTGTGTAATTTTCGTTTTGATTGAGCACAATCATCAATTTTTAATTCTTCGTTCTTTTTGTTTATCTTACTTAACTTATTCACTTTACTAATTATTGCAGAGACATGGAGAAGTTCCGCGGTGGCGTTGGCGAGCACGTAGCGATGACCGCTAACCTTGCGGGCTCCGTAGTATTCGGAGCTGCTCTGGCGCTGCAATACGGCTGGGAGCTCACTCTGTCGGGGCTATCGGTGGTGCCCGTGTCTCTTGTGGTCGCGACGCTGGTCGCTAAGGTAAAGATGAAATAACCAGTTACTATTTTGTAGACATGTTCCTCGGTAAGTACCTAGGAAGCTGACCCCAACATATTTGGAAAAAGGCTAAGATGATGATGTGGATCCTCATATCATCTTAGTTTTTAGTGAATGTAGATGAGTAGGAGAAGACTGAAGAAACGATGATGATGGCTTGAGCTGGCGACTGATGGAGATGTAAAGAACCAGACATGCTGTGCCGTCCGCAATTAAATTGACAAGGGCAGGAGGTTGATTGATTTACTTGTAAGAACCCCTCACCAATAAATGAGAATGACTATAAAATGAACTTAACACTAATGAGATCCAATTTATCCACAGTACCAAACCAAATACTCAACTAAAGAAGTAACGGCGTACGGCGCGGCGGGACGCGTGGTGGAGGAGGCGCTCGCTAACATCAGAACTGTGCGGGCGTACGCCGGCGAGAACATCGAGGTGGACAGGTCAGTTCACACCAATTAGACCGTTTATCTATCGCTCAATAGATAGAATATGAGTACACCAAAAATTTTAAAAGCACTTTCCATTTTTTTTTATTCAAATGATCACACAAGCTTAGTGTCGGTGAAAGAAGAATTAAATTGGAAAAATTCAAGTCACTAGCTAAGACCCACGTAACGCCATCAGTGCTATTAAGATTTTAACAGGCTTCTTGCGCGAACACAACCAATTATGAATTTCTTTAACCTCCTTCTTTTTCTTAAGGTACTGCACCTCCCTCTCCTCTGCCTCTCGCTACGCGCGCACTCGCGGCGTGTGGTCAGGCGCGGGCGCAGGTCTCGGCTGGCTACTGACGTACGCACTCAACGCCATCGTCTTCGCGTATGGCACCATCTTATGCGTCAGGGACATGGACCTCCCTGTCGAGGAACAGGCCTACCATCCCGGCGTTATGGTCACGGTAAGTTGAGCTTTAATTGAGAATTTCAGTATGCCTGTGTACCCCGAATGAGCACTCGAAGCGCACTGTGAATGCGCTTTGGAAAGTTACGTTTCTGTCCCATGTTAGACATTTAAGAGGCCACCAGTTGCCGAGATTCTTGATGAAAACACCACACAGTCTGACTTTCAAAATCTGTTAATCCAGAACCCCACGCTTAGCACTAGATCAACGAGGAAGTGACAAAATTGCAAAATATCGGAGCCTCCACAATAAAAATAAAAAAAAATCTATGAGTACTTTCTGAACGTCAGTCAAGGGTTACACAAGACAGCCCCGGCTCGTCTGCCCTTCTCCACTTCCTAGTGTTTTAGCGGAGAAGAAGAGGACTAAGAAGGCTAATTATCTCTAACAACTGTAATAAATAAGTAACAAACCTAATTATTTTTTTTCTACCGTCTTTTGGGTACACTACCTGTCGACAGCAATGCGGCAGAGTATTTTGTGGACGGCATATTTTATTTTATAGTTATTCAACCGTTAGGGTATTTTATGGGTTTTTTTAATGTGTATAATAATGTTTCTCCTTTTCTAGGTCCTCTTCCTAACCTTCATGGCAGCTCAGAACGTGGCCATGTGCCACCCGCACCTGGAGATGTTCAGCGCGTCCCGCGGCGCCGCTAGCTCCCTCTACCGGTTGTTACAGAGAACTTCTAACATCAACGCGTTAGACAGGAAGGGAGTCAGGCCTGACGCGTTCAGAGGAGATCTGACTTTTGAGAATCTGTACTTTAATTATCCGTCGAGGCCTGATGTTAAGGTATGTGTTTTTTCTTTGATAGATTGTTTTTTTTT
This sequence comes from Tiliacea citrago, assembly GCA_963921375.1. Lineage (NCBI taxonomy): Eukaryota > Metazoa > Arthropoda > Insecta > Lepidoptera > Noctuidae > Tiliacea > Tiliacea citrago. The sequence goes on along the minus strand of OY992809.1, from coordinate 14,444,239 downwards.
TTAATACCTATATATTTTTTTTAAATAATATTATGTTGTCCAGTCTGGACAAAAGATTGTTGAGCAGATCGATATTAAGTCCTTTCACATTTATTTTACCTCTAATTTAGCGTCACTGTCAAAATCAAAGTGATTCCTATTACAATGAGGTTGCTGGGTAAAATAACTTTGAAAGGACTGTAGCTGTAGATATTAGGCAAGCTACCGATCCAAGCAAAGTACTGCTACTCTCTTTCTTTTCCAGGTCCTGCGCGGGCTATCTCTACGAGTGCGAGCGGGAGAGACTATAGCCCTAGTTGGCGGCTCCGGCTGCGGCAAGTCCACGCTCCTGCAGCTGCTGCAGCGCTTATACGAGCCCGAGAGCGGCAACATCACCGTAGACGGACACCAACTGAAAGCGCTGGATTTACATCACTTTAGGACTAGGATCGGTATGTTGTTACTTGTCATCATCATCATTATCATCATTTCAGCCGAAAGACATCCACTGCTGGACATAAGCCTCCTCCAAAGGGGGGTCTGCCATAATCGCCACGCTTGGCAGGCAGTTTGCGATCGCAGTATGGTGTTAAAATGCACAGAGAACGCTGCTGCCCATACTCTGGTAAGTAACTTAGTCGCCTTTTACGACACCCACGGGAAGAAATAGGGAGTTGCTGACATCCGCCACCACACAGACAAGTTCGTTGTTACTTGTGGTCGGCGTAAAATGTTAATCTTCTTCTGTATTCTTCCCTCCATAACATTATCATAAATTTCCTTTTCATTCAAATAATTCTTCACACCATCCATTCTCATTTTCATTGGTCTTCCTCTCCCCTCCATCTATTAACATTTATTTCATATGCATTCTTAGTCAAAAATCAAAATCAGGTCAAAAGTCATTTATTCAAACTGTCTGAGAACCAGCACTTTTTACTGTCAAAATTACCATAATATCTACAGTCCCCCAAAACGCCCTCCCTTCTCCACTTCCTAGTGCTTTAGCTGGGAATAAGTGGCGCAACAAACTGTCCAGCAGCGCAGCTGTCTGTTCAGTTACAACACATCAATGTGTGAATTGATGTGAATTGTTTTTTTATTTTTATTCTCAATCAAAAAAATTTTTAATGCAGGTCTGGCAGTTTGAGTACTTTATGCGGCCTAACCAATTGTCCTTTCTTTGGTATTGTTCGTCGAATCGCTGAGCTCCTTAAGTTTTGAGTTGAGCTGCACGATAACTGACAAATGCGTGCACTGACTGGACAGGTCCACTCAAATCTGTGTGGTTCTTTCGTCAAAAGACCATGTCAGACACCAATCTACATGGTTCTCAAATGATCTGACCAAGATTATATCCGTATTTTATATACACATTGACAGTGATTAATTTTATATATACAATGACATGAATATTTACTTTGTTAAGTATTATATTGTTTTAAGTATTGTAAATGTGAAGACTATGTGGGTTTTTGTTCATTTTCCTTTTTATTCTCATTTAGTTTTTATCATAGTCTGGCAGTTTGAGTGATTTTATGCGGCCTACCCAAATGTCCTTTCTTTGGTATTGTTCGTTGAATCGTTGAGCTCCTTAAGTTCTTAGTTGAGCTGCACGACTACTGACAAATGCGTGCACTGACTGGACAGGTCCCCTCAACCTGTGTGGTTCTTTCGTCAAAAGATCATTTCAGGCACCAATCTACATGGTCTTCACATGATCTGACCAAGATTATGTCTGGACTTTAAAAAGAGACTGTGACCTCTGAGTTTGTTTCGGCCTTTCTTCTCAGAGTAGTCGGATACGAAACGCCGACCTCATCTAGTTTTTTTTTAATATGATTGACGTGTAAAAGTGTTTGTACAAACCTACTTACAGAAATAAATCATTTATCATTTATCACATGCGTTTCATCTCTCGTCATGTCACGCCTAGATCAAAACCAAATTGTTCTGTCACTGGCGCCACTTTCCTAATCCTCATTTCTAACCTTCACGGTCCACACATCACGACTAGCCTTATGGTCTTATAGGTGCTCTACTATTACTTCATCTATGTAAATTCACAGAATGTTGGACCTACTTGCAGGTGTGGTGGGCCAAGAGCCAGTCCTCTTCACGGGCACCATCCGCGAGAACATCGCGTTCGGCCTGGATGACGTCAGCGACGAGGACGTCATCGCCGCCGCTAAGACCGCGCACGCGCATCAGTTCATCACCAAGTTGGCTAATGTGAGTTGATATATATAAGTACTTAGAAATTCAAAATTGATCCAAAATTTCTTAGCCAAAGCATATAATACAGTAGCTGCCCGGGCATCAATACAGTAGCTGCCCGGGCATCAATATGTTACATCGAGTCTTAGAAACAGACTGTCGCGCAGGTATGAGCGACAGAGACGACGTGAGACAAATCTGAACTTTGATGCGCCTTATTAACGGCATTTTAGTCCTGGGTACCCAGGTCTGGTAAGCTGTTATTGGATTTTACCAATGGAATTTCTCAGTAGCAGCCCGGAGTCTGGACTTGTGCCCTGTGTATGACAATAAGCTCGCTTCCCAATACCTGCATAGGGCTAACCAAATGTGGTTGTACAGTCAGCCTCAAAATGATGTATAGGTAGTAAAATTCATTTAAATGTCTTCAATATTTGTTCCATAATAATGTAAGTGTGTAGCCACAGAATATATACACATCGGGTACTTAATTGTAACTACACATTGATACAGAAACAGAAATGGAACATTATGAAACATTCTGTTCCTTGTTAAAATTCGTTTGATTGTCTACAATTTTTTGTACACAATCAAATGATTTCTTGTTCGTTATATCTTTTTGAGGCTGACTATACTACACACCTCTGCATACCCCTTCGGGAAATAGAAACTTATATAAGTTATATTATTATGTCTCCTTTAAATGTTCCAGGGTTACAACACAATGCTGGGTTCAGGCGGGTCACAGATCTCCGGCGGTCAGAAGCAACGTCTGGCGATAGCTCGCGCGGTACTGAGGCGACCTGCGATACTACTGCTGGATGAGCCCACGTCTGCACTGGACCCGGCTGCTGAGAGACAGGTATGTTCTCATATATCATCACCATCATCCTGCCCTTATACCCATCTATTAGTTGTCGGCGCATCTCGTTGCTCGGTTGCTAGTGTCCGGAGGTGCAAGACTTTCAAGGGGTCAAGAAAACGAAAAAAAAACAAACTAAGAATAAAATCCCGCTAAATGAGAGTAGGACTCAAGCCCTAACGGGTTTGTATCACTAAAATTATTGCCGTTTTCAAGATAGAGCAGAATCTGCCAAAAAAAGCATTGAAAAACTAGACTTTTTACTTTTATTTGCCATGATAGTGGCCCCAGTAACACATTATTAAGTGAAATCGAAAACAACCGGTTTGCTATTTTGCAACAATAGAGCTCTAACAGACAGTTAGACAAACGGCCGTTTGTCTGTTTACCGTGCTCGACTTTTGAATATGGAACCTAAAACTACCGCGACAAATTCTGTTCTCTTCTTTAATTTGAACGATATTACATTATTGCTGTGTCCATTCCTTGTGCAAAATACGCGCTTGAACGAGGAGTTGCGGTCACCAGCCCATTATGCGATACAATATTGTGTCTGTTCTAACATCCCCCATTTCCACCAGGTCCAAGCAGCACTGGACGCGGCCAGCGTGGGCCGCACCACGCTCGTCGTGTCGCACCGCCTGGCCACCATCGTCAACGCCACGCGCATCATATACATGGAGCAGGGCGCCGTGCTGGAGCAGGGGAGCCACCAGGAGCTCATGCACAAGAGAGGCATGTACTGGAAGCTGCAGCAGGAGGATATGACCAACAAGTAAGTGTGGACCACCATCAACCATCGTGTACATGAGCTGGGAGCCATGCTGGAGCAAGATAAACCTTTTAACTACCTACCTCGTTGGTTGAGTGGTCGCAAGCGGTACTGCTGAGCTGTCTTGGCATAGAATATATCTATGTGTCTTGGGTTCGATTCTCGGGTCGGGCAGTTTCATTGGGTTTTTCCATCAGGAATTTCTCAGTAGCAGCCCGGAGTCTGGATTTGTGCCCGGCTGATGGCAATGTTTAAATCCCATGTAATAGGGAGCCTTCCCTATTACATGGGACTTAATGTGGGTGTACTACAGGTTCACCTATGCCTAACCCTTCGGGGATTACAGCAGTGCTATTCTGTAAGCATCCCACCGTGAAAACTTAGGTGAAGTGAGCGTGGAGTGAACTGTCAGTGAGGGATTGACACTGTTAACAACTCACTTCAAGCTCACTTCACCTACGTTTACACGGTGAGATTTTTTCAGAATAGATCGGCTGGTGTGATGTTATGTTTTTGTTTTGATAATATTTTGAACTCCTTCTCCTTCGAGGAATAGAAGTGTATTGTTACGTTGATTATGTTTTACATAATTTGTAGGAGCATCGCCACCACGTTGTCTGGTTCTGAAGAACCGGAGCTGGACGACGACGACGTCACTGGTGCTGATGACGTACAGCACTTCACCCGATGCATCAGTCGACAATCTACTCGAGGTACTTTAAATCTCTTAATAAATGACTACTGTACATGTTAGAGTGACTTCAAATAAGTGAAGGCATTCAGCAAGTTTTTAGTATGTCTGGGAATATAATCACAACTCGTGATTCTTGCAATAAAGCCTATCTACTAATAATGCCGGAGTGTTTTTTCACAAAAAAGTTTTTGAAATTAAACTACTTAGGCGGTGATTTGATAATATAATTGGACGAGAATTGAGAGAGAAAGGGGTTTGGATTTTTTTCTATGGAGCCTGACTCCTCCTCCTTATCGCCATTTTGATTTTTTTTCGAAATGAAGGTCATGAATGAAACCTTTAAAAATCGATAGGCTGTTTTAATATTATAAATTGAAAATATACTTTAGTAAAACCTCGTAAAATGTCATGTTTTCGAGTTATAATCTTATAAAGATGTAATACAATAAAAATATATTATTTTATTTTGTCTTTATTTACATTGAATAGTAACATTGAATCGAAAATATAGTCGCGTATCGAGCCGAATGACATATATGAAAGCCCTCCCTAGTCAGGGGATCGAGAGGGAGCGAGATAGCTAGAGAACGTTGCGATATTTCCCTAGTTTCTAGGATGCATGCCACATCGCTCGGACGGTCGATCTCGATCAATCAGCTGGCTACTTTGACCTTCACTGTACGGTAGCGTTTATCCTGTTCTATTTACAGTGAATTTGTTATTGTTCCCTTGCTGTTGTACATTATTGACTGCTATTGTTTTTTACAAAATGAATGATTCTGGTACGAATATTGACACACGACAGTGTTATTTTTGTGGAATCAGCACTTTTCCTGGTCCACGAACACGATTTAGGCAGCCAATACGCTCATACCAGCTAACCATTTCCAAGAACATAAACTTCTAACCCTACCTTGCATATATATCTTGGAAATGTGCAAATTTGTTAGAAATAATCAAAAACTCTTTACTAGTACGCGAAAACATACAGACTCGCTACACACTACGACACAAAAACAGACTAAACCGACCAGGTTCAAAGCTAAAAATTCACTCCACAAGCACTTTAGTAATGTCAGTTAAAATATATAATAAACTACCTGATGAAATTAAAAATGAACAAAAATTTAATATCTTTATAAATAAATTAAAACAATTTCTAATCTGTAAATGTTATTATAATATACATGAATATTTAAATGATAAATTTAATAAATAAACAATAATATCAAAAAAAAAAAAAAACGCAATAATAATTTATTTATAGTTACCAATGATAATAATAATATATGTATAATTTAAATAAATATTAGTGTTTAAATCCAATATATGAGTGGTAAAAATTATATGTACACAATTAGTTATCAGCCTACCTAAGTACCTACCTACACAAAACGAAAGAGTAGATTAATATTAAAATTGTTAACAAATATCTATAATAGCCCTCCTCCTAATTTTTATGTTGTTATGCCCGACAGGGCCCACAATACTCCAAAACGAATGTATGTCTTTATGTATCTACCGCCTAAGTTCACATTGTGGAATGCAATAAACGTATTGAGTATTGAGTAACCTTTATGGCGCTACTTGAACAACTTTGTAGGCCTATATATTAGAAATGTGACAGTGTAGGAGATATCGTCAAATAACATATTATTATAAGATTAAACGAACTTACCTGAAGTGAAGTTCTATCTTAATTATACGAAGCTCTTTGTCCGAGACGGGTTTAACGAGTAGTAGCGGTGATTTACTCAGCGCATGTCACAATTTTTAAAGTCTAAAAATAAAAGTAAAACTTCTTGGTGTGGCAACTCTGTTTACATGTCATTACGTTTAAAGTCAGGCTTTATGAACAATCCCTGTACTGGGATTATACTTGGTAAGTATAAGTGGGAGGGTTTTTAGGGACTGTCGCCGTCTCGGACAAAGAGCTTCGTATAATTAAGATAGAACTTCACTTCAGGTAAGTTCGTTTAATCTTATAATTATACTCACTCTTTGTCCGAGACGGGTTTAACGAGTAGATGTTCAAAGTAGGGTTGTGAATAAACACCAATTTGTTAAATAGGCATAAGAAAAAATATTTAATAAATCAACTTCCTTAATAATATTTTATCAAAAAACAATCAACTTGTTTTATAAAAACATAACAAAATCAACCTTAGATATTTGTTGCAGTATTGCATATTGCACTACCAAATTGGGTTGAATCTTGGTTTGTGGGTCTATTGTAATGTCTGGCAAACATGGCAGAATTTTGAGACCACCCAGCAGCCTTCCTTATAACCTCAATGCTAATTCCAGATCTGTTTGCAGCAGATGTTGATGCATGTCTGGTACTATGAGCCGAGAAGATGGTGACATCTATTCCAGCTTCCTTCAATGTTAGCTTGATCCAGCGACTTATAGTCTGAGTTGATGCATTCTTGTGTGGTTTCTTGAATGTGAGAATTAATTTGTCAATATTATTTCTTATAGAATCAGTTTTATCTATATAAGATTTGATAGTGCTGACAGGGCAGATTTCCTTCTTGTCAGGGAATGTTTTTAAGTGAAACATTGGTTGTACACCACCTCTTCTAGAGGTTTTAATTATATCAGGTATGTATACTTCTAGACCAATATCCGTAAATTTCATATTAGGAATTGTTATCATTGACAAAGTCTGTACTCGATGACCAGTTGTTAATGCGAGTATGGTGACTAACTTTTTGGTTAATTGTTCCAATGATATATCTTCATTTGGGTAATATCCAGCTAGATGATTAAGTACCAATCCCGGATCCCATGTTGTGTTATATTTTGGCATTGGTGGTCTTGATCGGAAGATTCCCTTTGTGAACCTTTTAAGTCTATCGTCAGATCCAATCTTAGGTCCCATCAGTAGTGATAATGCTGACCGAGCAGTATTGATGGTACCATAAGATGCCCCATTTTCATAACAGTCTGATAAGAATTTTAATATATAAGGAATAGACGCTTGGTTTGTGTCTATACTGTGCTGTCCACAAAACTTCCACCATAATTTTAGAGATGAATCATATTGCTTCATTGTGTTAAAAGAAAGAGAGTTCAGCATTATAGTTAAGGCCGAGTTTGGTGTTCCTCGTCTTATGAATGCTTGGCTGACAGCAGCCCTGCAGCCAGGGTAAGCTGGTGATGCAGTGGATGATATTCTCTGAAAGGAGATGATAATAGGTCTTTGTTAGGTTCAAATATGATAAAGTCTCCAGTTGACAATGATTTAATTAGAGGGAACCATGGTTGTGATGGCCAGTAAGGGAAAACTACAATTCCAGTAGCACTATCTCTTTGAATTTTATATAAGCATTTTAACACTAGTGAAAAAGGTGGGAATGCATAGAAAAATATGTTGTTCCAACTGAGAGTAAAGGCATCCACGGCAAATGCTTCTGGATCACGTTTCCAAGAGACAAACTTTTTACACTTTTTATTTGTTCTAGAGGCAAATAAATCTATTTCCGGAATACCAAAACGCCTAGTTATTTCGACGTAGACTCTTGGGGAAAGTTCCCATTCAATATTAATTTTCCTTGATTCTCTATCAGCTTCGAAATTATCTTTAGTATTTATATACGAAGCATAAATCCAAATATTTCTATTCTCACACCATTGCCAAATATCTCTTGTGATATCATTTAAGTGGGGAAACTGTACCCCTCCCATTTTGTTTATGTATGCTACTGCAGTGGTGTTATCTATTCTCAATAAGATTTCACAATTGGAACTTTCTTTTGTGAAACACTTTAGCCCTAAAAGGGCAGCTTTTAGTTCCAAATAATTAATATGATATGTATATTATTTTGCCACCATGTTAATTCCGATTGGATTTCGTAGCAAATAGTCATGTACGCTTCATAGCTTTCATTTGATTTTAGTAAGGCTAAGTACTTCTTTCTTTCTAATATTTTAGTGTATAGCCAAGCATATGGGAGTGCTGGACAGATTGAATTCAATGTTCCCATCAATTGGGAAAATTCTCTTATTTTACAAGAACTATTATGTTTATAAGATCTTATTTTTTCCTGTATTGCTATTTGTTTCTGATGTGGGACTGATAAAGAGAGATCTGATGAATTTAAAATAAAACCTAGATATTTACATATTTGATTAGGTGTAGTAACACTTTTTTCAAAATTAATAATAAATCCTAAGCTTTGTAAGAGATTACATGCAACATCAATATCCTCTTTGCACATAATTGGTGATTTATTGAAATATAAACTGTCATCTAAATAGCATGTTAATAAAATGTCTTGCTTTCTTAGGTAAGTGCATACTGGTTTAAGAAGTTTAGTGAAAACAAAAGGAGCTGAACAGAGGCCATATGGTAGGGCATTAAATTCATATAATACTTCATCATATTTGAATCTGAGGAACTTTCTGTTATTCTCAGCTATTGGTACAGAAAAGTAGGCTTCTTTTAAGTCTATTGAAGCCATGTAACAACCTTTTGACATTAACTTACAGGCTGTTCTGATATCCTCTAATTTGAAATGTTCTATGTCAATGTACTGATTTAATTTCTTTAAATTTAGAATAAATCTATAAGACCCATTGGGTTTAGGCACTACAAATATGGGGGAAGTAAATTGGTCATCACAGTATGAGCATTCAGAAATTGCACCTAAATGTAAAAGCTTTTTTATCTCAGAATCTATAATTTGTTTTTCGTTATTTGGCCAGTGTTGTGGCTGTGTATTATAGGGTGGTGGTACTTTGGTGAATGGAATTTCATACCCTTGTACCCATTTTAATACCACTGGGTCATCAGTGATTTCAAGCCACTTTTTAACAAAATGTTTAAGTCTGCCTGCATGTACCTGCATGTTTCCTATCGGTAGTGTTTGGATCTGGCCGGAGGGTGTTTCCGCTCTGGTAGGCGTCTGGTGTTCGAGAAGCGAGGCTGTCTCTTGTACATCTGTTGTTGGTGATGTTGCCCACCGCGAACTTGTTGATGCTGTTGACGGTTCTGCGGTGGGCCCCTCCAGTTTAACTGTTTCTTGTTTGCAGGTTTTTGTCTCTTCGCACCTTCAGATATTATAGTACTGGTTCGTTGAATTGACTGGGCTGCTCTGATCTTGTCAGCACAATCAGCACCAAATAAAAAGGCATCCACTTTTGAGTTTTTTACAGCCTCTTGAATTATTTTGCTGGCTCCTGATAGGCCAAAAAACTTCCTAGAAGAGGAATCTTGGAAATGAATTTCTGCTGCAATCTTTGCAGCGTCATTGATTTCTTCTATCAGGGCTTTGCTGTTTATATTTCCTTTTAAAATACTGGTCAATGACCGGCCCAGACAGGTCATTAACGTACCCGTGAGGTTTTGTCTGGCAATAATCCTCTTATCTCTCTTGACCGAGGGTTCCGAGAGTGTGGCCATTATTTCTGGGTTCATTCTAGGAGCAACAGCATTTTGGAAATTCGAGGGAGTAGAGTATTTTTGAATAATGCCATCCTTGGCTTCTTTTCCCAGTCCATCGGACATTATTTTTGTCCAACGCAGGGCCAATTCTGATCTAATAGGGTCACCAAACTCTGTTTCTTCTTCTCCCTCCTTCCCAAGGGCCAGTAGAAACTCCTCTGGGAGTAAGTCATTTTCTGGAAAAAGATTTATTTGATTTAGAACCATGTATTTCTTAAATGAAACGTCTATCCACTCTGTGATAGCACTTAAGCTGACAAATCCAGTGCCTTGGTTTATCTAGGAGCTTGTCTATCCGCAATGTGATAGCGCTAGCCCTTTAAATAGGTACATTGTCTGTCTATCCGCAAGGTGATAGCGCTAGCCCTTTTGTAAAGTTTAAATAGGTACCTACATTATCTGTCTATCCGCAAGGTGATAGCTCTTTTGTAAATTTGAAACATAATGCCTGTCTATCCGCAAAGTGATAGCGCCAGCTGTTATTAATGTGGCTTATATTTTGTTTAAATGCATTGTAGGTACACCCCAGCGTTTGAAGATTCTATTCAGTTGTCTAGGTATTTTAAATACATTTCTACACACCTGTAGTAGTCTCTTCTATCGCCTCAGGTTCTTCGATCTGTGTCGGCGACTTCGGCGAGCAGAGCCGGGCTGGAGTTGTTGAAACTTCTTGAGAATCTTGTCTGGTTGGAGACAGTTTTCTTAGCTTTCTTTCTAATTTCCTGATCTTCTTTCGTAGATGTTCTTCATCCTTAGATTTTCTTTTCCCCATCTTTGTGGATGATGAATACAACCACTCTCGATGATTTTCAAGTAAAAAGGTATATGTATCTTATTCTTAGTTCGAATTCGAAAGATACTTTGGAAAAAACCGTTGGACGAAAAGAAAAAAAAAAAAAAGAGAAAAACATAATGCCGATCACAGCTGCCAACTTACAGGAGGCAACCGAAAAAACAGAAGAATAACAAAACGACTAATACACTTGTCAATCTGTACTAGTAAGGTAAATATCGGAAAACATGTAGACCGGAAGTGGGTCTGCACTAGCCAAAATACGTAATTTGATCTAATTCTAGGTTATAAATCCATAACTCGAGCTTATCATGAATTCATAATGAGTAATCTTTACTATTGTAAAATAATAAGAATGGATTCAAAACATACCTGTAATTCGGAATCCAATTAGGATTCAATAAAATGTTTACAACAACAAACCTTGACCTTGACTAGAAAGCTCTTCGCTTGTTACTTTTTCACGAATATACCGTATGCACAACATTGTAAATACTAAAAACACTATAGGACTCCATAGTAATACTGTTTAAAATAAGCATCAAGCCAAAAATATCGTTGATAATAGAGATTTTGGGCATTTTGTCACGAGAAGTATGTGACTGCGCCGCGCACAAAAAACCGTAATGACATGTAAACAGAGTTGCCACACCAAGAAGTTTTACTTTTATTTTTAGACTTTAAAAATTGTGACATGCGCTGAGTAAATCACCGCTACTACTCGTTAAACCCGTCTCGGACAAAGAGTGAGTATAATTGTAATATGATGCAAGCAATCGATTTCCGAAAGTTTTATCCATGGCCGCTATTTATGAAAAAAAACAAAATGGCGGACAGAAAGGGAGCCAAAAGTTCCAAACCCCTTTCAAGGACTCGTCACGTTTAGGCACATTTCGTTACATGAGAGAGAAGAAAAATATTACTCTCTCTGTCTCTCACACTAAATCCGTCGTATTTTGTGTCAATAAACTTATTTTATTATTCTTATTTTTTTAAAGATTTGACTTCTATCACGTGTAAGGTGCTGCGCGCGCATTTTTTTAGCCAAGTCTTTATTTAGTTACAAAGTTTGCTTAAATAATGATGCATTAATATTTGGCTGAACACAAATTTTTGAAAATAAAACAAAACTGCTAAACATGACTGAAATAATAGCCAAAACCTATCTGTAGGTTTTATTTAGCAAAAACGTGACATATTGATAGGACAATGACAATACATCATGAGTATGATAAAATAGAAGTATCTATGGTTACAGAAGAATAACGTGGTAAAGATTTCACCACAATGACGTTTCACTTTCCCACCAAGAAGTCCTTATTTTAATTTATGCTACTTTATTACCACAGAGTCGCTGCACCGCTTCGCGCGCACCTCTGTGCGCATGAGCACCGCGTCGTGCGCGCACGTGCCCTACGCCGCTGCTGACGCCCTCAACCATATTGTGAGTATACGCTCCAATTAAATATGATTTCAGTTCGTCAATTAAATTTAAAGTTTAATTTCATGTGTAGTGTCATTTTGAGGGGCTTGTTACTAAGAAATAACAGTTGCTCGGGTCGATAGACTAGGCTAAGCTATGCTTGCCGCGGTTGGTCCGTGGATGGGTGACCATCTTTACATACCAAGACCCCTCTGAGTTTGTTTCGGCCTTTCTTCTCAGAGTAGTCGGATACGAAACGCCGACCTCATCTAGTTTTTTTTTAATATGATTGACGTGTAAAAGTGTTTGTACAAACCTACTTACAGAAATAAATCATTTATCATTTATCATTTATCCCTCCGTGCCTCGGAAAGCACGTTAAGCCATTGGTCCCGGCTGTCATTCGTGGATCTTTGACAGTCGTTACGGGTAGTCAGAAGCCCGAAAGTCTGACAACCGGTCTTACCAAGGGGTATCGTATTACCCAGTACTAACTGGGTTTTGGGGGTCAGATAGGCAGTCGCTCCATGTAAAATACTGATATTCAGCTGCATCCGGTTAGACTGGAAGCCGACCCCAACATAGTTGGGAAAAGGCTAGGCAGATGATGATGATAGGTACTTGCACCCCCATTACGGGGGTTGGAGGGTGAAAGTTACAGATTTATGCATTTTTTTGTTGTTTGTGTGCAAAGTCTAGCCTGCATACCACATTTCAGCTTTCTAGGAGTTCGGCAAGAGCCTAAATGCTTTGAGTTTGAGTTTGACTGGCGAAATATATAATGTCTACACTATTATAGGTACCTCTACACCTCTGCCTAACCCTGCAGGGAATACAGGCAAGATGTTATGCTATTGGTCCCGGCTGTCATTCGTGGATCTTGGACAGTCGTTCGGGTCGTCGGAAGCCCGAAAGTCTGACAACCAGTCTTATCAAGGGGTATCGCATTACCCAGTAATAATTGGGTTGTGGAGGTCATTTAAGCAGTCGCTCTACGTAAAATACTGGTATTCAGCTGCATCCGGTTAGACTGGTAGCCGACCCCAACATAGTTGGGAAAAGGCAGACAGACGATGCAGATGATGATGTAGTTTCATTTCGTCATTTCATTTCTAAGTTTCTTGTCAACATTTCCTTTCAATTTCATTTCTTCATCGTGTTTATTTTTATTTTATTATATTATTTCATCATTAAAAGGAGGCTCCCTATTTTTATGTTAATTTGTATGAATATTCCGAAACAGTCACACATACAAGCAAAATGAAACTTTAGTATATTATTTATTGGATCTTTTTCTTTCCATGTTGAAGACGGTTACGTTGTAATTGTAATATTTTCTCTCAATAGATTTTTATTCGAAAATCATGTCTTGTTAAAGGATAATTCTAAAAAACAAACAAGACTGTTTAGCTTTTATGTCTAAAATAAATATTCACAGCAAGAAAATATAGTTTATTATCCCGACACAAGATATTTTTCGCTAGATCAATTATTACTTTAGATAAAAACGAAATAAGAATTGTGACTTACGCTATTTAGTTTCGTGCTCGAACACGATCAAAGAGCGCACGCGATATTCAACTTTATTACTGATGCATTAGCGTTTAGCACATAACGGAGTGGCGGGGGGCGAGTGGCGGAGCTTGCGTTCGAAATTTGATTTAGACTGCCTGCTCTTAACTTTCTTCTTTATTTGAAAGTTTCATCGTTACGATTGACCCTATCGATTGTTGGTAAACATAAGATACCTACACTTTTATTATTTTTTATTCAAACAAAGACGCCCTCTTCCTCTTCAATTACACCGACTTTATGAACTCTCTACAACTGCCACTATTTCTATCACTTCATTCTTCTTTTATTCTTTCTAACTTTTGCCCGCGGCTTCGCCCGCGTGGAGGTTGGCAATGATCCCACGGGAACGTACTTCCGAGATAAAAAGAATCCTATATGTCCTAACCTAGATCAGAATCAGAATCAGAACTTTATTTGCTATGAATGTAGGTACAGGTATAACATTATTATGGTCTCCCATGTGCCAAATTCCATCGTAACAAACAAACTCATATAATATTATATAGTAAGGATTCCCTTCTTTTCTCCAGGAACCTGACGACGAAGAAGAGGAACCCAAACAAGACAAAGAGCCCTCAGTCTCCAGCTGGTCTCTGCTAAAGCTCAACGCTCCAGAATGGCCGCTTCTGACAGGTGGAGCTATAGCCTCCCTGCTGCTCGGCGCCACCATGCCAGTGTTCGCTCTGCTCTTCTCGCAGCTGTACGGAGTGAGTATACATTGTACAAACTACATTTTAACGCCCCGGAGTGGCCTTACTGTTGACCGGTGCAGCTATAGCCTTCCTGCTGGTATATACAGCTCAACCAGCTCTCCTGTTTTCTCATTTCTCTCCTAAACCTGATTATCGGCTAAGTGACAGCCATACAGGTATTAGTCACGGTAAATACATAACACACATACATATTAAAAGCCTATCGATCTATATTCTGTAAAGATCTCACCGTGAAAACTTTGGTGAAGTGAATTTAAAGTGAGTTGTCATCCCACATGATGCTAGGGACACTAGATATTAACACTTTGAAGCTAACTTCACTTATCGTTTTCACGGTACTGTATTTATAATTAGTTATTTACATTTAAGACTGCATAGATCTATCTAAAACAATATTATCTCTTCCCTAGATGTTCGCGTGGTCAGACAAGGCAGCCATCCTCTCCCAGTCGCAACTATACGCGAGCCTGTTCGCAGGCGTGGCGGCCGCGTGCGGCCTGGTTACCTTCCTGCAAGCTTGGCTGTTCAACCTGGCCGGCTCACGGTTGACGGACAGACTAAGGCAGATGACGTTCAGGAACTATCTTGTGCAGGTACGTACGTGGGGACTTGAAGAGATCATTAATATCTCTGAATATTGCAGAACATATTACAGCTACGGTGACTATTTCTGTTTCGTTTTTGTACAACATAACATTAAAATTCTATCAAACTCAGGACTCAGATGTCCTGAGTTTGTGATAACAAATTTAATTGAACTGCCTAAAAAAAGAAACAAACAAAAAGATAAGGGAAAGCAAAGAATTTGATTGTCACATACAGTACCTAGTGTTTTTAGTGTTAAAACAATTCGACAATTTACGTAACTAGATGAAAATTTGTTTCCGTTTATCATTAAGTTTCTTGTTCACTATTTTCCATGCCTGCATTCCATCTAACGGGCAACTACGAGTACATAACTATAAATAATAACTATTTCCACTTCAGGAACAAGGCTGGTTTGACTTGTCAAAGAACTCGGTGGGCGCGCTGTGTGCCCGACTCGCTACTGACTGCGCAGCCGTGCAAGGAGCTACTGGTAAGTTTATATTGTAACATTTAACATATTGTTCAGTGCCCGGGCGTTAATATGACACATCGAGGAATTGATTGCGACTGTCACAAGGGTATGAGTGACAGAGAGGATGATCTACAAAGCAGGGATTTTTCTAAAACAAGATGTGGCATAATAATGGTCAGGTATTGTACAACCCGTCAAAGGCTTTCGACACTGTTCATGTTCCTTTTCTTCAATCAAAAGGGATAGTTTTTTTTTGTTAATTGACTAAATCGAATGTTTTATGTTACTGCTAAATAAAACCAAATCTCTCAGACATAATGTAATTAATGACTATCGTGATGAGTGGAGAAATGATGTCTAGGGATGGCAGCATTCTAAGACCATCATTATTGTACTTATATATCTTTAATCTTGGATTTTTAAATGAGCCCATTATTTCTCCGAATGCCTTTTTAAAACATTGGAAATTTTTGAGTGAATAATATGATAATGACCCTAACTTCTAATCTCCTCCACAGGAACTCGTGTAGGCACAATGCTGCAGGGTGTGAGCACGATGACGTTGGGCGTCGGGCTCGCCATGTTCTACTCCTGGAAGATGACCCTCGTCAGCCTGCTGTCTGTACCTTGTGTGAGTATGCTTCACGTCTTTTAGTCGTCATCCTCTTGGTTTCACGCTTCAGTGTTTATGGCTTTTTCAGTGTTTATTGTTTTATTCTTCATTATTAACTAATAGTTTTAGTTGATAATATTAGCAGTCATCTCAGTACACGGTAGGTACTCTTTACTTCTCTTAGTAGTCTATGAAATCTGGAAGCACACTGCACACTCCTATAATAATTTGCCTTTAATGCTGAAACACAATGACTTGATACATTGAAACAGAGTTTACTTCAACTATTTAAATTACCTAACTTTTATTTTACGTTAGCGCACTTAGTACATAATCCGAAGGTTTATTTAGATGTCGTAGATTGCTTAATTAGCGATATTACATAACCGATAGCTGTTTTACAAAGCAGCTCTGTTATGTAAAACAGCTGAACGACGTTTAGAAGTTTTTCATAATTACTTCAAAAAGAGAAGCATAAACGTTTTTCATTTACCATTGCAGTGACGAAAAACAGCGTGAAATGAATCCATCTGCGACATGTCGAGCTTTAGAAGGAGACTTTCATACAGATATACATGCTGCAGACGATGCTCCACAGAGCTGAACTTTCTCTTAAATTCTATGTACCATATTATTACATCCCGTTGCAAGTACACCTATTTATCAACAATTCCTTTACATTATTTCTTTCAGGTGATGGGTGGCATCTACCTAGAGGGCTACGTGAACAAGCGCGCCGAGCGTCGCGAGCGTGCCGCGCTCGAGCAAGCGAGCAGGGTCGCCACTGAAGCTGTGCTCAACGTACGCACTGTACACAGTCTTGGTCAGTATACAGACATCTATACCTACTTCTGTACTTCACTACATAGCATAGAACAAAGTCCCCCCGCCGCGTCTGTCGGTCTGAACGCGATAAGCGCAAAAATTACCGAACGGATTTTCATACGGTTTCCACCAATGGACGGAGTGATTCATGAGGAAAGTTTAGGTGTATTTAATTAATTAAGGTTTTATGTAAATTGGCTGAAATATGACGATGTAAAATACTCCAAGTAGGATGAACATCAGTTATATTTTAATCTAACCCACATCATCATCATCATCATCCCTGCTCCTGTCCCATGTTACGTGTGGTCGGCGCAACACGTTTCGTCCTTCCACCCCCCCTGTCAACCGTCACGCTATCATTCACTCGCTTCTCTTTCATATCATTCCTCACACAATCCATCCATCTTTTGTTTAGCCTTCCCCTCCCTCTCCATCAACATTTACATTCATCACTCTTTTAGAGTCACATGTGTTTTCTCCCTCCTCATTAATCTCCCATACCAAGCCAAATGATTTTCTTTCAACTTTTCTGTCACATGCTCGACACAAAAGGCTAGGCGAAATACGTCAGTACGCCAGAAAAACAAAGTAGGCATATAATGCCCTGCTACCCGTGCGAAGCCGGGCGGGTTGCTAGTAATTTTATAAAAAGGTCAAGTTGTCTCAAAAGATACTCTGCGGAATAAGGATTCGGTTTCGAAAATTCGTTTACTATTAGAAAGCTGCACTACTCCCGAGTGACTTAAGATAGAATAGAATACTAAAAAGACTAAGTACTAAGAGACCTACTTTTAATGCCAGAAATTACATAAAATATGGTATAGTGGACCTAGTATGCTGCCTAGAGGTACACCAATAAGGGAATATATATAGGCTTGATTATCACCTCTGAAACTGCATACGTAAGCGAACTAATTATTTAGTTCCCTTCTACTACCATTGTACTGGCTTGTCTGTACATGCCGGTGTGCGGATGCGCTGAGCCAAATTAATCATAACACGCCAATATTGTAGCAGGCGCATTGCTACATAAATTGCCCGATGGGAACGAGCATCGCTTTGTTACGTAGTAATAGTATTGTAGTAGTACTATATACTTTGTTAATGTTATGGCATGTTACCCCCTCCAACAGGTGTAGAAGAAACCATCCTCTCCCGCTACTCCGTGTCCCTCGCAGAAGCTTCTGCCCAGTCCGCGCCCTCCCGGCGCGTGCGCGGCCCGGTGTACGGCGTGTGCGTGTGCTCGCCGACCATCGGCTACGCCGTGTCGCTGGCCTATGCCGGGTATCTCATCGCGAGGGAAGACCTGCCTTATGAGTACGCTATACTGTGAGTATCACCCTGTTTACAACGCTACAAGGTTTTTATAGCGCACGGCCAAAATCTGAAGTAACGCCACCATCTTGTTTTGGGAACCCCTACCATTCAAATTGGGATTTGTCAACGCTGTTTGGCACAGAACAAGGAATGGTGGCAGTGCTTCCCTGGATTCAATCTGCACGAAAAGTGAGCAATTCCACAAATTCAAACTCAAAACATTTATTTTAATTAAACAAATTACAGGCACTTTTTAATTGTCAAAGGAGTCAGTCAGTCAGAAAGATGAAATTAAATAGTTGCTCATTCCAAAGCGTATTAGTTTCCTATAAATGTTCACATTGTGAACCCGCCCGCAGCGTGTCGGAAGCGCTGATCTACGGCGCCTGGATGTTGGCGGCGGCGCTGGCGCTGGCGCCGAGCTTCGCGGCCGCGCGCCGCTCGGGCGCCAGGGTGCTGCGCGCGACCAGGAGAGAGCCCACGGTCGTCACTGAAGGGACTGCTAAGGATGACGCGGAATGGGTAAGGAAAATTATGTACCATGTCAAAAGCGTTGAATTGTCGAAAATAAATGACAAATGTAAGAAAGAGATAGCGTAAACTTCCACGGGGATAATCTATGACTTCCATTAAAGTGAGTAATTAATTCCCAATTACAATATTCATTTAACCATAAAACATCAAAATTGAATTATAATAATTTTAAAGTAATTTTACATAAGTTCAGTTCACATTCGGACCGCTTCATAGCAACACCTCATTTATCATTAGTTAAGGTCGTAAACTCAATACACGTATTAAGTGAAATACATAGTTTTATTCGATATCAACCAAATCCTATCAATCAGTAAAAGGCGTATGGTGAAAGCCGTACAACGGCGTTGACGAACGACTTAGAAAAAGCACAGCATTTTTTTTAAATAAGTTTATGGTTGTACAGTTAACTGACACTGACAGCGCCTTTATGTCGTAGCAGTAAGGACGGTTTTCTTTGAGCAAGTGTTACCACAGATGTACGGTTGACTGTACATTATCTCTTCTTTAACCGAGTTCAAAAAAGGAGGAGGTTCTATATTCGTCTCTTTGTTTTTTTTAAGTATTTCCATCTTCATTAATGTATTTTTTTATATTACATAATATGTAACGGTGTTTCCCAACACCGTTCCTAGCTTACCTCAGGACGTTGAGGCTTCACCGGTATCGTCCTTTGTTCTTCTCAATTCTGACCCTGATGAAGTTGCAACCGTAATCATGAGCCTAAAATCCGACAGTGCAACTGGCTGGGACAACATCCCTATAAATTTCTTAAACACTGCCAAGTCCGTTATTTCGCCAATTATTTCACACCTTATTAACCTCTGCTTTGAACAAGGAATTTTTTCCTGCCGCCCTAAAACAAGCTGTAATAACACCTGTGTACAAGGGTGGTAACATGGCTGACCCGTCTAACTACAGGCCGATATCTGTACTTCCGTCCTTGTCTAAAATTGTTGAAAGATTCATAAATCGTCGCTTGACTAGATATTTAACAAAAAAAAAAATTTATCTCGCCCTCACAGTTTGGCTTCAGACAGGGAAAGTCTACAAAAGACGCAGTCCTGGCACTTACATCTTTAGTCACTGAATAAATGGACAGGCATGACAAGTGCCTGGCAGTATTTTTAAACATAAAAAAGCCTTCGATACAGTTAGTGTCCCTACACTTTTACACAGGCTAGAAGGCATTGGCGTAAGAGGAATACCACTTAAACTCTTTAAAGAATACCTAAGCGAACGCAGGTATGTGGTAAAAATAGGATCAATCACTAGTTCCGAAGAAATAGTCACATACGGAGTAGGACAAGGGAGTGTGCTCGGTCCGACGCTGTTTCTCATATATTGTATAAACAGCTTATGCAACATGAGAATTGGCGCAGCGCACATATAATCCCATGCTGACGATACAGCATTGTTTTCTCGGGAGAAACATGGGACGACGTCGGTCACACCGCCGAACGTGGCCTGTCTGCAATAGCTACCTGGCTAGAATGTAACCTTCTAACTTTAAATGTATCAAAGACTAACTATATTTGTTTCTCCATTGACAATCGCACTCAGCCATCCCAAGACCTACAGATTAAAATACATACCTGCTCTGACTACTCTGACATCAACTGCTCTTGTTTAAAAATTAACAAAGTAAGTAGCACTAAATACCTTGGTGTTATGCTCGACCAAAGGCTATCGTGGCACTTGCATCTAGAACTCATAATGAACAGAGTCAGGAAATTAATTTGGACCTTCAAATCTCTTCGCTACTTAGCTTCTAAAGATCTTATCAAACAAATTTACCGAGTCTCTGGGTCAATCCGTATTGACGTATTGTTTACCAATTTGGGGTGGTGCATCCAAAACAAAGTTTTTAGAATTAGAGAGATCGCAGAGAGCTTTACTAAAAGTCATGTACTTTAAACCACGAATATTCCCCACGGAAACCTTATACTTAACTTCAAACCTCTTGTCAGTTAGAAAGCTCTATGTCCTGCTGATTACTCTAAAGAAGCAAAAATCCCTTCCCTTCGTCACTCTCAGGACTCAAACTAGGAGGAAGAATATAGTAGCTCCAGAAACCCCAGTCAAAACTACATTTGCTACAAGACAATACACAAAGCAATCTTCTCGCTTGTACAATTCTCTCAACAAAATTCTCACCATATACCCTATGAAATACCGCGATTGCAAAAAGACACTCACTGAATGGTTGAATAGCAAAAGTTACGAAGAAATCGAGGCTATGCTCCATACAATCACATAATTCCCAAAATACATAATCATAATCTGTAGATACAATAGTAGTTGACTAAAACAAAAAGTACACAAATTACACCTTCTATGCTAACATTCACACCCCTACACCACACACACCGCCACCTCACACATACTCACCCCACACACACACACACACACAACACTGTGCGCATCCCTCATTCATTGTTTAATTAATTACTGATTTATAATTTTTTGGTTTTTATAATTTTGTTTTGTATCTCTCATTTTTATTTTGTATTGTTAATAAAAACCTTTGGCATGCTTTCAAAATTATCTAATAATTTTCTCACACATGTACAGTAAATGTAAACTGGAGCGGAACCACCAAGCAAATCTTTGCTTAAAAGGCGACTCCCAACATATTAATGTAATTTACATAAGTTGATGAAATAAACATTTTTATTTTTTTATGTAGCTAGCGCCGCAGCCCCATATAAATTTTTATTAACTTTGCTGTCGTAGTTTCGGAGTTAGCTTCAATAATACGTATTTTTCTCACTTAGTCTATGTGGATGATGTTATACGAGTAATAACTTCCTGTCACTATCATTTACATAGCAGGTAGTGGTATTTGAATCTGTGTGGGGTAGGTAGTACCTGCCCCACTCAATCCGTACCGTATTCGTAATATACGATTACCTGCTAAACTACTATACGAAACACAGGCCATGAGCCTAGCGGATGCACCTGCAGTCTCCCACAATATATAGGTACTTTCCTGAATCGTGTATCATTGTCGAATCTGACCAATGTAAAATAATTCATCTATATTGTGGTGAGAACATAAAGTTGATTGATTGATTGTATAATATATAATTACCTAAACCAATAGAGTATCAAATTATTCTATTGGTTTCGGCAATTAAATAAAGGTAAACAAATCGTAAAAAAGGGTTTTTATAAATGACACTTTCTTGTTTAAAAATACGTTGTAATTTATAACCAAATTTTTATTTTTAATTTTGACTCTTTTATTAATTTATGTGTTAAACTTTACCGCTAGGTACTCTTCGTAGATGTAACTGCTTGAGCACATTGGCAAAAAACGAAAATACATAACCACCTATAAGACACCGATTTCCGAAATTAAAGTTTTTTTTTTTGGAAGTCGGATGTTTTTTTTTTGTAAAAAGTTTTTTGACTTTATAGTTTAGACTTTATAGTTTTTAGACTTTATTGTAAATTATTTTATTTGTAATTTATCACACAAAAATAACAGATGTTTATTTATAATACCTATAATTTATTCTGTTTGTATCTCGTTCCAGTCTGCAGTCGGCGAGGTGAAGTTCAGCAACATCTGGTTCAGCTACCCGTCGCGCCCCGGCGCGCCCGTGCTGCGCGGCCTGTCGCTGCGCGTGCCGCCGCGCGCGACCGTGGCGCTCGTGGGCCCCAGCGGCTGCGGCAAGTCCACGCTGTTGAACCTGTTGATGAGGAGCTATGACGCAGATAGTGGGACTGTGGTGAGCACTGATTTAAATCACATTCGTCGTAATGTAGAATGAAATAGTTATTACTAGTATTTACTAGTGCGGTAAATTCAATCAATCAATCAACTCAGCCTATCGCAGTCCACTGTTGGACATAGGCCTCTCCCAGGCTGCGCCACAACACCCTGTCCTGCGCCTTCCGCATCCAGTCTGACCCAGCCACCTTCTTAAGATCGTCGGTCCATCTAGCTGGGGGGCGTCCCACACTACGCTTGCCGATACGCGGTCTCCACTCCAGGACTCGTCTGCTCCATCGGCCATCGGTCCTTCGACAAACATGGCCAGCCCACTGCCACTTCAGTTTGCTTACTCTGCAAGCTATGTCGGTAACTCCGGTTCTTTTCCGGATAATTTCATTCCTGATCTTATCCTTCAAAGAGACTCCAAGCATAGCCCGCTCCATAGCACGCTGCGCAACCTTGAATTTGTGGACTAGCCCGACTGTCATTGTCCACGTTTCGGCACCGTATGTCATGACGGGCAGGACGCACTGGTTAAAGACTTTAGTCTTCAGACACTGCGGGATAGGCGACGAGAAGACTTGACGCAGTTTTCCAAATGCCGCCCAACCCAACTGGATCCTTCTGACGGCTTCTTTGTCAAAGTTGTGTCTACCGACCTTGATGACTTGTCCTAGGTAGACATACTCCTTCACAGCTTCGAGTAGCGACCCTTCGATGTGGATTGGACTCGGCAAGACGTGCGAATTGTACATGACTTTTGTCTTGTCCAAATTCATGCCGAGGCCAACCCGCCGAGAGGCTCCGTTTAGGCTGTGCAGCATCTGGTCTAACTGTTCCAGCGTCTCTGCCATTATGACGATGTCATCAGCAAAGCGAAGGTGTGAGATGTACTCGCCGTTCACGTTGATACCCTGTCCAGTCCAGTCCAGCGTCTTGAAGACGTCCTCCAACGCATTGGTGAACAGTTTTGGGGATATCACATCCTCCTGTCTCACCCCTCTGAGCAGTTGGATGGGACTGGTTTTCTGATCTTGGATCTGGACAGTCATCGTGGCAGCGTCATACAAACATCTCAACACTTCTATGTAGCGCCAGTCAATTCAACATCGTTGTAGAGAGGCCAGAACTGCCCATATTTCGATGGAGTCGAAGGCTTTCTCGTAGTCCACAAATGCCATACACAGCGGCTGGTTGTACTCCTCGGTCTTCTGTACAATTAGCGGTAAATTGTTTTTTACAAACTAGTAGACTAATATAAGCCCGAGACGATTACCATAGTCACGAGTTTGTAAATACCAACTTCCGCACGTGTGCCATACAACGTTTTTCAACACATTTGCGAGAAAACAGTAGGTACAATAGATAATGAAACAAGCCATCAAAACATTTTCAGAGAGTGATTGAGTATTTCTACGAGTCATCCATATTATAAAATTATTGTAAATCATTAAATAATGCGCTCTCACGATTTTGTCGGCAAGAGACCATTTCCTACTATTTGCGCCTCATTCAAGATATCAGGTGAGTAGATACCATATTAATATCGGATTCCTCCCCCCTTGAACTTATATTATTATTTTGTTTATACCATCAGTCGGAAAGTCGCAACAATCTTTGAAATTTCTAATATGAAAATGGCGTGAAATTGCAAATGGCGCCACGTGCGCGTGGTGGAAATTAGTACTACATCTTTCGTCTCATTTTCTCTTTATTATTAAAGTGAGATAAAGGTATTGAGTAAAAGCGCTTCCAAGGAGGTTCGATCTTTCAGCATATTTATTATCGTAATGTGGAACTCCTTGATGGAATTCTTAAATTATATATTTATTATGGAAATTAAAAAAAAAACCGTAAAGGATCTATACATTATGCACAGCGCTATACACCAGAGTATGTGTTTTTTTTTAAACAGGAACTTAGGTTAGAGTACCTATTTTACCGCAAGTTCCGTTTTATGTTGCGTAATTTTTAACTTTCAAATAATGTTTATAGGCTTCGTAAATGCATTTTTTGAGCAAATGTGTTGAAAAAGTGTTTATTTGTGACTTTGTGACGAAAAAATCAAACAAACAAACAAAAAAGGACTCGTACGAGGACAGAAAGGCATATCATCATCTATCTGCAGTAGTCATACGGACAACGGGCACTCGCAAACCTGATTAGCTACTCTACTCCAACTGTTACCAGCCACCTCACGAATCACTCCCAACTGTTACCAACCACCCTACGAATCACTCCAACTGTTGCTACCCCCCAAGAATCACTCCAACCGTTACCAGCCCCCCACGAATCACTCCAACTGTTACTAACCCCCCAACGAATCACTCCAACTGTTACCAGCCACCCTACGAATCACTCCAACTGTTTCTAGCCCCCAACGAATCACTCCAACCGTTACCAGCCACCCCACGAATCTCTCCCAACTGTTACCAGCCACCCCACGAATCACTCCCAACTTTTACCAGCCACCCTACGAATCACTCCAACTGTTACTAGCCCCCCAAGAATCACTCCAACCGTTACCAGCCCCCCCCCCGCCCCCCCCCACGAACCACTCCCAACTGTTACCAGCCACCCCACAAATCTCTCCCAACTGTTACCAGCCACCCCACGATTCACTCCCAACTGTTACCAGCCACCCTACGAATCACTCCAACTGTTACTAACCCCCCAACGAATCACTCCAATCGTTACCAGCCACCCCACGAATCTCTCCCAACTGTTACCAGCCATCCCACGAATCACTCCCAACTGTTACCAGCCACCCTACGAATCACTCCAACTGTTACTTACTAGCCCTCTAAGAATCACTCCAACCGTTACCAGCGCCCCCCCCCCCCCCAAGAACCACTCCCAACTGTTACCAGCCACCTCACGAATCTCTCCCAACTGTTACCAGCCACCCCACGAATCACTCCCAACTGTTACCAGCCACCCCACGAATCTCTCCCAACTGTTACCAGCCACCCTACGAATCACTCCAACTGTTACTAACCCCCCAACGAATCACTCCAACCGTTACCAGCCACCCCACGAATCTCTCCCAACTGTTACCAGCCACCCCACGAATCACTCCCAACGGTTACCAGCCACCCTACGAATCACTCCAACTGTTACTAGCCCTCCAAGAATCACTCCAACCGTTACCAGCCACCCTACGAATCACTCCAACTGTTACTAACCCTCCAACGAATCACTCCCAATCGTTACCAGCCACCCCACGAATCTCTCCCAACTGTTATCAGCCACCCCACGAATCACTCCCAACGGTTACCAGCCACCCTACGAATCACTCCAACTGTTCCTAGCCCTCCAAGAATCACTCCAACCGTTACCAGCCCCCCCCCCCCCCCCCCCCCACGAACCACTCCCAACTGTTACCAGCCACCCCACGAATCTCTCCCAACTGTTACCAGCCACCCCACGAATCACTCCCAACTGTTACCAGCCACCCTACGAATCACTCGCAACTGTTACTAGCCCCCCAAGAATCACTCCAACCGTTACCTGCCTCCCACGAATCACTCCAACTGTTACCAGCCACCCTACGAATCCTCGAGTCGACGAGTCGTTTTTCCTTAGGCTAAATACTGGGAAATGGTGATAGGTGTGCGTTTTGGGGGCTGTATTTTATAACTTTCCGACGTTCAAAACATACGTAATTTACTTTGTATTATTTTATGTTTATTGTCTAACTAGCAACCCGCCCCGGCCACGGGTAGCACAGCATATAATTGTCATCGTATAAATTATCAACTTCGTTACTTTCGCTTCGTTAGATATTATTTCCGTTAGATTATAAACTGTCGAAAAATTGTGAACTGCAACAAACCATTTTTATTTTAACGCATTATTTTTCGATAGTTTATAATCTACTCCATAGGAAACCGACAAATTGTGAACTGGCTTCGTCGCAAGCAAGTGACCATGCGCTAACAGGCTGCGCTAATACTGAATAGCCTAACTTGGAAGTAGCGCTCGCCAGCCGCCCGTGGTACCGCTGGCTATCGCGCGGTTAGTCACAGTTCTAACCTAACCCATTACACCCAGTTCACAATTTTTAGACAGTTTCTATTCTAACAGAAATAATACCGATAGATTATAAACTAACGGTTCTCACATTGTTACGGTGACTGCCAACATTATTTTTTTCTGTCGTAGTGTCTTATCAGCTTGTCGCGTCAAGCATGACTGTCATGTCACGGAATTGTTGTGAATTTCAATTTTTCTTTCTTTCTTTATTCACTGATTATCAGCTTAATTTCGATATCATGATCTTTCATTGGATTGTTTTGCTCGGATCTTGCATCCAAACTTGATAAATTAATAGTTGGCGGAATTTTAACTCTAACATTTTGTATACTACCCAAATTTCTGCAATTTATCGTCTGATTCCATAACTTTAATTATCGTTCAATATGTAATTTAAAAAAAAATCCCTTTCAGACTCTAGACGACAAGGATGTAAAACGTGACCTAACCCTGCCCTGCCTGCGCGCGCAGTTCGGTCTAGTACAACAGGAACCCTCGCTGTTCTCGCGCAGCATTCAGGAGAACATCGCGTACGGAGACAACAGCCGGGAGGTTTCTATGGACGAGATCATTGAGGCCGCCAAACAGGCCAACGTGCATAGCTTTGTTACTGGATTGCCTATGGTAAGTGATAGTATTAAACTGAAGAGCAAAGCTTAAAACTGGTTTATGGGAAAAATAAACATACGATTTCAAAATGTGTGTTGCATAGCCAAGTCATGATAGTTAGAAGATAAAAGGTGAATATAAAAAATGAATAATAGTGAAACGGGAATGTCTGGGAACCAAAATAGTGCTTGCTTTGTTATTATGATAATATAATTAAAACCAGTTCACAAGCCTCATAAATTTTATGCTTTGTGCATCATTTGTAATTTTTCCAAAGCATTTGATTGTGTTCTTCATGAAATGCACTACTATGGAATCCGGAACGCTCAATCTTCTTACTTCATATATGCTTCATTTTTAATAAGTTCAGAAAGGTGATGGTAACGGAAAATTTCATCTCGGGTCTGTACTTATTTATAATTGGGTGTCCCGCTGGGCTCAATTCTTGACCCATTTTTGCTTATTATTTATAATCATAATTTTGATGATTTACCTTTCCTCAGTCTTTTTCAAAATATCAATGTGTCATATTAACGTCAGACGCCACCATTTGCATCGTTTCAGGGCTACGCCACGGTGCTGGGCAGCGGCAGCTCGTCGCTGTCGGGCGGCCAGAAGCAGCGCCTGGCGCTCGCGCGCGCGCTGCTGCGTCGCCCCGCGCTGCTGCTGCTGGACGAGCCCACGTCCGCGCTGGATGCTACCAGCGAGAGGGTAAACACACGCTTAGTCTGAGGGCTGGTTCTACGCCACGGTGCTGGGCAGCGGCAGCTCGTCGCTGTCGGGCGGCCAGAAGCAGCGCCTGGCGCTCGCGCGCGCGCTGCTGCGTCGCCCCGCGCTGCTGCTGCTGGACGAGCCCACGTCCGCGCTGGATGCTACCAGCGAGAGGGTAAACACACGCTTAGTCTGAGGGCTGGTTCTACGCCACGGTGCTGGGCAGCGGCAGCTCGTCGCTGTCGGGCGGCCAGAAGCAGCGCCTGGCGCTCGCGCGCGCGCTGCTGCGTCGCCCCGCGCTGCTGCTGCTGGACGAGCCCACGTCCGCGCTGGATGCTACCAGCGAGAGGGTAAACACACGCTTAGTCTGAGGGCTGGTTCTCTTAATCAGAAGCAGCGCCTGGCGCTCGCGCGCGCGCTGCTGCGTCGCCCCGCGCTGCTGCTGCTGGACGAGCCCACGTCCGCGCTGGATGCTACCAGCGAGAGGGTAAACACACGCTTAGTCTGAGGGCTGGTTCTACGCCACGGTGCTGGGCAGCGGCAGCTCGTCGCTGTCGGGCGGCCAGAAGCAGCGCCTGGCGCTCGCGCGCGCGCTGCTGCGTCGCCCCGCGCTGCTGCTGCTGGACGAGCCCACGTCCGCGCTGGATGCTACCAGCGAGAGGGTAAACACACGCTTAGTCTGAGGGCTGGTTCTCTTAATCAGACCCACAGTGTAGCTACCATAATCCGTCATCGGCAATACTACTTGCAGTTCGCTTTCCTGGGTTTTAAATCTTATTGAAATAGTGTAAACGGTGGGTTTAGTTAAAAATTAAAAATGCGGTTATAAATAATTTGCTTCCAACAAAATCCAAGGAAAATTATTTAAAAACTTATGAAGAATTTTCAACGTGGAGAAGTGCGAAAGGCCTATCAATTTCAGAATCAGTACTTCTTGTCTATTTTGATTATTTATCCAAGACAAAGAATCCCAATACACTTTAGTGCATATACTCAAAACTGAAAGCTACAATAAGCATCAAACACAGCATTGAAATAAATAGATTCACGAAATTACTGGCTTTTCTAAAAAGAAAATCAGAAGGGCATTGCGCAAAGAAGTCTAACATTTTTACGACTCAAAATGTGGAAAAATTTCTTAATGAAGCTCCTGACGAAATTTTTCTGGTCACAAAAGTAAGTATACATGATTTAACTATGAATATTTCGTATCTAAGTAATGGTAATTATTCTATATATTTACCTGTTTTTTTTTTTTTTATCGTAAATTTATAAGTTAATTATTTATAAAATAATATGTACATCAATAACCTACTTAATTCATTAATAAAAATAATAAAATTATATCCTATCTAAAACTATTCACAAATTAAAATATGGTGTCGAAAAATTCATCCACATCACTGTCGACTGGTAATGTACCCAAGAGAATGGCGGCATTGCCACGTTGTATGGCAATGCTTAGCCTCTGGCCAAAGTAAAAGCCAGCCCTTGGGTCACGGGAAGTGTCAATTAGCCGTTTTGAGATTTCATTAAACAGACCATGAGCACTCGGACCCCACGGCCCGAGGGTTTTAACCCCAAACGGCTCGAAAATATAATTGCCAACAAGGTTATCATACTTACGCCGCTTGAGGTTCTCCGCAGCCGCAGCAGCAGCGCCAGCACAGCACGCCGAGCCAGGAAGATGGGATGGCGCAAGAGTATCGACACACGTGGCATCCCACACTAAAGGCCTACCCATCTTCCATGGAAATAAAGACATTCCGTCTGGTCTCTTGCCATCGTCGCGTGCCAAGCCATTGGGTTCTAATACAGCTGGAACGCCGACGGTGACAAGATGCTTGTCTTGGCTTGTCGGATGATGTTGTTAATGTTTGCGTGCCGCGCTAAGCGACCCGCACTTCGGCTGCAAGACAGGTCGTGGTGTCCGAGACTGTTGACAACTTCGCCACAGTGACTGTGATGAGGAGAACCACATGGAGCTCCTAGTCTTAGGGAAGCAGCGAGGCGGAAAGTAGTGTCGTCGAACAAAGTGCTTATGTTCGACGACGGTAGTGCATGAAGCCACAAACCCGACTCCCACTTACCCACAGCCAGCAGGCGCGCACGCTCCGCAGTAGTAGCAGACGTGTCAAATAAATTGTTCTGTACTACTCTGCAGAGCGGCTCATCCCACCGTCTCTGAGAATAAGGATTATCGGGTAGATCCGAGTTCGGGCAAGCGAGTCTCCAGGCATTGATAGCCTCGGTGAAGCACGGCACATCAAAATTAATCAGTGTGGAGGCTAGGATTTTCCTGATTAATTTATCAGTGCTGTGGACCGAGGATATGAAAACCGGTAAACTAATACTAGAAATTTTGCGGACGCCGAGGCCTCCCATACGAATGGAAAGAGTAGCTTGTGCCCAAGCTCGGTCGTCCATGGCCACATTTAAAATCGAAGTTAATGTATGTCGGATAATTTGGTCAACTTTATCTAAAAGGTGAGTGCGCTTCCATAAATGGGAAGCGCGAAGGAAATATGTTAATTTGGGGCCGAAACAGCAGTAACGAATTAAGGTGATGGCCGAATGCATATTAATTTGGAACAATCTTTCCGAAACGTCATTGAAATTTTGAATTTTTTCATCAATAAAAACGGGAAAGGAATCCTCAAAGATTAGAGACCCAAGAAGACGAAGAGAGCTTTTTTCAACAATTTGGAGTTCTGGAGCTATTGCGTTAAATTTCGGAAGTGTCAGTTGTCTGTCAGTACTGTCCGCTAAGTATAGTTCACATTTCGAAAGGTTGAGATCAAGGCCAATGGAATGAAGTTCATTTTTTAAGAATTTTAGGTCATTTAAAACAGTTTCTACATCGACTCCCAAGGTTCCATCATCGAGATACCAAACATTAAATTTGGAATTTAGCTGTCGAATAATTGGGTGAATGGCTAAACTAAAAATCACTGGCCCGAGGGGGTCACCTTGTTGACAGCCAACAGCAGATTCCAAAAGGTTGTCCCGATACAGTAATTTAGATGGGTGTCTGTAACATTGCCAAAGGAAACTATAAATTTGGGGTATTTCTTTTTTAGTTTCTGCCAGCAAGGTGTCCCTATTAACTGAATTGAAGGCATTTTTTACGTCAACCTTCAAGATGACCTCTCCTTTTCCAGAATTTAGGTAGGTCGACAAAGCGTGTACGGCAGCCTCACAACCCCCTTTGGAACCGTAACCTAGCTGCAGGGGCTGAAATTTTTCCGAAACCACCTCACCATAAAATTTACAACAAATCTTGGCTGCCATACGCCGGTAAGTAGTTCCTACGGCAATAGGACGAATGCCGCCATCTCTCTTACGCAGGGCGCATAGATTGGCCCCGTATAGAACGTCGATGACGGCCTCGTTCACCTTGCCGGAGAGCATGAGGTTAATCAGAGCCGTAAGCTCCTTCAAGAGCAACTCACCAGCTTCCCCGGCGCCTGAACATAGAAGGTCCTTAAGGTGCTGAGGACTCAGACCGTCGAGGCCGCCAGCGGAGCCGCTCCGGAAGAAACAAACGGCTGCGACCAACTGTCGACCTGTAATGGTGAGGGAGTGATTATCCGGATCAGGGGGGTCGGGAAAAGAAAGGCCATCCGCTGGAGCAGGATGTTTGCTCTCCAGAGCTGCGAGCGTTTCTGGGGAACACGGTGCCACCACATCACTACTAAAAAGAATCCTGGCTGCACCGCTAATGTCACCTTCCCCTAACTTAGATTCTACCAGATGGGATATATAGCTCTTGAAGAGCTATATATTTGTGTCAGTAATTTTGAATCCAAATTATGAGCCGAAATATTACAGTTTTCTTTAATTTGTGCAGTTAATGTCTTTTTGGTGGCCAAATTTTTTTGCCAAGTTTTTTATCTTTGTTATAGGTGGCCTTAATTTTTGGACTCAATGGTGCTTGCCGCGGATGTGAACTTGTAAACTTAAAGGTGGAGGACGTTGAAAATCATTCCAATGAGTTACTGCTGATTAATGTAAAGGAAACTAAGACAAAGAAAAATCGGTCATTCATTGTACAAGGACAATATAGGTACTAAAATCATTCATAAATACCAAGCATTACGTCCCACCAACATGGAAAACAATAGATTTTTTATAAACTATCGGAATGGGAAATATACTCGACAAGCCATCGGCAAAAATAAAATTAGCAATATGCCAAAGGAAATTTCTAAATATTTAAAACTTAAAGATGTTGACGTCTACACCGGTCACTGCTTTAGAAGAACTTCGGCGACTTTCTTGGTGGATTCAGGGGCGGATATTACGTCAATAAAAAGACACGGTGGTTGGAGCTCTGATAGAGTAGCTGAGGGTTATATTGAAAGCTCAATGGCGAATAAAACCATATTAAGCAGTCAAATTAACAAAAATATAAAACTTAATCCATCAGAGCCACAACCATCAACTTCCGGCATCTTATCTTCGTCCGTAACTCACGATGCACCACCACCACTATCTCCGACGTATACTATCTACAATGAAACGCAAGTTCCTCAGACGCAAGAACAGAGAAATACTCAAATCAACTCATCAACAATAAATGTACCAAACAAAAATGTAACTCTATCAATAATTGGACCAATGTTTCGAATGTTAACTTTTACTTTTAATTGTCATTATTTTTTAACCGACTTCCAAAAAGGAGGAGCTTTATAGCGGAAGTTATATGTTCGGCTGTATGTTTTTTTTTTTTTTATGTATGTTCACCGATTACTCCGTCAATTGTGGACGGATTCTGAAAATTCTTTTTTTGTATGGAAGGGTATGCTCCCAAGGTGGTCCCATTGCCACCAAATCAGAATCTGATGAAGGGATCCCATGGAAATCGAGGGAAATCCTCAAATTTTATAGGCATACCTATAGCGATTTGAGTATTTTTTTACTAACTCGTGCATTTGCACTCGAAAAGCACCATTTGCTGAAGTGGAACTGATGATGAAGACCACAGATGGCCACCAGAACTACTTAAAAATAAGTATTTCACCGTTGCGATTCGATTAGGCACTTTAATATGGTTGCTAAGCAATTTATGCTCGTCAAAATGCATATGGTGAAGTCACCATCAGTTCTCCTGGTTCTTACCAGGAGAGCTCCTCAACAATTAACGCCCCTGGAAAAGCAATATTTTGTAAATGGTGATGAGCATTTGACATTAGGCTATTGTAAATTACAAACTGACCCACTAAAAAGTGAAAAATAAAAAAAAAATTACAAAAAAAAAACAACCGACTTCCAAAAAAACACTACAAAGTGAAAAATAACTTTAATTTCGGAAGTCGGTGGCAAAAAACTAAAATACAGATCCAAAGCCACCGACTTCCGAAATCAAAGTTATTTTTCACTTTGTAGTGTTTTTTTGGAAGTCGGTTGTTTTTTTTTAATAAATGCTTACTTATCTCATATTATTATTTTGTTAATTTTTTCGCAAGTGGTACGAAAAGTAGAATATTTTCCTCGGTGATAAAGCTGTCTTAGTCTTGGGTGAACTTCGTCATCCGCGACAGAAGACACTGCTTTATCCCCTTGGTTAATAATCTACTATTTGTTCATTCTCCCGAATTAGCTTATCTACTGACAGGTCAAATGAGTTAATTTAATTGTTTATTTTATTTGACAGTCTGAAGTCAATTTTATTTTAATTTTCATGTATTAGTGACATAATCTAGTTGTATTGCAATAAGTGGTTAGCTAATCACTATTGCCCCTATTGTTATTCTTTCCTGAGCAACCGGCAGCAAGTTCGTCATGCTCCCTGAGATGTCACTGCTTGCGCCTTGCGGTAGCGTCGGGGGTCGGGTTGCCTCCCCCCCTCGACTACGAGGGGGGTGATGGCTGATCTTTGCGTTATGCTCGTGAACTGCTGCTTATGGCGACTGGTCGTCTTGCTGACTATGGTTTTGTTGTTGTTATTAATAATGAACTGTTTATTTATTTTACTTCGATGGTGCTAGTTTATCATTAGTGACTTTAAGTTACAGCTAAGTATAGCTCTATGTAAGCGGGCACGCCCGTTATATCTGGAGGCTTTTTTTTAGGTTTTAAGTTCTGTTTACGTTTTTATTTGTGCTCGAGTATAGTTTTCGATTTTTTTTTTGTTGGTATAGTGGCGTGTGCTAGCTTAAGGCAAATAATTTAATTTAATGTTTTGTGTTGCGTAATGTAAATTATTTTACATACTATGAATAGAATTAAGTTTTACTAACTGAACAAACAGCTGTGCTGCTGGATAGTTTGTTGCGCCACTTCTTCTTC
This sequence comes from Tiliacea citrago, assembly GCA_963921375.1. Lineage (NCBI taxonomy): Eukaryota > Metazoa > Arthropoda > Insecta > Lepidoptera > Noctuidae > Tiliacea > Tiliacea citrago. Next base: position 14,410,040 of record OY992809.1, on the reverse strand, counting down.
CCAGCTAAAGCTCTAGGAAGTGGTGAAAGGTGGTCGTTTTTGGAGGACTGTCTTATGTAATTTTGACGTTCGAAAAGTGGTGATTATCACCTCAGCCTAGTTTGAATAAATTACTTCTGATTTGATTAGATTGATTAGAATGTAATGTGGTCCCAGACGGTGCAGGCGGCGCTGCAGACGGCCGCGGCCGAGCGCAGCACCGTCATCATCGCGCACCGCCTGGCCACCGTGCGCCACGCCGACGTCATCTGCGTCGTAGATAAAGGTGGGTATCCTGCGCTTTGATTGGTGGCTACTGCTTCAGAACCTAGAAACAGCCATTAAGAGTCTAACACAGTCTTTGAAAGAACAAATAAGACAAAACTAACCTGTTAGGTCGTCAAATACATTTTACCTCTGACAGCAGCAGCCCACCAGCGACCTTATGAGGTAAAATAACTGTGAAGTTGTGTGGCTCAAGGGGTGTCGTGTTACTAATTAATTGGGTTGCGTAGGTCAGATAGGCAGTCGCTCAATGTTTAATACTGGTGTTCAGCTGCATCCGGTTAGACCGAAAGCCGACCACGACATAGTTGGGAAAGGCTAAGCAGAGATTATGATGCTAAAGTCAAGGTCAAAGTAACTGAGTTGCCAGGAACACGGTACATAGGATGTTCATTCCAGTGTTTCTTTCGGGCAAAATTCTCCAGGGGGGCGGTTAAGAGATCTGGGGGTAGTAAATAAAGGAAACAAAGTAATATTTAAAATCAATTCCAATTATTATTAATATTTTAATGGATAAAAGATGCCTATGCTGAACCAAAATTGTCAATGTAACATTGTAAATCGCCACGAAGAATAATATTCTTTACAAAAATATTATTATTCGTGGCTTTTTCGCATTTTTGGCTGAATCGCGAGTAATCGCGACACCGCCGCCACTAACACTCGAGTGTTCGATTAAGACGGCCTTATGGGACTACCGTTAGTTAGATAAGGACACAGCTATAATTTTCATTCTACAAATTTCGCGAAATTACTATCTATAAACAGCTGTTTAGAGTTTGGGATAGCGTTAGAGGATATACGATAGGCGATATTCTCGAAAGTGTGTCGTTCTTTCTAGGCGCTATTCTGATTTCTGATTACTTTAATATGTCATGCAATACTCAATTCCTGATTGGCTGATTGAGTGCCACGACACGTCAATAAAGGGTTCCCAGCTCTAAAATGATAGCAGGTTTAAATAATTTGTCAAATTGTAGGGATATTCGTCGCGAATATACGTAGGTAAATCTGCTGTAGACGCAAAGTGAGCGAGCGGCAACCTATTGCTATTGATTAGGTTCCAAACGTTCCGGGGCGGCAGTACCTGAAAGACACATTTAATTTTTGTGTTGATTGGTAAACTCAAGCAACTTTGAGAAACCATTACGTTACGTTGCATTTTGGATGTGTGTCTAGGGCTATGGACTATTTCTATAAATTTTTGTTTGGCAATGGGTGCGTATTATTTTGTATTTTACGATGCCCACCACCAAAAATAGAGTTCTCAATTAAAACATACCTACTTCATATTATTTTCTTCTCTATCAACGTTACTCTTTATGTTACAGGCGTAGTTGCGGAGAGCGGTTCGCACGACGAGCTGGTGAGACGCCGCGGTCTGTACTGGACGCTGTTGCAGCAACAAGCGCCCGGCGACGCGCACGCAACGTGACGCACAACGTTACATGCAACATCTGTGACGTACCGCAACGTGTTGCGGGTACATATCGACTGATTTCATGTTTAGGATAATAAATTGGCTTAAAATAGGATAAATGGCTTATAAAAGGCTTGAAATTAAAATCGGAAATACACAATGTTGGTCACACAGTGCGCGGAATCGCAGCGTCATGACAAGGCGGTACTACGTGGCGCCGAAAGTGCGTTGAGCGCATAAATTCTGTCACACTGTCAAAGCCGTCAGATTCTATATGTTAATAGTGACTGTAGATTTGTTTTCCTAAGAAAGCGGTGAACGGTCACACAGTAACGGCTCCAAATACAGAGCATTTTTTGATACCTTTATGTGAAATACTGATCAAAATGACAGATTTTTACGGCCGTTACAATATAACGAGCGGCTCTCTTAGAAAACGTGTCGTGTCACCGCGCGGAGCTTCTTGGTGGAGGTAGCTGCGGCCCCAGCATTATGCATGCATACTACCGATATTCTAAAACTTAACATGTGATAATAATTCTACTAGCTGTGAATTGAAACTGATGATTAATTATTTTGTAATAATTATTATTATAGATATACAGCGTGTCGTAAATAAAAGATCACTCTAAACATGTAGGTACTTGTATTTTAATTGACAGATCAAATAAATCTAGTGTACCTACAGTCACAAAAATTAATTGTTAGTCAAATTGACACCCTACATCTATTTGCCATGTTATAGCTATTTCATAAACACACACAGTTGTGATTTGAATATTTATACAGACAATTTAAGTTGATAGTCAATATGCTTAACAATTAATTGCTTTGGCGGAATAAAGTAAATATAAATAAATAAAACATATTGGTGATTGATCTTACATCACCATCAAAATCAAAGTGATCTTTATTATCGTTACAATAAGGTTGCTGTTAGATTCCTGCTGTCAGAGGTAAAATAACTTTGAAAGGACTGTAGTGTAGCGTCACCCTGTATAGTTAAGACATTACTAAGTACATATCGTATAGCTATTTGTTGTGTTCACTAGCTCGCTACTTGCGAGGTTGGCGTAGATTTACTAATTATTTTTAGGTAGGTAAGTTTGTCAAAACCAAATAGGTACCTGTAGGTAAAATCGTATTGTGAAGAGACTCCTTAATTTAAGCCAAGAATACTCACCCCGGTAACGTGTCTATGGTATGGAAGTATGCTCTGATCCAAAAGTATTTGATGAAAATGTATACAAATGGATCAGAGATCATCATTTTCGTCTATGATTTTTCAAAAACAATTTAATAATGTTATTCAAACACTAATTGTTAGAAAAAGTGATGAGATTTAAAGTTGAAACCTAAATACAGACGAATGTGTCAATAATTCCCATTAGTGAATGATTGCGTAAGAATTTAACCTGAACAGGATTTGTTCCAGATGCGTTTGGAGCAGACCATGCTTACATGCCATTGCCATTGTGACATGTTGACACCAATCAATAGTGTTGTACCAGTCACTGGCTGTATATTCCTGGCTTAATAAATAGTTTTCTGTGATTGTGAATCTCTTGTATTTATTGTATTTCACACCAACATTTTAGCTTAAACTCGACAAAAAATTGAGGCGCATATTGGGCTCTTTCTGAACAGTTAACGAAACTGAACCGTCACGCACCGGTCGGTGACGCTGAATCTCGTGTATCTACTCGGCGTTGAATCGTGTATACTCGGCTCATAAGTTTTCACTTCTGTCGTGTGATCTTAAGCACACCCTCGTTTGTTTTATTTTACAATATAACCAGTTAGCTAAACAGAAAAAAAAATTAAGGAAGAATTTGGACAAAAAATATCGTAATAAAAAAACTGTAGTCAAATAAAAAACATAATTTATAGACAGCGCCGTTAAAGTTTTATATAAGTATTATATATTAAATTAGATAATAATTTTACTTTAAGTATTCAAACTAATTTTGAGGAAATTTCTAAGAAATGTGATCAGTGCAATTATAATTATGTAAGTTTATTAGAAGCAAATAAAACACTTTGAATATACTTAAATACTTTGTTTTATTAATTCAATATTATTTACAATTATTTTACCATCGGGAAACATATGGGTTGATGGCTAGTTCAAACAATAAGACTTCTCTTCTATACGTAAACTACATGGGGGTAGGCAGAAACTACAGAACGCTACCTGCTAAGATCCTTACATATTCATGTTGCTTCGTTTAAGTTCATACATCAGGTCATACACGCCGGTTGCGCGTACTACGCACCTGACCCTTCTGAAGAACCTTCTCTTCTATCTTCCAATTTTATGAATACCAAAATACAGGATGAAAAGTCTTTAGGTGTCCTTATCCAGCTCCCAGGCTATAGTTATATATGCGAAACCTGAAACACATGTCTAGTATTTTTATGTAACGAATCTATGTACAAAATTTCAAAACTGTATCATGAAAAATCACAAAGTTATAAGAATGTTATGTTACCGGGTTGTCCGTACAAAAACGTGCTAACGGCGCCCGCGCGCTTCTAGGGTCGTCTTGCGCTCATTGATAATAATTGGGCAGTAGGTACCTAACCGTACGGCGATTGTATTGTAAGTAATTAAATGGTAATAACATTTTCCATCACACTTAAATATTTTTGGGACAAAATATGACATGGTGTAAAAGTTATTGAAATCGATTCAGTTCCTTATTCTTAACAAACTATATTCAGGTTTCGCATATACTAAAAATAATGTTGTATATGGCGTATGTTTCCTTTTCATTTCTCATACTTGGAAAATACGTCTTGAAGTTACCTGATCAGAGGGATGAAAACAGTAGTTTTCGTCCTGGGCAACGATTTTCCCTGCTGTCAAAAAATTAAAAAACTATGCAAACCATGTCCCCTTTTTATAGGTACAGCCACCCACGTACAAACCTACGTACAGAAATAAAAATCATTTATCAAAAATAATTTGTATCTTCGTAAATAAAAAAGTAACCGGTTTCAAGCCCTGCTGCCTTTTCCCAACTATGTTGTGGTCGGCTTCCAGTATAACTGGATGCAGCTGAATGCCAGGTTTTTACATGGAGCGACTGCCTGTCTGCCTCCACAACCCAGTTACTGGGTAACACGATAAAGTCCAAGTCAAATTATTTATTTCAAATAGGCACATAAAAGGCACTTTTGAACGTCAAAATGTTCAAAAAATAGAATTGATTCTAGTTGCCCCCTCCAAAAGGTAGTTTCGTATGGAGAAGAATGAGCAAGATACTCCACCGTTACTCTTTTAAAAATGTTTTACAATATTTTGTTTAAGTACATTAAATATGATTATATACCACAATAGGTAAAAAGAATTAAGCAATGAAAAATAACTTAATTATGAGATAGATACATGGTGCTCACATATTTACAAACATCGTAAAAGTATGTTTTCCTAAAAAAATTGAATTAATAAGTCAGTGTGGGAGTTTAGGTAATCACAGAATGTAAAATCAATGTCATAAAAATAACAAATTATACAATTATAATAGCACCCAGTTTGATTCTGACTCCAGATTGTCCTATGGAGCTGGACCAGCATGTTTCCAAGCATTCCTATCTTGGATATAATCCTCTAACTTGTAATATGCTTGTTTACAAAGTGTACTTTTAATATGTGTTTTAAATTGTCTTTCATTTAATTGCAATATATCACAAGGTATTTTGTTGTAACATTTAACATAGTAGGTACCCCATACAAGATGTATGTACTTTAGATAATCTGAAAATACCGCGGTTAGACTGGTTGTCATACTTTCGGGCTTCTGACTACCCCGTGTGATACCTCTTAATAAGCTTGATGTCATATTAATAAGTTAGACAGGTCATAAAACTTGAATAGGAAAGTTATGTTTTGTTTGGTCAACACTAAAAACATACAAGACATAACATCACGCCTGTAATCCCCAAAGGTTAAGACAGAGGCGTAACTATAGTAAACCCTACATTTCGCCAGTTATGTTCCAAAAAACTTGATTGTTTTAATTGTTCTCCTGTCTTCCTCAACCCGTCTCCATGCTGTTATCATCTAACCTCACAAGCTTAGGTTGTAGCACAGTGTCATGCATTCCGTCTATCTGTATGACCAGCGCGTTCTGTCGGATGTCCGACATGCGTTGGAGGCGGCCGGACGCTTGTAGGATATCCGATATGGGTTGGACGGCGATAGACGGATCGTGTGGAATGTCCGAAATGTGTATGACGCCAGCCGACGACTTTTGTCGGATGCCTAACCCTAACGTGCGCTGGCAACCGGCCGGCGACTTTTGTAGGGCATTCGATGTGCTTGGGATACCTGATGACGACTTTTGTTGAATGGCAGCAGATGTCCGTTTGACGGTATCCGACGACAGTTGTATGTTGATGTTCGAAATACTTTGTAAGCCTACCAGCGACGTGTTTGGTTTGCTCGACGTACCTTGGATGGCGACCGGCGACTTTTTTCGGAAGTCCAACGTGCTTTTGACGCCCACTGACGACTTTTGTAAGACATCTGACGTGTCTGGGATACCGACCGACGAATTTTCTTGCATGATTAACGTGCGTTTGACGCTGACTGACGAATTTTGTATGTCTGACGTGGTTTGGGCGCTAACCAGCGACTTTGGTCGGTTATAATCACTTTTGACGACCAATATTTTTCGGTTGGGTTTCTTCTTTACTATGGCGGTGTTGGAGCTCTGGATCTGTGAGTGATAAAAATCATTATTTAGATATAATGCCAACAGTGACAGAAATGTTATCTACGCTCATATCGTAAAGTTCTAATGAATTAAATTAAAATTCATTTATTACAGAAGGCAGGGATCCATATAGGTGTTACCCGTGGTCCCTCCCGTAGTCCCATGGAATGGACCACGGGTATTTTTTTTACCCATGGTCCCTTCGAGAAATACAATGCTGCCAAATTAAAACCATCTACTGTTATTGAATCATTTGGGTTGGGTTAGGTTAGGTTAGAACCTGGGCGTCGGCAGAGGGCAGATAATGCCCTCTTCCGGCCCCCCTAAATGGGTCCAGGGACGGCGGACTCGGGGACGTCCGCCGCCCCCCATCACACTGGACCCGAGGTGGCGGCGCGTAGTGTTCCACGCGCGCCCCTTTGAGACGTCGCGGGGGGGTCCAACACCTCACCCCCCCGCAGACTTGAGGTGGCCCGCAGAGGCGGGCCGACACTAGCCGGGGATCACGGAAGTAATACTAGCTCCCAAGATCCCCGGTGCAAGTGTGGGAAGGGAACACCGGGGTGGTTTTTAGTCAGTAAGAGTCTGACAGACCCCTCCGCCCACCCCAAGGCGGAGGACATCCATGAGGATTTTCCACCCCGGCAACAAAAAAAAAAAAAAAAAAAAAAAAAAAAAAAGGTTAGGTTAGAACCTGGCCATCGGCGAAGCGAGGACGCGAGCCAGGGAGGAGATGTTGGAGACTCTAGACGGAGATCCGTGGGGGCGCCCCTATCGTGCGGTTCGAGGGAAACTTCGAGCCGCGGCGCCTCCACTCACGGAGAGTCTCCAACCTGAGCTGCTGGAGGAGGTAGTTGCAGCCCTCTTCCCGGCAAGAGCGGAGCATACTCCGCCGCCGATGGCTTTGCCCACAGCCGCAGAGTCTGCATATGAAGAGAACGCCATCAGCGTCCCAGAGGTGACACAAGCAGAGATGGGGGCAGCCGTGACGCGGCTCCGGGCCAAGAACGTGGCTCCGGGGCCCGACGGGATCCACGGCCAAGCGCTAGCCCTCGCTCTGAAGGAGCTAGAGCCCCACTTGAGAGGACTCTACACAGCGTGCCTTGAGCAGGGCCAGTTTCCCACTTTGTGGAAATCTGGTCGTCTGGTCCTGCTCAGGAAGGCGGGGCGCCCTGCGGACTCACCGTCCGGGTACAGGCCCATAGTGTTGCTAGACGAGGTGGGTAAGATGTTTGAGCGGATAATCGCTGCCCGCCTCGTCGGCCACTTGTGCGGAGAGGGGCCTGACCTGGCCGAGAGCCAGTTCGGCTTTCGGCACGGGCGCTCCACCATCCACGCGATATCGCGGGTGAGAGTCCTGGCGGAGGAAGCGGTATCCCGGGGCGGGGTGATGTTGGCGGTGTCCTTGGACATCTCCAACGCCTTCAACACCCTGCCCTGGAGCTGTATTCGGGAGGCACTATGTTACCATCGGGTGCCTTCCTACCTCCGCCGCATCGTCGGGGCTTATTTGGCGGAGAGGTGTGTCACCTATACGGGACGTGATGGCGGAAACCAGCGCCGCATGTCGTGCGGTGTTCCACAGGGCTCGGTCGTGGGACCGCTCCTGTGGAACATCGGGTACGACTGGGTGCTGCGGGGCGAGCTCCAGCCGGGCGTGGACCTAACGTGTTATGCGGACGACACACTGGTCACGGCCCGGGGGAGCTCGTACAGGGAGGCAGCGTTGCTGGCGACGGCTGCGGTCTCACAGGTGGTGAGCCGCATACGTCGCCTAGGGCTGGAGGTTGCCCTCAACAAGTCGGAGGCCTTGATCTTTCATGGCCCCCGGCGGGCGCCGCCGCCGGGATCACACATCGTGGTCGGGGGGGCTCAAATCGCTGTCGAGTCCACCATGAAGTACCTAGGATTGGTGCTCGACAGCCGGTGGGATTTTGGCCCCCACTTCCGGCGGCTGGCGCCCAAATTGTTGGGCGCGGCTGGGGCGTTGTCAACGCTGCTTCCCAATCTGGGGGGCCCGAGCGCCGCCTGTAGGCGGCTCTACGTAGGGATCGTGCGATCGATGGCCCTTTATGGGGCCCCGATCTGGGCGGCTGACCTGACGGCCGGAAGCATCGCAGTCCTGCGGAAGCCGCAGAGAGCGATGGCCGTCAGAGTCATCAGGGGATATCGCACGATCTCCTACGAGGCGGCTTGCGTACTGGCCGGATCCCCGCCCTGGGACCTCGAGGCGAAAGTACTCGCGTCACTGTATCGGTGGCGCGAGGAAGCGAGGGCGCGGGGCGAGTGGCTGATGCAGCGACATGTGGAGTTGCGTCGGTCACAGCTTCGCGCAGCCCTGGTGGCGGAATGGCGGGACAGGCTTTCACGCCCTACCGCCGGCCTCGCCACCATCGAGGCGGTCCGGCCGGTACTCGAGCCCTGGCTCGGGAGGAGGCACGGCTCCCTGTCGTTTCGGGTGACGCAGGTGCTCTCGGGGCATGGTTGCTTCGGGAAGTACCTGTGTCGCATAAACAGGGAGCCGGACGCCCGGTGTCACCACTGCGTCGACTGCCGGGAGGACACGGCGCGGCATACGCTGGCAGAGTGTGCCGCTTGGGAGGAGCCTCGCCGTGCCCTCATCTCAGGAGTAGGCAGTGACCTATCGCTGCCGGCCGTGGTCGAGTCGATGGCCGGCAGCGAGGAGTCCTGGGACGCGGTGGTATCCTTCTGCGAAACAGTCGTGTCGCAGAAGGAGGCTGCGGAAAGGGAGCGGGAGATCTCGTCCGCTCACCCGGCCCGCAGCAGGCGCACTGGGCGTCGGCAGAGGGCAGACAATGCCCTCTTCCGGCCCCCCTAAATGGGTCCAGGGACGGCGGACTCGGGGACGTCCGCCGCCCCCTATCACGCTGGACCCGAGGTGGCGGCGCGTAGTGTTCCACGCGCGCCCCTTTGAGACGTCGCGGGGGGGTCTAACACCTCACCCCCCCCGCAGACTTGAGGTGGCCCGCAGAGGCGGGCCGGCACTAGCCGGGGATCACGGAAGTAATACTAGCTCCCAAGATCCCCGGTGCAAGTGTGAGAAGGGAACACCGGGGTGGTTTTTAGTCAGTAAGAGTCTGACAGACCCCTCCGCCCACCCCAGGGCGGAGGACATCCATGAGGATTTTCCACCCCGGCAACAAAAAAAAAAAAAAAAAAAGGTTAGGTTAGAACCCGAGGTGGCGGCGCGTAGTGTTCCACGCGCGCCCCTTTGAGACGTCGCGGGAGGGTTCTAACACCTCACCTCATCAGAGTCTGACAGACCCCTCCGCCCACCCCAGGGCGGAGGACATCCATGAGGATTTTCCACCCCGTGAAAAAAAAAAAAAAAAAGGTTAGGTTAGAACAGTGATCAGATTCCCTCTATTTTTGGTGAATCATTTTGAATGTTTCAAGTTAGTTACTTGAAGAACTAACGTTCTACCATTTTAATTTGGTAGCATTGTATTTCTCGAAGGGACCACGGGTAAAAGAAATACCCATGGACCCGGTAATGGGTCGACCCACCAGGACCACGGGTATCGAGTGATCCATATTATGTTAGTATTACAAAAACAACTTATATTCTAGTGTTAGTAGTAGGTATAAAATAAAATACAATAATGCATACTCCACGCAGAGGACGACCAGTTAAGAAAACATGTTTCCTATCCGAGCAACCTCCGCATAAAATGCCGAATATTTGGAGTATAGCTCTCCGCTACAGCTCTCAGGATATACTTGCGACTACCTCGCACTCTGCTCAGCAGCGACGCGGGTTTTTTACGAATTATAGCTTGAAAGCCATTTGTGTGGGTCTCAGCAAACGTTTCCGAAGCGCTGCAGAAACGGGACAGTCGCAACAACATCCTGAATGAAAGCACCCCCTATCCTGTTTTTTTAATGCATTATTATATTGTACGCGCAGGGCATCCAGCGATCTCTTGGTGTACTTGACCCATAGATTGGTCGTATAAAAGCTCTGATAGTAGGCCTTGACAAGCGTATTTTTTACTTGGTCAGAGCACCGAGCAAATCTACGGGCCAACATGTTACCTCTGACCGCTAAAGCCCTACGCTCCCTCTCTATGTCTATATCACCCCTAAGGTCGTCGGTGATGAAATGTCCAAGATATTTAAATTTAGACACTCTGTTTAACGGGAGCCCATTCAGCTTTATTATTTCCGGAACAGAGTCCGGACACCTACCCGCGGCCTTAAAAATCATATATTCACTCTTGGTGACATTATAAATCAGTCCGTGTGAGGCAGCGAATTGCTCAAAGTGTGTGAGAATTATTTCTCACACACTTTGAGCAATTCTCTGATTGGCCATGCAGTTGGGCGCAGCAGCACCATATCGCCCGCGTAGTTGATGTTATTGACGCTTACTCCATTTACTCGACATCCAATACTCATGCTGCTGCGCTCAGTGATGAGGCCATCAACATACAGATTGAAAAGCCTAGAGGATGTCAAACCACCCTTGTCTCACACCGCATTCCAATCTATATATATGTCGATCTATATTTTGATATTGGTGCATCGAGCATTCATAGCATACAGACGTGCTCATCAATGCATAATAAAAGTCAAATAAATTAACGTTTGCATAAATAGTGACCTAGTTTTAGTGTATTAGCGTGTTATACAGAGAAACATTTTAAGTGACAAGTTAAAATAATGAACTGATTGGATTACTTGTTATAATATTCTGATATATGGAAGGCAGTCCCTTTAATCGGAGCGCCATGATACGACGCAGCCCTCCACCAACACCGACCCCGGTACCGAACCCGGGACCGACATAGCCCCAACAACCAAGACAAGACCAAGACGAGAAAATAGAAGTAGTGTCCACTCCGGAGATCCAGAACTGGATGGGATCTATTGAGCAGTGCCTGAATGAGGTTTGTGCTATTTCTTCTGAGGGAAAGTTAAACGCTGAGCAGAAGCTAAAAATAAGCACTCTTTGCCGAAAAGTTGGACACGGAGTTTCGCAAATGGCTGTTCAATACCAGTCGCTTAAGCAAAAAGCTATACAAACCCATACTTCCCTTAAAACCATGACCGAAGCTGGAGACCTATCGGACTGTCTAACGGAGATGAACCGGACGATCCAGGAGTCCTGTACGCAGCAGGGTGCGGCTACTACGTATTTTGTAGAAATGGTGAAGAAAGGATCCAACACCTTCCTTCGTCCTAATACTTTTAGCTCCGTGGCGATTTATCCCTGTGATAAGTCAAAGACCAGTGACGATACCAAGAATATGGTCCAAAAAATCATAAGCCCTGGAGAAATGAAGCTGAAAGTACGAGGTGTACGCAAAATAGGAAAAGGGGGACTTATAATCAGCACTGAGACCAAACATGACCTAGATAAGCTCAAGCAAACGGTCCAACTCGCTTCGTCAGGGCTTACCGTCGACGAACCTCAAAAGCGCAAACCTCGTATTATAGTTATAGGAATTCCCAGATCAATGGCGGAAAATGAGGTTTATAAACGTATTTATGAACAAAACTTGTCCGAAAAACTGCCGACTATGTCCCAAGATACATTTATGACCTCAATAAAACTGAGCCACAAATCTGGTAGGAAAGATGCTGAGAATTGAAACTACATTATAGAAGTTCCAGCCGTCATTCGTAAGGCCCTCATCACACAAGACCGATTATTTATAAATTGGACGTCCTGCCCGGTACGAGACTTCACGCTGGTAACTAGATGTTACAAGTGCCAGCAGTACGGTCATGCAGCCAAAACTTGCAAAATTGCTGCCCCCACATGTGGACATTGCGGGGAAGAAGGGCACACAATCCAAGATTGCGCAAAGAAAGCAAATCCGCCAAAATGTTCTACAGTCATGTTCGCGCTTTAAAAAACAAGCCAACCACAAGACGGGAGACACAGATTGCCCGGCTAAAAAAGCAGCCGAATACAGGTATATTAATTCGATAGACTATGAAGGCGCCTCAGAGCGCCACATATTTTGTTAGTTTTAGTTTAATATGGATGATAACTTAATTACCGATATAGATAACACATTTTTAACTGTGTCAAAGTCATGTGACGTTGAGGACTGCAGACAATATCTTTCCGACTATCAAAATTCACTAACCATACTGACTCAAAACATTCGAAGTATTTATAAAAACATAGATAGCTTTAACACTTTCCTTTATAGACTTAACTTTGATTGTGATATAATGGTACTTACCGAGTGCTGGCTATCAAATCGCTACGATAATCTCCCAGTAATACCAGGGTACAATTTATTGCATACCACAATAAACCAAAATCAAAATGATGAGGTGGTAGTTTTTGCTAAGCAATGACTAAAGGTCACAGTCGAGGAACATACTCTACAAGACTGTATGTGTAACTGTTTAGTCATCAAAATTGCTAAAACCACAGCGATAATCGCTATGTATAGATCCCCTTCCGCTAGAAACTTAGATCCTTTTAACAATTCATTAAACCAGATTTTTCAAGAACTAAGCCCTTTTAAAAATGTTATACTAACAGGGGATTTAAATATAAATATTGGCTTCGAAAACTGCGATGCAGGTACCCAAGATTACCTTAATATCTGCTCATACCATGGTTTTCTCCCGCTCACACATTGCCTACTCATCAGAGCGGCTCCTGCCTCGATCATATGATGATCATACTAGCCTATCATATATTACGCTTGTTACTAACTCCACAATTACTGACCATCACGCTGACCTACTTACCGTAAATTTAACGCTGCCTAAGCTAAATCGTCCCCAGACCGTGAGCAAATTAAACGTAAACAAACTCGAATATGATTTATGCAAACTTGATTTTTACCTACTTTACAATACTGCTGACGCTAATTTGGCTTTATCGTACTTAATAAAACATGTCCAACAAGCAATATTACGTAACACGACAGTTTCTGCAGTAAACAAGAAACTTTATAATATCAAACCGTGGATTTCTCCTGGACTAATTCGGTGTATAAGACACAGAGATAAACTTCATCAAAAAACAAAGAGATACCCTGATAATCTAATAATTCAAACCACCTATAAAAGATGCAGGAATTCTTGCAACAATCTCCTAAAGAATTTAAAAAATAATTACGATAAAAATTAATTAAATAAAGCAGGTAACAATAGTAAGCAACTTTGGAAACATATTAAAAATGTCACTAATATGTCTAAACAGCGTGAATCAAATTCGAGTTTATTGCTTACTAATCCTTCACCACTCTTGTCAGCTAACAATGTAAATAACTTTTTTGTAAATGTTGGAAAAACTCTTGCCGAACAGATTCCGAAACATTGTGACCAACCACCTTTCCAAAATCCAAGTAATGGCTGTAACCCGAAATCCTTTGCTATGTTAGACACCGATGAAGATGAAATAAACCGAATCATTTCTGGGCTAAAAGATGACTGTGCAGTTGGATGGGATAATATAAGCAATAAGATCCTTAAACTCGTTAGGCGTATTTTGGTACCTCCTTTAACGCATATATTTCGAATCTTTCTTTCCGAAGGAATTTTCCCTAGTTGTCTAAAAAAAGCAGTTGTGATCCCTATCTTTAAATCTGGAAAAAGAATTAGTTAATAATTATAGACCAATATCCATACTCTCCTCGATATCAAAAATACTAGAGAAAATTATAAACAGTAGACTAGTTAATTACCTAGAAAAAAACAACTGCCTAGCCCCTGCGCAATTTGGCTTCAGAGCCAAACTATCGACAGCCGACGCGGTGCATGGCTTGACTGATTATATTTCAGAAGAACTCGGCAAAGGAAAGCAGACCCTGGGAGTCTTCCTTGATTTAGCCAAGGCCTTCGACACGGTATCTGTTTCTGTTTTTCTAAACAAATTAGAGACGTTAGGAGTAAGGGGAACGCCGCTGAAATTATTTGCTGACTATTTAGGGGGCCGGTACCAATGTGTTAGAATAGATAATACTACGAGCGATGAGCAGAAAAATACTGGTTTTGGTATTCCTCAGGGGAGGATTCCACTGGGTCCCACGCTATTTCTGATTTATATTAACGACCTGTGTAGTCTTAATATTCCAGACGGCAAAATTATATCTTATGCCGACGACACGGCGTTAATATTTACCGCTAAAACCAGTAGCGAACTGTTCGAAATCGCTCAACTAGGTTTTAATACTGTAACTAATTGGCTTCAAAGCAATTTACTAACATTAAATGCTGACAAAACAAAATATATTCAATTCTCCATGCGCAAGCCTCAACTTAACATTACTAACCCTCATCTATATGCCCATCAGTGTGGAAACCGTACAGTCAACATGTGTAATTGTCCTTTTATCCTCAAAACGAGCAACTTAAAATACCTTGGGGTAATAATAGATGACACACTCTCTTTTAAAAAACATATTGAAAGTCTAGTTAAAAGAGTGCGCAAACTTGTATATGTTTCCAAAAAATTACGCTCATTTGCAGGTTCAAAATTAATCACACAAGTTTATTTGGCCCTATGTCAGTCTATAATTCAATATTGTCTCACCACTTGGGGTGGCGCACCAAAAACTAATTTACTTCCTCTGGAAAGAGCTCAGAGAGCAATTTTAAAAGTAGCAAACTTCCATCCCTTCTTTTTTCCCACAGATCTACTATATAAATCCTGCAGCGTACTGACGGTTCCCCAGCTTTTCATTATGCACTTAGTATTAAAACAGCACACTATGCTTACCTACAATGCTGACAATACTAACAAGAGACGGAACGATATAGTATGCTTATCTAATGCAACCTCAAAACATGTCTTTGTAGAAAGATTTTTTACATTCTTAGGTCCATTTCTGTACAATAGATTAAATAGAAAACCTAGTATTTATAAAATAAATTACTTTAGCTGTAAAAAAATTATACACAAATATTTATTAACCATAGATTATGCACAGTCAGAAGACTTACTTGTTGTCTGCAAATAGAACTGCTAACATGCTATTTTTTATTATTTAGCTAAGTTTTAATTTTAGTACTTACTTTGTAGTCATTGTTAATTTATTACATTATTTATTTAGGCACTTTTTTAGCCTGAAGCACAGGTTCAACCTAGTTCAGGCAAATATGCAACTGTGCTCTATTTTAATTGTTAAGGTTTTTATTGTACATGTGACCCTTTTATAAATAAACGATTATTTTGATTTTTTTGATTTGATTTTTGGTATGCTGAAGAGAGAGTGTTAGACCATTGTACCTGGTTCTTTTGATTGGTATACCAGTACTGGAAAATTTTCAGTGTTTCAGCAGGGGCGCCCCTGTCCCTCAACTTAAATTAAATTAAATTAAATTAGATTAAATTTTTTTATTTGACATAAAAGTACATATAGACAGGAGACACTTAATTTAAGCATGGAAATAGCGTGGTACAAAATAAACGATCAATAACCCCCATGCTAGGAAAAACCTGTGTTACAGGGGTCATCCATCCGTCCAATATGGATCTATAAGTTACTTACAAATTAGCAAAGTGCACTTTTGAAAAAACAAAATGAAAAAAAATGATTTTTAACTAGCCTAATACAAGTAATTGTGGGGATAAGAAACGGGGGGAAGAAAGTAAAAGGGGTATTAAATGAATTAATAATAAGGAAAAGGGAGTAGGTATGTATTAATATTTGTTGTTGGTGTGAGTATAACTGTGTATGCATGAGTGTAGATATGTGTGAGTGAGTGAAGAAGTGTATGTGTGAGTGGGTGCCTAATTTGTTTAAGTTATGGTTTGAGTAATTCTTCCGTATCTTCATAATGTAGAGTGAGTAGATACTCCTTAATTTTTTGTTTGCATTGGAATTTGTTCAAACAATGGATATTTAATGTGTTGTGCAGTTTATTGTAGAGTAATGCACTTAAATAACGGTTATGCCGTCGTGCAAAGGTGGTATTTGTACAAACTTTGGGACAAACGGGTTTGGGTCTTCTTCTGAGCGTAGGGTTTTTGCATTTATTGAGGGGGTTCATTTTATGTGTCCGTGTGATAGCGCAAAGCATATACATTTGGCGGACTGTCGGTACTTTAAAGTCTGAATAAACTTGCTGAGTGGGATACCTAAATGGCTTGCTTAATAGGACTTTGATTACTGCACGTTGGGCTCTTTCAGCTGGCATGAGGATTGTTTTGGCTGCACCCCCCCACGCAACGATACAGTAACTTAGTATTGATTCACATAGAGCGGTGTATACCATTTTTAGGATATCTTTGTGTGCAGAAGTTCTCAACTTTTTGAACACGTAAATGAGTTTTCTTGTGCGCGCAGACAGAGATTCAATGTGGGTCTTCCAGCTGAGAGTGGAATCAAGGTAAAGGCCGAGATACTTGACGGAGGAGACTCTCGTCACAGCCTGGCATGAACAGAGATTTATTCTGTCACGCTCGTCACAAACATGGGCTTTGATTTGTAGTGAGAGGTCAGATGGAAGGAGAGATGGTCTGGAACCAAAGGTTATAAAGTTCGTTTTGCTGACATTCAAGGTTAAGCTATTACTGCCCAACCAAATCATAACTTGGGTCAAGGAACTTTCAGCGGCCTTCCTAGCTGATTCCCAGTCGAGACCGCTGGACAGTAGAACAGTATCATCGGCGTACGTTATAATGTGAGTAGAAGGGAGAGTAAGTAGACAGAGTTCGTTAACATAGATTTGGAAGAGGAGGGGGCTGAGCAAACTTCCTTGTGGCACACCGAAATCTAGTGGTTGTTCACTGCTGATAAATCGCCTATTTTAACACACTGGGTCCGGTCTGATAGAAAATCCTTAAGCAATTTTAGAGCTGGGCCGCGTATTCCAATCTGTTCTAATTTTCCGAGTAAAATAGGGACAGAGACAGTGTCAAAAGCCTTAGACAGGTCCAAGAATATGCCGACACATTTGTGTTTACTGTCAATTTTGTTGACAACGGAGTCGAGTAGAGCCAATACAGCGTCTTCCGTCGATACCCCCTTTTTGAAGCCGTACTGGTTCTTAGCGATGATTTTATATTTGTCCAGAAAGTTGAGGAGATTTTTGTAAATAATTCTTTCCAGTATTTTTGAAATCGATGGAAGTACCGAGATTGGCCGATAATTATTTACACTGCCTCTGTCACCTGTTTTAAAGATTGGATGAACAATGGCTTTTTTGAGGGTCTTGGGGAAAGTGCCAGTGGATATTGCAAGGTTACAGATGTGCGTTATGGCTGGAACTAGTTGATGACTGGTAGATTTTATCAATTTGGGAGAGATATCATCCCAGCCAGGGGCACTTTCAACGCGGAGATCTTTAATGATAGCCTCGACCTGTTCCTCATCTGTCTCCAATAGGACAATTGAGTTAAGCATCGTGCCTGGGCGGGTGGCAGGAGTACATTGGGCATTGCTTAAGTTTTGTGGAATGTTGTTAGCCAGGTTTCTGCCGACATTGGTAAAGACCCTATTCACGGTGTTGACCGACACGATTGGGTCATTGTCTATACTAAGGAGTTCAATAGGAGCTAAAGTATTTTTATTTGTGTCAAGTACACTACGGATGGCCCCCCACATCTTTTTAGGGTTATTTTTAGCATTAGCATAAGCTTTGTGCTCATACGCAGTTTTCAGTTTTTTGAGTAAATTGTTACAAAAATTCCTGTAGCGTAAGTATGTTAGTTTTAAAATCGCGTTTTGAGGTTCCTTGTTAGATTTTTTGTGCATGACATCGCGGTTGCGTATACATCTTAGCAGACCAACCGTTATCCAGGGTTTAATAATTTTAAGTTTACAGGGGATGGTTCTATAGATGGTGTTCCTCATTAATATGGGTTTAAGGATTTCATAAAGTTTGTCCATAGAGTCTGTCAAGCGAGTCGAGTCCACAACCATTTTACTGATTTCTTATAATGGCAATACTATTATCTGTCAAACAGATTGTCACAATTTCTGTTCTAACCTCGAAGCATTCCGGTTTTTGTTGAATTTTTTAATGTTATAATGCCAAAACCTATTAAAAGTAGTGTCAGGAGCCTGCTGTTTACAATGATTAATAAATATAATCATGTAAAGATTGAATCTGATGACGTGTTAACAGAAAAACGACGACTTTTGGATGAAATTGTTTCAACAACAGGTAGGTTGGCTACAAAATGTTGATACTTTTAGCACAATTGTCTAATTTTGTTTATTTTACTATGATGTGATCACGATTTCGGTTTTGGTTTAGATTCAGACGTCGTATACATGACATTGAATCTCAATGGGGCACCTATAAGTGAAAAGTATTATAAGAGATTGTTGTCATCTTTTTTCAGCCACCTTGGATGATGAATTAATAAAAAGCACAATTGATAATTTAGTTAAGAAAGTCATAGCCATAGATGAGAATAAAAAAATGAAATCTGAAACAGACTATTTGACAAAAATTGCTGCTATGACAGGTTAGTACAGATTTATTTGTTTACATTGTTTGCATTTTCTACAAATATTATCATAAAATTTGTGCGTTTGATACTGAACTGACATATTGAACTTTCAGATTTAAGTGTGAAAACACTGCGAAGAATTAAAAAAGAAGGTGCTATTAACCAAGGCGAGTGGAACACACCGGGGAAAAAACGTCCACGACAGCCAACTGTAGCCAATCTGGATAATTTTGACTTATCAGCCATACGCAATAAAATTAATGAATTTTACTGTGTGAAAAAGCAAGTTCCAACTCTACGAAGTTTGCTTGCAGATTTAAGAGAGTCAATTGGATTTACTGGATGTCATGAAACATTGAGACAATTATTACTCAAAAATGGATTTGAATTCAAAAAAAATAAAAATGAGAGATCTCTTCTTATTGAAAAGTATGAACTAGCTGCATGGCGACATAGGTATCTCAGAGCTATTGATGAAAAGCGGAAACAAGGAAAATTAATAGTTTATCTTGATGAGACCTATGTCCACCAAAATTATAAAGTTAAAAAATCATGGCAAGGGCCATCAACAAGCGGTGTAATTGACAAAATATCGTCAGGCAAAAGACATATTGTTGTTCATGCTGGATCCGAAAAAGGTTTTGTTCCCAATGCATTATTGGTATTCAGTACTAAATCAAAAATGGCAGATAATCATGATGATATGAACAGAAATAATTTTATGAAATGGTTACGTGAAAAATTAATACCCAATTTAAGTCAGCCCAGTGTCATTGTTATGGACAACGCTAGCTACCATGTAACACAAATAAATAAGCCACCATCTATGAATGATTTAAAGGCTGACATTCAGAAATGGCTAACTGAAAATGGAATTCATTATGAAGAATTCTTTACAAAGGCTGAGCTTATGTGCCTTGTGAATGAACATAAAACAACTCCAATGTATGAAGCTGAAGAATTTTTGAAACAACATGGCCATGAGGTTTTGAAACTTCCGCCATATCATTGTGACCTGAACGCAATTGAACTCATATGGAGTTTGGCTAAAAGAAAAATAGCCAGCAAAAACTTAGGGATTCCAGGTAAAGAAATGGAGAACCTTATAAAAGAATGCTTTAATAGTGTCACAGCCAATGATTGGAAAAAATGCACAGATCACACTATTAGTGTCGAAAATAAGTATAAAGTAAGAGACAGGATATCCGAAACCGAGTTGGAACCCTTCATCATTTCTGTGCGTAATGATTCTACTGACAGTGATTTCTCATTTGAAGGCATTGAATTTCTTGATTCTGATTTTAGTTCTGATGAATAAATACCATTGAAATGCTTTTTTTTAAATTTATCCCAAGTAATTTTTTTATCAAAATTCAAGTATCAACAAGTTTTCAGCGTGCTATATCAGTGTTGACACCTGAAAGATTTTTGAATTTGCCGCCTTTTTCATGGGACTAGACTCGCTTGACAGACTCTAGCAAGATTGGGGTCATTTAAGGTTGAGATAATTGAAAAATCACAGCTTTCGATGTCGCTGATAGCACTGGATAGGTTTAGGCGGGAAGACGTGCACCTGTTTTTGTTACGGAGTGGAGCTTTAATTTCAAGGTTTAATAAAACCGCGGAGTGGTCTGTTATTGACGTTTCTACTACCAACGTGGTTGCCTTATAATTTGTTTTAAGCAAAACATGATCCAAACAGTTGTTAAGCCGAGTTGGGATCACATGGGCAGGAAGGAGACCGTGTGAGGCTATAAAATTTAGATATTGACAGGAGCGGGAGTCTGTTGTTTGGAGCAATGTTAACATTGATGTCTCCTATTATTGAAACGGTTTTACATTGCCTACAATCTGTTAATAGGTTATCTAAGCTATTCAAGAAATTGTCTATGTTATTTTGTGATGGCGGTCTATATAAAGCTATAATAGTAATATTGTTTTGGATTGTGCAGACTAGGCAGCTAGCATCGACGAATGGCGGCTCAGTAATGCTGAGGCTCAGAGTATCTTTAACGAAGACCACCACCCCATCATTCTGGTTAATAAGATTTTTGGTTTGGAAAGAGGTGTAGCCCTGTATATTTGGAATGGTCACATTTGTCTTTAACCAACACTCTGTTAAAATTAGGACATCACATTTTATTTTATTAGACACGAGTAGACAGTTTAATTCATTGAAGTTCTTGTTTAAACTTCGTATGTTGAGGTGCATGATATTCAGTGCTAGAGGGGATCTTAAGTAATCAGCACATTCATCCGGAGTACAAGCATGCGACGACGAAACGATAATACTGTCCAGCTCGTTGTTAATGTCAATGAGTGACGCCATTGATTAGTGTTATTAATCCAGGAAGTGGTGCTTGTATACAGCGAAGGGCCTGAGTGTGGCGGGGATTGGAGTCCAACACAGCAAAACAATTAAAACTAACAACTTCCAAAGTTCCGTGCAACAGAACCATTACGCAAAAACAATAGTTGGTAGAAGAATATGGTTGATAGTATGAATTTAGGCTAAGAAGAATATGCTTGCGCTCTATTTTGGTTTTGTTGTGCGAGTATGCTGAGTGTGGAGTAACGGAAGTGGTGATCAGGGGTGTGTGGGTGTATCGAGAAAGGCGTTTTCTGGTTTCTAAACAAAAGGTAATTTGTTTGGTGTGTAGGTAGTATACATGACTAAATGTTGAATTTAAAGTTAGTAATGAGGTTAAGGTCTTACAAAAATTAATAATGAATAATAGTAAAATGAACCTACTTATGATTAATAGACAGTTAAACAGCAATATAATATACACACTTGCAGAGAGCAGTCATTGAATCGCTTGCTGTTCTAAGTCCCGCAGTGTTTGCTCTGACCTAACAAGTATTTGTTTGACTCCTGTGACTTTCCTCAAGAAGATGTTGCCGTTTGAGCTCCAACAGAAGTCGTACTTGTTGGATTTCGCAAATTCCTTGGCGGTGAAAAATAGTTTCCTAGAACTGGCGGAGAGGTGTTCTGATATAAAAATCGGTCGCCGTTCCTCATTCATGCCAATGCTGCGAGTATTAAGACGATCATCTCCACTGTGCGTTTTATTGAAGTTCCGGGCCGCGGTGATTAATTGATTTTTAGTCTGGACACAAGAAAATTCAGCGGCAATCGGCCTAATCGTATCTGCTTTACCTGGTAGGCGGTACACATCGCGCAAGTCAGCACAGTTTACCTTTAAATCAACAGCTAAGCCCACTTTAGTGATTATCGAAGTGAGGTCCGACGCTGCTTCATTCTCCACGGACGGCACGTTGCGGATTTCAATGGTGGAGGGCCGGGATACACGCTGTAAATCTTGTATTTTAGATTCCATGTCTAATATACTTTTTTTGTATGTAAGGTTTTCTTTCCGGAGTGACTCAACTTGTATATACATGTCATCGTACTGCTTACTAATAAAGGAAATGTTTTTTTCTATTTCAGTGTTGGATTTTTGAATAGCCCGGTTTTGAAGCTTGAGCTCACCCAAGTCAGACGCTAGTTTGTTTAGAGATGAGCTTTGTTCGCCACACAGTTTTGTTAGGTATGCTTCTTGGTCCGTTTTCCAGTTCTTAAGCATTTGCTGTATTTCCCTTTTAAAATCCTGCAACTCAGCTCCCGAGGAGCAACAAGTCCGAGGACGCTTGTTAGAGTGCCTTGTCGTAATGTTTACATCGTCGTACGGGCTGCTCGATATCATTTGGGGAATATCGGAGTCGGACAAAGCTTGCGTAATGTTGACATTCGAAGTGTTAGGCGGCGGCGAGCGCTGTATGCGGGGCATCGTGAGCTGTATGGGTGTCGTTTAGCAAAGTGTGGTAGCGATATTATAAATTAGCGTAAAAGCACGTCACCTGTATCCAGAATTGAAGCAGATTGATTAACAACAGCTGTGTTGTAAATCACCGAGTTTAGCGAGAGTGTAAACAAATTAAAGAAATCCAAAAAGAAGCGTCCCTCTGCTGGATTCGAACTTGTGACACGGAGCGCACCACTAACTTTGGGCGACGACTTGCGCCACTAGACCGCCTGAGCTTGGTCAAACCTGTCGAATCAGGCAATCCGTTGTTAAAGTTCTACCGTGTATGTTAATGAGCTGTCTTTATAACTGTGAAGGTCATTTACCGTGACACTGCGACACAAAGAACAAAGAAACGTTCACTTTTTAAAGATTTAAAATGTTTTTGCTTATAACTCAAGTAATTGTTTGTGCACTGTTATAGTTTTTTCACTGTTTTATTTGTTGTAATGTTGTTCACCTAACACTTTAGATTTTAGACCGTTTACTGTATCAGAAACTACTTTTATTGAGAAGAAAAAACAAAAATGTACGGGAGGTGACAATAACACGTCTGCTTGCGACAACGTTCGGGCGGAGGGGCCAAAGCACATCATAGGAAACAAGATCGAAGGCCTTTGAAAAGTCAAGGAAACAGGCGTACACGATCAGTATAGTATTGATCAGTATGCTTGAGACTCAAGATAGCAGTTTCAGTTGATAGTCCAAGTTGAAACCCGAACTGTGCTTCATGAAGATTTAAAATATTTTTCAAACATGAGTCAAGCATACTGTTCAACACCTTAGCGATGACCGCGGCCAAGGAAATCGGGTGATAATTCCCTTCACTGGATATGTCCCCTACCGTTCTTAACAATGGGAACCACAACAGTTTTCAATAAACTTTCCGGTATGAATGGCTAAAACATATCTATAGAACAGTGACAAGACCCTCGGCACGTGGACCCCTGCGTATTTCAAGTGCTCGATGCTGAGTCCATCGTGACCGGGAGACTTGCCCCTGCTCGTTCCTTGTATGACTCCTTTGACTTGCTTGGCTGAGAAGTGCATAGGTTTCTCCTTTTTCTAACAACAATACTCCGCGCCTGTAGAAGGAACTGAGGGACTAATAGGAGATTGCACCTGGAAATGTTTCATAAAGAGGTTTGCAATATTCCAGTGATCACTCCCCCCCCCCCACAGTCACCGCGAGGCCAGGCCTAGTATCCAACCTGTGGATTTCCAGAATTTGCCAAAGTTCTTAGCAGCTCGTTGTTCTGTTAATATGTCCATTTTAATTTGTTCTTGACTCTTTCGGCACCACTTTAAGCGACTTTTGAATACCTTTACGAGCCTCTCGCATTTGCTCACAAATGTAACCTTGAGTCGGTCGCTTATATTCTATCCAGGTTTTAAGTTTAAGCCTAGCCGCGCTGTGAGCATCCCGTACATGCTAATTCCAGCCATACAAAGACCGATATTGTCTGTGAGGCCTAGTCTCTCGACTCCTTAGATTGTTCAGCCGCCTCACACAGAACGTTCACAATCCGATTATACAACTTATCCAGTATAACTTTATGTTCAGCCAGGCTGCATGACCCATGACTGCACTCCGTAAATTCTTGGGGGAAATCAATGTCTCGCAATTTACTATTGCACAAAACCGGTACCTGTCAATTTCAGAACAGTTTCTTTCACCCCATATAATCGCACTACGGAGCACTGTCTGAGGAGGCACTAGTTTAGACCTTACTATAGTCAAATCACATACAATATAGATGGGGAAATGATCAGAATTATATACATCCTCTTTGATACCTACATCTACAACAGTGTGCCACGCCGATAAAGATACCACAAAGTGGTCGAGCCATCTCCTACACTCATGCGCATCACTAATAAATGTGTAGTGATTACTCTCAGCATCTAGTTTTTCCCAAACCCATGACTGGTCCGTACAGAAGCTTATCAATTCATTATAAAAGTTTTCTTTGGGGTGCGCGTTAAAATTTCCCAATAAAACACGTTTTCAACATCATAACTCGCTACAATAGCACTTATCTCACTTAAAACATCAGTAAACATAGTTAAATTCTCCTGCGAGTCTGTAGGCATATAGACAGAGAAAACAATAATCGAGCGTTCCCCAGTCACTGCCTTAATGACCACAATCCATAATAAAGATAAAGCTTTGTTTCCTAAGAAATCGGTGACCGGACACACAGTACCGGCTGTCACAACACAGCGGTGACCGGTCACAGTACCGGCTGTCACAACACAGCGGTGACCGGTCACAGTGCCGGCTGTCACAACAAAGCGGTGACCGGTCACACAATGCCGGCTGTCACAACACAGCGGTGACCGGTCACAGTACCGGCTGTCACAACAAAGCCTTGACCGGTCACACAGTGCCGGCTGTCACAACACAGCGGTGACCGGTCACACAGTGCCGGCTGTCACAACAAAGCGGTGACCGGCCACACAGTGCCGGTTGTCACAACACAGCGGTGACCGGTCACACAGTGCCGGCTGTCACAACAAAGCGGTGACCGGTCACACAATGCCGGTTGTCACAACACAGCGGTGACCGGTCACACAGTGCCGGCTGTCACAACACAGAACGTGTTTTGACACCATAATGTCCAATACTGGTGAAAATTATAGCTTTTAATGACGGCTGTTATAATATGACGAAACCGCTTGCTTATGAAACCAAAAGTAGTATTTTGAAATCTAAAATGGGACCATAATGGAATTTTACAAGTTTTATTAAAACACAAAATAATGCTATAAAATAACTTTTTTCGATTAAAATACAGTTAACAATATTTTTTTGTATTATCCGCGGCTACTGTGGCGCGTAGCGGTGTGTGTTTCAGTGGCGAAACCACCGTATAACACGATTCCTACCGGCTTTCCTTCGGAAATTGGGAACACAAACTCTCAATCGTCATTGAAAAATGGCACAGTCAGTAGTGTTTAAAATGCCAAATAATAAAGTCACACTGTAGGTATTTAATACACTATACAATGAAAACATTCAAAACGCCTACATTACACTTTTTGTCTTTATATCCCAACAATAAAACATTTTGTTCTAAAATAACTCACAGAAACTGTAACTCGCAAGCGCGTCCGGCTTGCTGTGTGCAAGCCGGACGCGCCTGCGAGTTATGTTCAGTTTCTATACAAAATTGACGTCGTCAGGAGTTTATTTTAAATAGAAAATATATTTTTTCTCCGGCTCGTGTTATGTAACAGGTTCATAAAATACTATTAAAACTTCCTGATATTAACTGTTCCATATATTTAGATCTAACTGCACTATACACCTCTGCCTGCTGCAGGGAATTTAGATCTAACTGCACTACACACCTCTGCCTGCTGCAGGGAATTTGGATCTAACTGCATTATACACCTCTGCCTGCTGCAGGGAATTTAGATCTAACTGGACTATACACCTCTGCCTGCTGCAGGGAATTTAGATCTAACTGCACTATACACCTCTGCCTGCTGCAGGGAATTTAGATCTAACTGCACTATACACCTCTGCCTGCTGCAGGGAATTTAGATCTAACTGCACTATACACCTCTGCCTGCTGCAGGGAATTTAGATCTAACTGCACTATACACCTCTGCCCGCTGCAGGGAATTTAGATCTAACTGCACTATACACCTCTGCCTGCTGCAGGGAATTTAGATCTAACTGCACTATACACCTCTGCCTGCTGCAGGGAATTTAGATCTAACTGCACTATACACCTCTGCCTGCCGCAGGGAATTCAGACGTGATATTACGTTTATGTTATTTTATTCCATGTCACATGACATGGAATAAAATAACGTTATCTGACGTCATTTCACTTCACATCATCTGACGGAATGTCACGCCGTGTCATCTATCGACATGCCACGTCACATTACGTTAGTATAATTACCTGTATCCTCGGCGCGTCTACTTTTTTTCCTCCAATACTACTCGCTTCCCAATCACGTTCTCCAATAATGCTCCTGAGCGCCTCGACCTCCGTCCGTAGCTCGCTGATCTTCTTGTCCCGTCGCCTGACGAGCTGAACATAGCTGCGCATCTTCTGACGGTGTTTTCCGCAACGTATAGTTAGCTTGTTGATTTGGCTGGCTTGTATGCGAATCTGAAATTAATAAACAATAATAAACTGCTACAAGGAATGTTGGTAAATATTTGTGCAATTGATTTGTGAAGTTGTACTGAAAAAATAATAGGTTATAAAACACGCTTTAATAGAAAACTAAACTAAAAAGTAGGAAATAATTTTCAATAAGGATGAAATAATAATAGTGTTTATCAAGAAGAAGAAGTTGTTTATTTTATCGTATACTTACAAGCGTGGGGTGCTTTTTAACATGTTTTCCTAGTGATTCTGCTTTTACCAATATCTGTCAATAAAATATTTGCAAGAATTTACATTAAGCACCCCACGCTTTTTTACCATAACATAAATTTCTTGTCAATCACCATTATTATTTCAAACTTATTTAAAATTATTTTTTTTCTTTTTAGTTTAGTTTTCTATTAAAGCGTGTTTTTTAAACTATTATATATTTTCTACTTTTTTAGTTTGCTTCTCTATTATAGCGTGTTTTTTTTTGTATTATAAAATAATAAACAATTTTTTTTTTGTCGAGTTTACAAAACCCTCCAGTTGATTCTGCCAATAGTCACATGCTTGTCTCAAAGTTTAAGTCATGTATGCCTTAGTACTTGGCACAAATCACTACCTTGTCTCTGAATATGGAAAAAATAGATAATCCTGATGATCCTGGCAAGGATAATGGGACAAACTTATTAAATTATTGTATTGTCATCGATCTTTGATAAGTGTGCAAAATTTTAAATTAATCCGACGTTTTGAAGTGGTCAAAAAATCAAGTTTAAGTTTCCGTTATATTTAAAAAAACTCAAAACTCTAAGCATTTATTTCAAATAAACCAATTACAGGCAGTTTTGAATTGTCAAGGGGTTGGTCAGTCAGAGAGATGAAGCTAGTTGCCCATTCCAAAGCGTAGTACGCTTTGGAACCTACTATGGTAGTAGGTTCCTATGGAGAAGAACGGGCAAGAAACTCCACGGACACTCTTTTTAATAAAAATATTGTGACAAAGTATTGGTTACATCATTCATGTTGAAATCATACATGTGAGGACAATGTAGAAAGACGTGCACAAAAAGATAAAACCATTACCACGTACTTAGTAAATGGTAGGTACATAGTGCTCACACATGTGCTATGCAATTATACAAAATACTAAGAGATTGAATTTATACAATATAAAGATAGTATTTACAATCTTCAGCAGCTCCAACAATATTTTCGAATGCTAATCAATTAGTTTATGCGCCCTTGTGGAGCAGGACCAGCGTTAAGTCAAGCATTTTTGTCAGCGATGTAATCCCCCAACTTATAATATGCTTGGCTACATATTGTGCGGTGTGGGGAGGTATTTTATTGTAACATTTTAAACAGTACCCAATTAAGGATGAGTCTACTTTAGCCAGTTTGAAACCTGGTTGAACTAATTGGTCCCTATTTCTAGTCCCATAATTGTGTCTTTCACCTCTTTTACTGAAAAGATTTAGATTTTTCCTTACGTACATGATGATTTCATAGATATATTGACAAGGTACCGTCATGATGTTAATATCTTTAAACAGTTCCCTTAGAGAATCGCGCCTGCAGAGGCTATATAATGCTCTGATGGCTCTTTTCTGCAGAATAAAAATAGACTCGATATCTGCAGCCCGTCCCCATAGTAAAATACCGTAAGACATGATACTATGAAAGTAGCTGAAATATACTAGCCTCGCGGTATCTACATTAGTGAATTGACGGATTTTCCTCACAGCATATGCTGCTGAACTTAGCCGCCCTGCAAGAGATGTTAAATGAGGACCCCATTGCAGCCTTGAGTCTACGCCCGAGTGTCACCACTGTGTGGATCACCCGGAGGACACGGTGGAGCATACGGTGGAGGTCTGCCCAGCTTGGGCGGAGCACCGCCGTGTCCTCACGGAGGCGATCGGCGGCGGCGATCTCTCGCGTCCGGCCCTGGTTCAGGCCATGGTTCGGAGCGAGAGTGCATGGGAGGCCGTCACCTCCTTCTGCGAAGCAGTAATGCTAGCGAAGGAGGAGGCGGAAGGCGTGAGTGTGAGACAAGGTTCGCGCCCTCGCGCCCTTAGTCGCCGCAGGAGACGCCCCGGACGTCGGGAGTCGCAAGCCGATTTCCGGCCACCGTAGGCGCGGGCCTGCGGTCGGTGAGCGATGGGTAGCTCGCCGTCCGATAAGGACCAGGCCCGGGTCGACGGCGCGTTGTGTTCCACGCGCGCCTCAAAGAGATGTCAGCACAAACTGACGGGATCCATTAGGACCAATGCCCGCCAGGGTTGCGAGTTTGTCCGAAAGGGATATCGTGGCCCTGGCACACAGGCAACGGAAGGAACACGGGTGGGTTTTAGTCAGTAAAAGTCTGACACGCCCTCTCGCTCCGCCCATAGCGGGAAAAGTTATTTGATAATTTCCCGCCCGAAAAAAAAAAAAAAAAGTTTTGAGTCAATCAAAATCAAAATCTATTTTTTTTTTTTTATTTCACATAAACCTACATGGGCACTTATGAAACGTCAGAAGCTAGGTGCACGGTTCCAATTGGTCGTTTCCTATGGAGAAGACCCGGCAAGAAACTCCATGGTTACTCTTTTAAAAAAAAGTGGGCTTTAACAATGCTATAAGTTACAGTGTTAATAGGTATGGGAGGACAGTGTAGGCCCGTCAACAAGTACCAAGTACTTAACAAAATAAAAGTTAGTTTACAAAGCTACAGTCTATTAAGCCTACAACGTTCTCACATTCACAAATTAAAAAAGAATCTATATAAAATATTACTAAAGTAATAAAAATAGAAACCTACATATTTAAACCAAATGACAACATTGTCATTACAACTGTAAAAAAAAAACTGAATAGATATTCTGTCCACAAGTCACTAATATATATTTTAAATTAAAAATTGTAGGTTATGTCAAAGTATGTAAAAAACAGAAATAAAAATCGTAATTTAGGAGCAGTTAATAGACGTTCACATAGTTATGCCGTTAATGAGGTACCAGGGAAGCCACATGTGCAGAAGGAATTATTGCCAAACTTCCTTGTCTTCAACGTAGTCCTTAATCTTATAGTATGCTTTTTTGATTAGGACACGTTTGATGTGGGTTTTGAACTTTCCATCGCTAAGTTCTATAACCGACTTTGGCAACTTGTTATAGAAGCGGATACTGTTTATAAGAAACGACTTGCTTGTTTTAGTTAATCTAAATTTGGGTATCACAATTTCATGTTTACTACGTGTA
This sequence comes from Tiliacea citrago, assembly GCA_963921375.1. Classification (NCBI taxonomy): domain Eukaryota; kingdom Metazoa; phylum Arthropoda; class Insecta; order Lepidoptera; family Noctuidae; genus Tiliacea; species Tiliacea citrago. The sequence continues at coordinate 14,380,072 of OY992809.1, read as the reverse complement.
TTTATATTATGGAAATCGCTTCTTATTTTGAAAAGTCCTAAGTTTTTGCGAACATATAAAATACTTTCTAAGATATAAAGGGAAGGCAGAGTTGGTACATCAATTTCTTTGAATTTGTTTCTAAGGGACTCACGAGGACCCATTCCAGAGATCGCGCGGATTGCCCTCTTTTGTAAAATGAAAATTGAATCTACGTCAGCAGCCGATCCCCACAGCAGAATGCCATATGACATAATACTGTGGAAATAAGCAAAGTACACTAACCTAGCTGTGGCTATATCAGTTAACTGCCTTATTTTTCTTACTGCATATGCAGCTGAACTTAATCTACTTGAAAGAGCTCTAATGTGGGGACCCCATTGTAATTTTGAATCTAAAGTAATTCCTAGAAATACAGTTTCCGTAATAGCAGCTAGTTTCTTGCCGTCAAGTTTTAAATTTAGACTCACTTGGGGTACATTTGGTAATGAATACTTAAGACATTTTGTTTTGTTCGCATTAAGTAAGTCTAGCGTTATCCCAAGGAAAACAGTTTTATCGACGAACTAGCTGCGCCCCGCGGTTCCACCCGCGTAAGTTTGATCCCGTGGAAATATCGGGATAAAAAGTAGCCTATGTCTTAATCCAGGGTGGTAGCTACCTCCATACAAAATTTTATCAAAATTGGTCTAGCCGTTTGAGCGTGAAGAAGTAACAAACATCTACACACACACACTCACAAACTTTCGCCTTTATAATATTAGTGTGATTCAAGTTTCTCCCTATTCAATACTAGGTCACAATCACTACTTTTTACATTCGGTAAAGCAAATCTTGTGCATTTAGTTTATTTCCCATTTAATACTAAATAATTAGCAGTGAACCAATTTTGGACCTGCAGTAGGGCGTTATTTACGTCGTCAAGATTTGATGCCCATCTATTTATCTTAAAGATTAATGGAGTGTCAGCAAATAACACCATTTGTGGTTGGTTTTTTAATAAATGGGGTAGATCATTAATATACACTAAAAAGAGGAAAGGGCCCAATATCGAGCTTTGTGGAACACCCATTTTTACTTTTAAACCGAGTGAATTGACACCGTTTACTTGAACTTGCCGTTGTCTATCATTTAAATAAGATTTTACTAAACTTAGCGCAAGCTTACCTAGTCCGTAATGCTCAAGTTTCAAGAGTAAGGTTTCGTGATTTACGCAGTCAAATGCCTTGGAGAGGTCACAAAATATTCCTATGTCATCTTGGGCCACTTGAACATGGTATACGTACTAACATACGTATGAAGCTAATAAAAGCGTGTTAAAAACAAGATGGCAGCGTTAGTTCCGACTTTGGCCACTCACCAAAAGGGTACTTTTGTAGCGTTTTATAGATAAACAGTACTTACCAGGTTGAAACAGTCATTCCCTGCCCGAAACAGCTCTTGCTTGAGATGCAGCGGCAACGGCACTTCCACCGCCCTGGTCAATTCCGCCGGCGTGGTCACTTCGACCGGTCCTTTCACTTCCTCTGGTCCAGTAACTTCCAATTCATCCACTTCGACTTCCAACTCTTCGACTTTCACATCACTTAGTGGATCCGGGGCGTTACTCAGCGGGACCTGCGCGTTACTCAGTTGAACCATGTCTTCACTCAGCTGATCAGCGTCACTCGGCTGATCAGCGTCACTCAGCTGATCAGTGTCTTCAGCTAATGAAAGCGTGTCGTCGCTTTGTGGATCTTCTTGCTGCTTGATTGGATCCGCTTCGGATTTTATTTGCGTTATTACTGGATTGAAGTCTGGACAGAGTGTTACTTTTACTTGACATTTCTGAAGAACTGGTGACGGGCCCGATGTTACTTTAATCTGCAAAGGAACATTTACAACGTATAGTATAGACTTGAAGGTTAACCTACGCTTGCTTCGGTTGGTTCGTGGATGGGTGACAAATTGATCATCTATGACATATCGAGACTCTCCATATCTCGGAAAGCACGTTGAGCAGTCGCGTCGGTACCTGCAGTCATTCGTAAATCTTTGACAATCGTTACGGGTAGTGAGAAGCCCAAAAGTCTGACAACCAGTCTTACAAAGGGGTATCGTGTTACCCAGTAACTGGGTTGTGGAGGTCAAATAAGCAGTCGCTTCATGAAAATAACGGTATTCAGCTACATCCGGTTAGACTGAAACTCGACCCCAACACAGTTGGGAAAAGATAGGCAAAATTTTGAGTATAGAACTTTAAAATTGCGTCCGTCGTAGATAGAGAATTTTATAGATCAGCTATCAGCGCATACCTTATGAGGTAGCGATAGTGTTAGACAGTCACTTGTAAACTGGTACTAATGTAGTCGGGTTATAATTTCCAAAGAAATCGTACCGTGACAACCGTTTCGTGTGACTCCGGGTGTAGGCTAACACCTGCGGTCAGACAAAAAAAAAATGATACGCGAAGGAGATAGAGAAAATATATTTCCGTCTTACTCATACCATTGGATTTAATATGTCCCTGTCTCATTATTATTTCGACTATTGCAACCTTATAATAATAACTAAAGCATAGAAGGGCTAAAAAAAATAAGTTCTAAAACTAAAATCCGACTACTGAAAAATCACGCTCTAAAAAGTATGAAACAAGAAAATATTCTCATCTGAAATTATTATGTACAAACTATTCAATATTTATCGTCTATTAAATAAACAACTTACACGTAATATATTTTAATGTATTTAATACATATTCATAGTGATGTTCAGAAGACAGCCGTGGTCGTATGGAACTTTGCCCTAAATATTATGATCGCTTACTACTGTTAGAATGTGTTGTTTTGATAGGTTAGGTGGCATACGACCACGGCTGTCTTCTGAACATCACTATGAATATGTATTAAATACATTAAAATATATTACGTGTAAGTTGTTTATTTAATAGACGATAAATCTTATTTATATATCTATATATGTATAAATAAAAGACAAGTCCTGACTGACTGATTGATTGACTGACTCATCAACGCCCAGCCTAAACTCTTGGATCTAGAAAGCTGAAATTTTGTACAGTGGTTCTCTTTATAATGTAGACAAGGAATAAGAAAGGATTTTTGGGAATTCCACCCCTAAAGGGGTAAAATAGGGGATGGAAGTTTATATGAAAGTCCGTCAGTTTTGAAGTTAGGATCTTCAAATTTTGTGTTAGGCTGTCGATTTGAACTTAACATATACGTGTTTCAGTGTTTTTGATAATTCCACCCCCGAAGGGATAAAAAGAGGGATGAAGTTGTGTATGGAAAGTCCTTCATTTTAGAATGTAAAAATCACTAAATTTATTATCTAGGCTTATGGTCGGAAGCTAACGCAACGGAGTTGTTAGAATTTCTACCCTTAAAGGGTGAAAATGGTAAGTTAAAATCACTAATAGTTCAGCTTACGGTTTGTTTTGTTTTTTTTTAATTTTAACCCACTAGGGGGTGAAAAAGGGGATAAATTTTTGTATTGAAGTTGTTCATTCGCAAAATTTTGTATTCAAGTAAAAATAATAAACTTTACCATTTTTAGTTTTTTAAAGTTTCCCCCGAAGGGGGATTGGGAGATGTCAAAGTTTGTATAGAAGAATTTTAACTCGCAGTCCGATTAACTCCAAACTCAGTATTTATACTTACAACCAAAAATATAGAATAACGTGTATCAGGGTCCGTCTAATAGGGTGAAAAGGGCTAGTCAAAAAGGAAACCATGACTGACTGGTAACACACAGCTCAAACCACTGAACGGATTGGGTTGAAATTTGACACATAGATACTTATTATGACGTAGGCATCCGCGAAGAAGGGGTTTTAGAAAATTCGACCTTTAAGGGGGTAAAAGGGGGGATTTTGTCTGTATGAGAAATCTTATTCCTTGAGTTAATAAACCTGAAACTTGGCACGAATACTTCCGAAGTAAATTATAAAGTTGTCATTTTTGTTTTTTAATCTACAAAAGTTGTCATTTTTGTTTTTGTTTTAAAGGGGGATTGGGGTATGTCAAAGTTTGTATAGAAGAATTTTAACGCGCGGTCCGATTAACTGGAAACTCAGTATTTATACTTAAAACCAAAAATAAAGAATAAAATGTATCAACTTTTTTTAAATCTTTCCCTAACGGGATGAAAAGGGGTTGTCAATTTTACAAGGGAGGACTTTACTGCGTGGCTTGATTAACTTCAAAATTGGTATTAATACTTAGCAACAAAAATTAAGAATAACATGTATCAGTTTTTTGAAAATTGATCCCTGACGGGGTGAAAAGGGGTAGTCAATTTGACAAGGGAGGACTTTACTGCGTGGCTTGATTAACTCTAAATTATGACGTAGGCATCTGCTAAGAAGGGGTTTTTGGGAATTTGACCTTTAAAGGGGTGAAAAGACGGATTTCATTTGTATGAAATCTTATTCCTTGAGTTAATAAATCTGAAACTTGGCACGAATACTAACCTAAGTAAATTACAAAGTTAGTATTTTTTTGTTTTTTTTAATGGGGATTGGGGGATGTTAAAGTTTGTATGGAAGAGTTTTACCGCGCGATCCGATTTACTCGAAACTCGGTATTTTATATAATTATACCTATGCTATAAAAGTTTTAGGGAAGGTTTTACTGTGCGTCTTGATAAACTCCAAAGTAATTGAATAACACATGATTGAATGTTTTTCAAAAATAAACTCTTTTTGGGGTGAAAAGGGGGACACAGTTTATATCAAAATTATGTTTCCTTTGATCAATGAACTTGAAAATTGACCCGTATATTTTCTTAATAAATAAAACGACCATAAACATACATTTTTGTAAACAACCTTTTAAAGGGGGTGTTGAATTTTCTGGGAGAAAATAATTGTATGGAATGATATATCGCGCGGTTCGATTAACTTGAAACTCGGTATTTATATTAAAGATCGGAAATAAAGGAGAAGGTGTATCAGGGTTGTCAAAAAATCTACCCCTAACGGGGTGGAAGGATTTTATGTTTCGGATTGGCGCAAAAATGGCTGAACGAATTTAGATGAAATTTGGTAACATAGTTTATAGTTTATATTCTGTAACATTTTTCCGACATCCACGCGGGCGAAGCAGCGGGCAAAAGCTAGTATTGAATATTTTGTACATAATAATTTCAGATGAGAATATTTTCTTGTTTCATACTTTTTAGAGCGTGATTTTTCAGTAGTCGGGTTTTAGTTTTAGAACTTATTTTTTATTTAAATTATTTTGGGGTTATGATTTCGTGATAAAGTATTTGCAGAGGCACTTTAAATATTTTTTTGGTTAGGTTCATTCGAGTGCACCTCATTCATTGATTCATTAGGTTTAATGTTTTATATGTACCTACCTGTGTAATATACCAAACATATACCATAGGTTTATGTTTCGAAATTTGAAAGACTTCATAACCTTTCAGTTGTGTAGGTTTGGAGAGAAAATATTTATGTTTGTTGTTGTTTATGATTTTATAGAAATTATACCTAATTATTGGGTGCATGCAAGCAAAGCCATGAGCAACAGCTGACAATATATATATTTTTGAAATGTGCTAATTAAGGCCTTTCATTTGATACCAAACACGGCATGAATAAACAATTTTTTTTTATTAGGCTTTGACTTTATGTCCGCTAGAGGGCGCCATATTGAATTTAATGTGACCTCACATAGCCTATAACCAGCGGACGATCAAGACGCTTCCAACAATACCTCATTTGTCAAATTATGATAAGCAGTTTAGAAGTAATGAGGGAACAGATGAACATACATACACATTAGGTTGGGGAAAAAGTCTTTTCGCATTATACAATGTATGAACTTGTAATAAAATCTCTTTGGCTATACTATTTGTATCTGGCTGGTTTTGGTATCATTGAAAGTTTAAATTTTAAAGAACATAATTCCAAATTCAAATTAGGAAAATGTATAATTTTCATTTGTTTTTCGTACTGTCAAGATGAGTGAATCTAATGAAGAAATTAGGTACACATTATACGATACATTTTAAAATTTGACTACAAAAAAGGTAAAGATGCAACGCAAGCCGCGAAAAAAATTTGCGATGTTTATGGACCTAGTGCAGTGTCTGTGAGAGTTAAAAGTTCCGGGTTAACTCGCAACAAGGTGATGTTGTGTGTGTGGTGGGATTGGAAGGGCATTATTCATTATGAGCTGTTACCACCAGGCAGGACCATCGATTCTGAACTCTACTGCGAACAACTGATGAGATTAAAGCAAGAAGTTGAGAGAAAGCGGCCGGAATTAATCAACAGAAGGGGTGTGGTTTTTCATCATGATAACGCTAGAACTCACACATCTTTAGCCACTCAGCAAAAATTAAGAGAGTTTGGCTGGGAGCTGTTAATGCATCCGCCGTATAGTCCTGACCTTGCACCTTCAGATTTCCACCTGTTTCGGTCTCTTCAGAATTCTTTAGGCAGTGTCAGGTTAACATCACGAGAGGACTGCCAAAACCACTTGTCGCGGTATTTTGATCTGAAGTCCCAAAATTTCTATAGCAATGGGATCATGTCCCTACCTACAAGATGGCAAAAAGTTATCGAACAAAATGGTACCTACATACTTTAGTTAAATGTAAATAAACTGTATTAACGAAATGTTTTGAATTTTCTTAAAAAATACGAAGAAACTTTGTGCCCAACCTATTACATACCGAACAAAATCATAACCCTCCTTTTTGCTTCGCCGTAGTCGGGTAAAAATAGCAACTGAACTCAATATATTTGCTTCATTTTGACTTATGGAGCCACTATGATGTTAGAGAAGGACACATATTCAGAAGACGTTTCGAAATTGTCACTTTTATATTCTGTCTTGTGATGTGACCCACTAAATTTCAACGTCGATAGAATTTACAATGACATGCATCATATCATTATCTTATAATTCCAAAAATGATAACCATACCCAAAATTTATAAATTACTAACCATACATAAGTAAGAGAGAATAAATAGCATATCATATCTACATCGTGTTTTTGAAGTTCGTTCAAAATGAAACGATACTTTAATAAATAAGAACTGAAATACAGCTCTTTATGTATCCAAGTATTAAACCTGACCCGGCTAACCCCGAATGTATGTCAGGACCTGCCAAAAGTGTCAAAGCGCCTATAGTTTCTTTAATCGTGACTGAAAAATGAACGAATGAATAAATCGAATGCTGAACGTCATCAATTCATTAAATATGTGGGTCGCCAAGATACAGGCTGTGCCTAGTTTGGGACCCGCTGTTAAATAATATATAATTTTTCTGTTGGTTAAAATAGCGCCAACTGGTGGACAAAACCCTCATTGCCGTAGTAACTGATGTGTTTACTGAAAACAAAGCGGGAGACATTCGGTTTTGCTTCTAATTACTTTCTCATAATTATTTATTTGGATTTTAGATATTTACATACGATGAAAAATAATTGAAAACCAGCACAAAGGGGAAATCGATATTCTTTAAAGAAAGATAAATAGATAGATACTTTATTGTTAGCACAAATAAAATTTTTACGCACAGTTTTATTGTGAAAAAATTGCTTTTCATGTGCATTTTTTGTAATTGATTATTAATTCAAATAGTAAATGACTTTGTATAATGTTTCTAAGTACCAGAAATTAAGAGAAAAGTTTAGTAAGGTCAAATTTGAAAATGCTTTTTCTCAAATGAAGCTTTACCAGAGATTCAAGTATTCAACATGAAGTGTCTGATAAAAAAAAATGTGCCAGTTTTTGAATTCCAATGTACCACATAAAACGGCTCTATTTAATAAAAGCTTCTTTGGCATTGCATCAAAAATATACAACGAAATACCTATTGACATTCTGAGCACTAAGGAACTTCCAGTATTTAAAAATAAATTACGAAACTTTTTAATTGGTAAAGCATTCTACACAATCCAAATTTCTCGAATTATATTATTATTGATTGATTTGTTGACCATGTATTTCACTGTATTTTAATAGTTTGACATTTATACATTTATGTACTTTTAAATTCAAAATTAGTTACATTAGCCATCTAGTTTTTTTTTTAATTTGCTCGCAGTTTCGGACTTCAATTAAAGCTGTCCAACAAGGACAGCTTTAATTGAAGTCCGAAACTTTTTAATTTTTAGTGTGTAATGTCACTAACTTTGAATTTAAAGTACTGTAATAGAATACACATCTAAATAAAATTAAAATTCAGAGTCTAAGAATAATACTTTTTTTTAAATTTGTACTAGAATGTAGGGTATTTTTTTAAATAAAACAATAAAAAGTCGATGGAAAAAAATCCACAGGGCATGAGAAGTGTTTAGGGGTCTGAAAGGATAGCAGATGACCCCCCCCAATCGACCATTTCAATTTGGCACACGATGCACCAAACACCCTGTATAACGAAATTAAAAGGAAAACTATCACAGCTAAGTAGGCTTCACAAGTTAACAAGTAATAGTCGACCAACTTTAATTTGCAGTTGGAGAATTGACCGTAACATATATCGAAGTATGGGAGAGCATAATTTTCCACTACAATGTTAAGTTTGTTTTTGGGATAAATTCATCCCAACTACGGAACCCTTCATCGTGAAACTCGTTTAGTTAGCGTGTTAATCTTCCGAAGGCGGCGATTGGACATCTTTTTGACCCTTTCAAGTTCTCTATCTAACATTTTAATTCTCTTTATATCATTTATTTCTGAATTTGTTCTTGTCAGCTGTGTCAAGGATTCCTAAAACAAATAATTATATATGGTATATATCTATTCATACACGAAATCTCTTAAGGGTCCTATGGTAAAAGTTGTTCATAATGATGAGTACAAGGACCCCTTAAGAGATTTCATGTTGTATAGATACACCATAAATAGTTCTCAATATTGACACAATTTTTTTTATTAAAATTTTATTTATTTAAATAGTTATTTTTATTGTTTATTTAATGTATGTCTTACCTGACTTTGGTGTGAGATTAAAATAAATAAATAAATTTGCACACAACTATATTTCCAACTGATATAGTTAGAAGAATATGAAGCATTATGTGAACTTATATTTCTCCTTATGAAATTTTATACCTGTCTTCCCGTAATATATGTGCTTGATTGCCATTGATGGTGAGCAGTGCCTTGAATTTGTAGAGCTGCGTTATGCCCTTTTTCACAGACTTCCATAAGTACATCCTGTAATGTAATAAATCAAGTGTTTGTTTGAACGGGATACTACAACAAAACAAACAAACAAAAAAAATGCAAATAAAATACTTTAAATCAGATCATATTATTATATCAGACCATTTCATCTGTTCTATCCACAATACATAATGTCAATGACAAAGGTTATTTCACCGTAGGCTACGCCGACGACATAACCATAATAATAAATGGCACCCACGAAAACACCTTATGTAACCTAATGCGCCAGGCTTTGAAAATAGTAGAAGACTGGTGCAACAAACACCAATTGTCAGTAAATCCGACAAAAACCGAACTGATTCTCTTCACAAAAAAGAGGAAGCTGGCGACACTACAACTGCCACGACTCTTTGGAACTACCCTAAGCCTATCAACCGAAACCAAATACCTGGGCATCTATTTGGACAAACAGCTGAACTGGGCAAAACATACCAACTACATTACCACAAAAGCCAGTGTATCCTTGTGGCAGTGCAAACGACTGCTCGGAAGGAATTGGGGCATCAGCCCCAAGGTCACCCACTGGCTATACACCACAGTCATCCGACCAATTATCACATATGGCTCACTGGTCTGGTGGCCCAGGACGGACCTGAGCACAGCCCAAAAAGACCTCGAAAAACTGCAGCGGTTTGCTTGTGTAGCAATAACTGGCAGTATGAGGACTGCACCAACTGCCGCTTTACAGGTAATGCTAGGACTGCCACCCCTACACCTCATCGTGCGGGAGGAGGCAGCCTTGGCCGCCTTCAGGCTCCACCTATCGGGAACCCTGAGCAAAGACTCTAGGGTCAAACACACACGCATAAGGGAAGATGCAATCAAACGACAACCGATGATGGCATCACCCTGCGACAAAGCCCCGAAACTACACTTCTTTCAGAAGCATTACAGCGTTACACTCACGGAAGATTGGTGTGACCACTCAGGCCCAAGAGAGATGAGAGTATACACCGACGGATCAAAGACCAACTCCGGAACCGGAGTCGGAGTCTTTTCACACGATTTTAACATAAATATATCCAGCCCGCTTGGAATGTTCAACACCGTCTACCAGGCGGAATGCGTGGGCATTATACAAGCGGCTTACGCCATAGAAGCCAGGAAAGTTACGGACACCCGTATACGTATACTGTCCGACAGTGCCTCAGTTCTGCAATCCCTAGAGAAAAAATATATTACATCCAGACTAGCACTAGAATGTCACAATGCACTGGAGCGGGTGACAGTGTGCCACCGTAACGCAGTGACACTGCAATGGATAAAAGGACACAGCGGATCTCTGGGTAACGACGCAGCTGACGAACTAGCTAGGAGAGCATCCAGCGCGTCAGTCTGTGGGCCCGAGCCTATTGTACCCATCCCCTTTAACCAAATACGCAGGTGGCTACAGGAGTTCACCCACACACAAGCGGAGAACTGGTGGACCTCGACACCGGGCTGCAGGCAGTCCAGGGAAGCCATGCCATCCTTAGATGGCAGACTAACCAGGCGTTTGCTACGCCTGGACAGGAACGGCCTGCGCTTGGTGACGGGGACCATCACGGGACACTGCTCACTAAACAAACACTTCCACAATATAGGCATAACGGACAGCCCTCTGTGCAGGGCTTGCATGGAGGCTGATGAAACCGTTGCACATGTGCTCTTTGACTGCACAGGCGTCAGCCAGATAAGAACAGAAACCCTCGGGTCACCCAGATCTTTCACAGATATTCTACGCAGACCAGAAGATCTAATAAGCTTCTGGAGGGAGGTGGGCTGGTTGGAATAAACCAATGACGGCCGCCATGGCCCACGCACAATGGTCCACATGAAGGACTAAGTGCGGAAACCAAACCCTCTAACATAGAACATAGAATACATAATGTAGGAACAGCATCTTCCATAAGTCGTCTCCATTTCACAGTTTCATTACATACAAATAAATTCGAAGTAAAATGCTTGGAGCATATGTGACTGTGCTTTTTTGGAGTCCAATTTCGCCTACCAGTACAATTTATCCATTCATTTTTTTTCTTATCGTCTTTAGGAAATCTGTAAAAGAAAAGTATTGACAACATTATTTACGTCACTATGTAACCTCAAAACAATTTCCGAATATTGGCTAATAACTTCTATTGGAATAGATATAGATGTTACGTCTGGTTTGCGCTACAAAGTGATTCAGCAACATTTGCTATGTATGTATTTATATTCATTTGTCAGCTCACATTCAACACAAAATTGAGCAAAAACTTACCGATGGTAAGTCAAAAATTCCTGTTTATTTTCATTTCTTGATGAATGGGACTTGCAGCCCCCAACCACACAAGACATTGCTTCACAGCGTCCTCTGGTCCAGCAATCACTATTTGTTGTTAAACAAACAATTTGTGCAATATATCTATATAGAAATATTAGTAAAACATCTAAAAACCCAATTGACCCAATTGAGATTACGAAAAACGCATAAACAAGGAATACACAGTACTACTTGGTCTGTGGAATACACGAACAGTGTGCCTGTGTGCCCTTTCTATATATATTAGTCTATGTGTGCCCCTGCCCCAGAGTAAGTATGTTCCTTGGTCATTGGTGTGCCCTGCACAGAGTACATTTGTATATAGTGCCCTGTGCACTGTGGTCAAATCACAGGAGAGAGTCAAATGTGGGTCAAATAGTTCAACGAACGAACTGTCAGACATTGAAGCAGAGTACTATCAAGTTTGGCCGGGTTGCATGAATGAATGAGGAGCCACACTCAAAGGTAATCGTAGATGGCGCTTTGATCGACCGTACCTTGTTTACTTTCCGTGACAGGAGTGTGGTTGTTGTTTTTTGCGATTTAAAAGTGTTATTACTATTAAAAATGTACTTGTTTATGACGATTCCTCAACTTAAAGTTGAGCTTCGAAAAAGAAACGCGTCAACTGCTGGCAAAAAGGCCCAATTGATTGAAAGGTAAACACATAAAATATTTAAGGTTATGATTGGATTCAGAGCTTTTTTTTTTGTTTTCTTGAAGTACCTAGGTAACTTTTCTGTTCCTTTTTGTAGATTGGAATCTTACGATCGAAACCAGAACTTTGGTGCTGACTGCGACATCCAAGAGGACATTGCATACCAGTGTCCACCCTCTACTTCATTCAAAGATGTAAATGCTGATTCTCCTCTGCCTCTCCTCAGCAGAGAGGCTATACAGGATTATTTTAATAAGTATAAACATTTAATAAATTATTAGTATTAATTATAAGTAAAAAACTCTTAGATACAGAGATTAGTAAAGTAAAAGTTCAAGAATATTTTAATTCAATACTCAATAATTAATTTTATTATTGCCTTACAGATACGGTACCCAGCCTAAAGGGCAGGTTCTATACGAATCTCGCCATCTTGTGACTGCCCGCTTTTCCTCGGAGGGCATTTACACCTACTTGCAAGGACAGTGCAAAGCCAGTATGAAGAAAGTTTCATATGTAGTTGATATAAAGTTAACTCAAGATGGTTTCATTGAAGAATGCCATTGTGATTGTGCTGCTGGAAGTGGAACTCAAGCAAGTTGTAAACATGTGTCTGTATTGTTGTGTGGTATACATGAAATGGTTCATAAAAAATGAATCAAATTGCATCAGTCATGTACTCAGAAGCTGATGACTTTTAATAGACCAAGCAAGGTGTTTTATAACTCTCCCATAGCAGCACAAAATTTGCCAAACAAGAGGTTAAAGTCTTGTAATTACGACCCATTGTATGAAAATGATATAATTGAAAATTATGGTGATTATGTGCGCAATTTGGTCATAGGATATGGTCAAAGCTCAATGCCTCTGTTGCAGACAGTGGAACCTGCAAATCCACATGGGATTGAATGGGATCACTACCCTTATTTAGAAAAAACTCCACAGGATATTTTATTAGAAAAATTATTACTAAAAAATGTAACCTCTGTACAAACTCAGGATGTAGAAAAAAATACAACAGCTCAAAGTGACTGTCCAGAGTGGCATGAAATGAGATCATGCAGGATCACTGCTAGCATGTTTTATGTAGTGTGTCACAGTAAAAGTTTTAATAACAGTTTATTACATAGAATTTTAGCACCCAAAGCAGTACATACTAGAGCAGTAGTCCATGGAAAAATCAATGAACCAATTGCAATTGCCAAATATGAGGGAGAGTACGGATTAAAGGTAGAAAAATGTGGATTATTCATCTCTTGTAAATATCCCTTTCTTGCAGCTTCTCCTGATGGGTTATTGGGACAAGATACTGTTATTGAGGTCAAGTGCCCTTATGCTGCTAGGAATTGTTTAATAACTGATATAAGTGTGCCATATTTAGAAAAGCACAATGGAGAGTTTCTGTTGAAAAAGACACATCCATATTATGCTCAAGTTCAAGGGCAACTATTTTGTACAGGAAGGCAATTTTGTAATTTTATTGTGTACACATTTGAAGGCATGAAAGTAATATTCATTAGTAGAGATGAATCTTATATAAATGTAATGTTAACTCATTTAATAAATTTTAATGTACACTATTTAGAACCTGCAGTTCTAAATAAATACATATACAAGGATTATTTACAATCAATAAAAAAACAGACATAAGTATTTAAATCTTTTATTTAACATTCTTCATAATTCCTTCTCGAAAATTACAACACATAAAACATATGAAAAAGATTTTACTTGCTATTGGAATGTAGCTATGGTCTAGATCATTCTTTAATATTTTGTATGTTTTTGTCAGACCTATTATTCTTTCAATATGAACTCTCTTATTTGCAAGCTCTCTATCTTTTATTACTGTCAGACCTGGCAACTGAGATTTACCTTTTAAAAATGCTGGTATCTTTACAGACACATTTCTATCAGCAAACATGTCCTGTATTGTGAAACCTCTGTCTGCCAGTATGCTATCACCACTTTGGCACTTAGTCAGCAGATCACTACGTTCCACAGCCTGTCGGTCACTTATTGATCCGGCATAAGCTTGTGAACAATATGATAGCAGCCCACCGGGTGTTGCACCTACTAATATTTTTAAAGTGTTAGCATGTTTGTAACTACTCCATGACGCTTGTTGAGATTTAGGGTTTTTTGGTTTTTGGACTTTTATTTCTGTTCCATCTAATATTATTCTGAGATGTTCATCAAAATTCTTGAAAGGTTTAGGCATATAATATTGTACTAATTCCTTCCTAGGCCAAATATCTATTTTTATCCACAACTGATAAATAAAGTTGACCCATGTAATGAAAATATTTGAAACTGTACTTTGGCTAATATTAAAAAACATGCTAAGTTCATAATTACATTTATTCTGCCTCAATTTCATCAATGTCAAAAAGAACTGATCTTCAGCACTCAGATTAATCACATTGTTGCCGTAATATCTACATTTATGTACCATTAGACTAAGAGTTGAATATACTAAAAAGAATTTCTTGTATGACTCAAACCCTGTATAAAACTTTATGGCTGCATCATTATCTTTATATCTATTGATAGACCCATACATGTGTTCGTGATCAACTTGAGTACTTTTAGAAAAATATTCAAGTGCACTATTGGGAGATGCTGCAACACTGGCATTTTCTATTACTATTTCTTCACAACCTATTACTTGTGTAAGGTCTTCTTTTTTTATTAATTACAGTAGAACTAGTAGACGGTTGTGGATCAAATTCACATGTTTCTTGAAAGAGCTTCTTCTGACAACGTCTTTCAAGACGATGCTGTCGCTCTATTGCGGCTGGATTTTCTGGTTTAAGTTTAGTAAAGCAGAAAACAGATGGTACAGCAGTCTTTTTAAGAAAATTGGCAAGTGGTTCATAACCTGAAATTATAGAGAAATCATGATTACTTCTTATGTAAGAAGTTAGGTGAGTTAGGCAAACGTACGTAAAAACACTAATAGCTCACCTGTATATTTGCTTCTCCCAAAATAATCTTCTTCTGTAAAATGCGCTGCACATAGTCGTGCAGTACTACTCGCCTTAAAGTTTTTGATGCGTAAGGCCACTTCCCACTTCTTCCTGCGCTTACTGTCCTTCGGAAATAAATGGACTCCCCTATTTTTACAATTTAATGCACTACATTGAGGCATTTCTGCTCAAATTATTGAGAATAATAACGACAAACTTTATTATAAACAAATATCCATACGATTTGACAGTTGTTATGTCAAAACACGGTACAGTCGATCATACGCCCTCTTTCGTGATAAAAAGTTAGTTTTCCTCCCCATTAGAAATGACAGTTCATCTTGTGACATGCAAAAAGTAAAACCTAGTAAAACAAAGAGTAAATTCCCCTAACCGTTTTCGTGCCTTACGATAGAACGGGAATAAAGGTAGTTACAGAATTATTTTTTTAGCCCTTCTATGCTTTAGTTATTATTTTAAGATAGCAACAATAGATATAAGATACCCAAAACGTGTCAGAGAAAGAGGTAAAAAAAATACGTCACTATATTTAGGGTAACCGTGTGTGGAAAACTCCACAATTTGTGTGATTCTAAATACAAGTGTTCCACGAATGGATAGAATTAGAAACTAGTATCAGAATGCCTTTAAGTGACATTGATTAATCGATTATCATCGGTATGGGCTTATGATGCCGAGGAATGTAAAGGTGTATGGAAGAAGACATGCAGGTGCCAAACTCAAATAAATTGCGATGAGGGCAGGAGGGTGACGATGGATGATGATAATGCAATTATAAATACCAGCCCTCTGGTCACGTAAAGAGTGGACCAACCGCTTGGCGGTATCTCGAAAAACCAAATGGGCACTCGGACCCCATGGTCCTAGTGTTTCAACCCCAAATGGCTCGAACATAATAATTTTCAATAAAATTGGAACATTTTCGCCGTTTGAGGTTTTCCACACCTGCAGTGCAGCAGCCGCCCCAGCAATACCATGCCGTACTGGGAAGATGGGATAGCGCAAGGGTATTGACACAAGTTGCATCCCACACCAATGGCCTGCCTAACTTCCATGGCATTATGGGCATTCCGTCTGGTCTCTTCCCATCGTCGCGTGCGAAGCCGTATTTTAAGTTCTTGATCAATATTAAGATAAGATAAGATCTTTTTTTTTTCATTTACTATTAAAACTTGAATCGCGTTCAGAGTTTAAGAAAAGCTGTCTCAGTTATTTATTGCTTAATTTTTTCACAAAATAAGTTTGCAACAGGTCTGCATAATAATTTAAAAACACTAAACATTAAATAAAAATCTTATAAAACTTTGATTGAGACTGAATATGTTATTAACTGAATATTTACCAGAATAGGTACAGCATTAGGTAATAGCAGTGTAAGTTTCTTCTTTTTAATTAACATTTTTTTCTCAAAATGAATGCTGCAAATTTTTGACGACGGTTTTGGTGTCCAATCTGTTCGTCCTGTAGCTACAACCCAATACCGACGTAAATAATCATCTTCAGGAAAACTGCAACAAGCCATTAAATCTTTTAGTTAGATGTATAATTAATAGACACTGCAGAATACATATTTCCCATAATAGAGGCTAATAATATAAAGAAAAGTTGGCAACACTAAATATCTTACGTTAGAATTAATATTAGTTATTTAGCTTTTTTATCGATAAATTTACGTCTAGGTCTAGGGTACATTCTACAGTGTGTGAACACAATAAAATGTTACTGAAAGCCTATAATATTATAATAACTGATACAAGGTGGTATCTTACGAATGAAAAGACAAGTCTGGCATTTTCGTTCCACTATCACTTTTACACCCTATAACGCTACACCGCACCATGTTTTTTTTTAAAATGGTTAATTATGAAATCTAAATTGTTCACAACACAAACTAACATAAATTACTTATCGTAAAGCACCTAAAAACTGTATTTCACAGGAAGACGCTAACTATACAAATGTACTCTGTGACGCTATTACGCTCACAGATAACTATATACTAGTCAGAGAATTACGCTAAATAACTGTCTGGTGTCTGTCAAACATTATTTAGCAAAGTAGTGTGCTAACACTGCTAACCTTGACCAGGTCGCACGCGCCGTGAAACAAAAAATGTCAATTGTCATCGTTCTGTTTCATTACCTTACACGACATCGGCGTAAGTTGCTCTTTTTCTTTTCTTGTGTGAACGTGACAAAATATTTATATTCTATTCTATTTTTAATTATGACAAGCAAAGCCGATGTTGACTATTCTGCCAATGTCTAAAGTGGATTGGAAAAGCAAGTGTGCATCGTAGTAATAAAAAACAAAAGTTGAATGATAAAATCTTTGATTAGGTAGGTACTGAAATTTCAATTTTCTTTGCGAATTGCAAATTCTTTGCGTCCGTACATTTTTGTGACATTTTATATTTTTTTACTGTTTTATATATTTTCGAATACCGGGCTTTTCGCTGCAAATTGTTTAGAATTTTAATAAGTGCGTTTTAATTAATATTTGTATGACCTACAAGTAGTTGTTCCGGGTCTGGCTGTTTGTGTATGTGAGTTTAAATGTTTGTAAACGCACCCACAATACAGGAGAAATTCCTAGTGTGGGGCAACGTTAAAAAAAGAAAATATATATATAAGAGGAGGGGTGTCTTCACGATTGAAAGCATCTTCATTATTCATTATATTTTATTTATAAATCACTTTTTATATAATTTTACTCGATAATTACAACACTTTTAATTAATCAAATCAATTTCGGAATAATCCACTAATAATAATTCAATAATAATAATTCACTTCAAAAAGGTCAGACTAGCTTGGATGCTAACGAAGGAATGACCACTCCCTTTTTTTTTCTTTTTTTTTTTTTTTTTTGATGCGGGCGTTTTTGCAGTTGGCTCCGGAGTGCCTTTGCTGCTTCACCGGTCGTTGGCGGGGCCTGGAGGGCCTCTCGCCGGGTTATTATCGAATTTTAAATAGCAGGCCTAAGGGCGTCCCCTACTGGGACTCGAACCTTGGCTTAGGGCGCTACTGGTTACTGAGCAAGAGGGGACTTGCAGCATATTATTATTATTGTGGATTATATTTATTGCTACTTGCTCCGCGCGGGCGGGCGGGGTCAAGGGACGGGGGGAGTGATTATTTACTCTAGTTCGCGGTGGTACTCGCCGCCGAGTACGGAGTCTGTGTTTTGTAATGAATGTTTTGCGAATTGACTTCATACTCTCTTGATAGAGAGTGATGTCGTCGTCTTTGTCTGTGAGGGAATGACCACTCCCACATTTTTTTTTTTTTTTGAATGGCATCTCGCAGTTGGCCTTGAGAGGCCGTGCCTGCTTAACCGGTCTTTCCTGTGGCTGCCCTAAGGTATTAGCTTAAAGCCTCCAGCCAGGAGCGTAAATATAAGTATTAAAAACTAAACGACAGCGCTCTAAGGGCACCCCTGTGGGGTACGAACCTCGGCTTAGGGCGTCGTTGGGGAAAGTTTAAATTCATGATTATTAACGGGGATTACTATTAAATGCTACGGCTCACTCAGCCTCGGGGCTGGCGGTTCGACGTGCAAGGGACGGGGGGAACAATTAATTCTTGAACTTCGCGTGGTACCTCGGCGGCGAGGACGGAATGACGGTTTGTTTTTGTGCACTGTACTTGTGGCCCTATTGCTTTCCTGACGGAGAGTAATGGGGTCATCCGGGTCTGAGAGAGAATGCCTAGGTCGGCGAGTCTGACTAATTTGAGAAGGCCTATAGCTAGCTGCCTGCACAACCAAGGGGTTGCGATGTCTATCTGCGGACTCGAAGAACCGCTTTGTCGCGCGTTTCATGAACTGCTTGATGGTGGGGATTCTAAGATCTACATGAAGGGTTTCGTTCCGAACGAACCATGGAGCGTCCGTAATTTTACGGAGAAATCGGTTTTGACCACTCACTGCGCACGCCTTTTATAAGCACTTTGCTACTGGTGGGGTGTCGATAGCGGGGCGCGCCGCATGAGTAACTCGTGACGTTTCGTTGCACGTGCGCTCTGCGCGCGGTTGAAGAGCCGTTTTTTACGTGCGTAATAGTTGCGCCGATATATACAGGGTGGATTTTTGAGATGGGGCAGTAAGGGCAGCTACCTTAACCGTTGTAGCTACAGGAAAACGGTCGACTGTCCTTATCTTTTTGAGAAATTTTGATCTGCATTCACATATTTTGAAAAAATGTACAGTCAGCAGGAAAATTGTCAGTTTTCACAAAAACTTTTTTTTATGCCAATCGATCCTCTTTCTTATAAGGATCAAAAACCTCTATTGAACCAATTGAGGTTTGAGTACCAGAAAAGTCATAAATCGCAAAAAACTTTTATCATACATTTCGTAGGAAATGAGACTCACTTAATTTTTTTACCATCGATAAACTGAACGCTACAAAAAAGACTGATTGAAAAACAAATAAAAAACAATAACGTCTACTTTAGGTATTATTTCACCTTAACATTAAAAACTTCAAACTTTACATTTGGACTCACCTAGAAATTTTACTTTTGTGATCTATGTAAATGAGGTGTTCAAAATGGTAGCCGTTTTGACGTATAGGTTTAATCTCTTTACTACAGAGCGGGTAGCAGCTGATAATATATATATAAACTTTTATTTCAGACCCAAGTAGTCCAATTGATTAGTATACACACGACTTAGAAACTAGTGTTAGTACTTAAATCTACCAGAACAACAACACAAACTATTAATTAGTACGCCACAGTGGCATGTAGGCGTATCCAATGTCCCAGTATGGGGCTGTCCCACCTATCAGTTATAGTATTCAGGATGTTGTTGGGGCTGGCGCGTACCCTGCGCATGATGGAAGCGCAACGTTTGCGCATGATGGCGTGAAAGCCATCTATTCGCGCCTCTGCGAACATGCCGGAAGCACTGCAGTAGCGCGGCAACCCCATCAACATCCGGAAAGCATTATTATATTGTACGCGCAGAGCGCTGTATGCCCTCTGCGTGTAGTTGACCCACAGACTGCATGTATAGAACGACTGACAGTACGCTGTAAATAGTGTAGCCTTTACTTCAGTCGTGCATTTTGCAAATCTGCGAGCCAACATATTGCAGCGGACAGCCAACGCCCTGCGCTCACGCTCAATATCCAGACTGTCTTTTAGGTCTTCGGAAACCCAGTGGCCCAGATACTTGAAAGTAGTGACTTGTTTTAAGGAACTCCCGCAAAGTTTCAATTGTGGTACAATTGGGTACGTTTTAGAACCTGCCTTAAAGACAAGTACCTCACTTTTCATAACATTGTATCTGAGCCCATGAGCCTCCGCGTACCTCTCACATGTCGTAAGCAGGCCAATCATTGCGTTAATCGAAGGGCTCAGCAACACCATACTTCTAATAACAGTAGCAACATCTTTTGCTGAGAACCTGACATTTAACTCCTTCAGACATCCCTCAGCATCGACCGCCTGCAATGCGGAGCCAAGAGGAGATTCAACTTTAAAATGTTTCATAAATAAGTTTGCTATCGCAGTCGGCTCATGTTGTCCCGCCACGCTCACGGGAACGCCCGGCCTCGGATTCAATCTATTTGTATTTTTCCAAAACCTTGAAAAATCTTTGGATTTATGGTTGTCAGCTATGATGTCCATTTTAATTTTATTTTGATTGTTCTGACACCATCTTAACTTTGATTTAAATACTTTTCTTGTGTCGTACATATGTTTATACACAGAACCAGAAGTTGGTTTACGAGACATACTCCAGACATGAAAAGCAAGCCGGGCATCCGCGTGAGCCTGCTTAACATGCCTATTCCAACCGACAACACGTTTGTTCCTTTCACCCCCTCCCGCACGCTTATTACTGGGACATTGGGCAGCCTGTGTAAGTATACACACGATGTTTTTATACATATTGTCTAATATGACTTTGTGACTGGAATCCTCACAGCACCCGTTAGCACATTCTTTAAATTCTAACGGAAAATTAATTTCCCTTAACATTGTATGACATATTTCTTTATATTGATTTATTTCACTAGCATCCCGTTCACCCCATATCGCAAAGTTTTTGCTCGGAGTGGGTGTTACAATTGTAGGTCTTATCATGTTAAGATTACACTGTAATTGTATAGGCATGTGATCCGACCAATACGTATCATACAATACAGTAGCACTAACGAGCAGACGCCTCGCGGCCTCGGTCACTACACAGTGGTCGAGCCAGCGGTGGCAACCGTGCGCGTCACTCACGAAAGTGTACGTACCTTGCGGCAATAAGTCCAGGTCCGCACAGGTCCAGCACTGGTCCTCACAGAAGCTCAACAATTCACTACCGAATAGCTCGCCTGGGTGAGCGTTAAAATCGCCGAGTATGATCACTGATTGCACATTATTACTTTCTATGATCGCACTAATTTCACTAAGACAATCTGTAAACACAGTTACGTTATCGTTCGAGTCTGTAGGCATGTACACCGAGAAAATTAGTATGGAACGATCTTGCGACACTATCTTGATAGCTACAAGGCGAACATTGTTACAACTAACTACCGTGACTGATGGAAATAGGCTCTTCCTCCACAACAAAGCCACTCCTCCATAAGGTCTTCCACGTAGCACTCCCGCTGAGGTGTCGACTGCCGAATTGCCAGTAAAAGCGAAGTCATTATCTATTTGACCAAGAAAGGCGATATCATGTGGCAAAAGCCAAGTTTCTTGCAACGCGATAACGTCGGCCGCTACACACAGACGCCTCACACAGTCAACAGATCTTTTAATACATTTACAGTTGAAACTTATTATGGTCGTATTATCCATTTAAATTGTGAGTAACGTTCATTTTCAAAGTATTATCTCTGTCTGTTTTCTTTTTAGTGAAGTCTATAAATTTGCGATATGATATACCTTCAGGCCAAAAATCATCACTCATGAATATATCATACTTATGCTTTGGAACAGAAATCTTGAATGCATTATAACTTTTGGGCATCTTCATCATCATTTTCTCGACATTCACACGTATTCTGGCTTTTTCATCAACATATTCCGTGATGTCACTCTGAGTCACCTGTTTATCCACATTATAGATATATAAGACAATTTTGTCATCTACAGCCTTAAATTTGCCCGTGGGTTCTATAACAGCTTTTCCTATATTTCCCACAAAGCGATTCCTCGTTTTCTTCTTCTGTTTTTGTACCAAGGTCCACTCCCCTTCACGTACAACCTGAGCAACCGTTTTAGGTTGGGAAGTCGATTGGACGACCGCCGCGGCTGTGTGTCCCGGGCGTCTCGCAATGTTGTTATTATCACTTTTCTGTGATGCAGTCGCCTGGGCCGACTCGGTGATGTTGACGATACACAGCTGTGAGCCTAAACCGGTTTCGCACTCTTTCTGATTCTGCTCATTAGTTTTATTTGTGCTATTCATGTTCAGGTCAGCTGATATTGATGAGTAGTGGGTAGGCGATAAAATAGCTTCACTTGGAGAACTTTGATCCGATGTATTTTTGCTAGTAATAGGAACATGTTGCAATCCCATCGGCCCGCTATTATAATCACAACTGTCCATCATATGAGTCCCACCTCCTCGCTTTGTGTTTACATATGAATAACATGGGCTTTTCATACTCGTCAACCTTTTCAAATCTGCTATGTCACGCTTGATCGGTTCAAGTTGAGTAGCAGATGCATATTGCGATTTTATTTCTTCAATTTCACTTCTCATCATTGTTAAATCTTTAAGCAGTTTTATCACGTCTACGTGATCAAATAGTATGGGCGGTAATTTTTGCAAATCTTTTGCAACAAAAACTGGCCGGTCATTAGGATGGGTTACTTGCAATAAACTAATGATATCCTCGATCTCACGTATCTTTTTTCCATCTTTCTTCCTTGTAATTTTACGTTTCGAAGTTGTTGTTATCGCATCAAATAGTAGGTTTTTTGCTTCTACAATATCACTATCCGAGAAAGCACTAATACATATCCGACTTAGGCTTTCCTCGTCCATTATGTCCAGTTTATTACACACGAAAGCTAACACTTCGTTAATAACGACATTGCAGCTCGCACATTTCACTACATTAGAGGAACTCATCCTGCACTTAATTAGACACGCATGTCACGTCCGATCGGTAATGCGCGCGACGCGGGACTGAATAATGTGCTAGGATTAATTCGATAGAGAATCGTGGTAAGTAAATCTTTGAGTTCCTGAACACTGTCGTATTTCTTTTTATTTTCAATTTGTAAAATAGCGCCACATAAAAAAGTGTAGAGGCGTGAGATCAGGACTGCGATGTGGTCACGGTATAGGTTATGTTATAATTATGTTTGTATCCACTGCCTTGCGAATTGCCGAAATTCGATTGATGCGGTTTCGAAATTCGAAGTTTAATTTTATTTTGTTTATTTTTCTTCATTGAAGCGGTCCATCTATCCATTGTTAAAAACGCATTTGGAGTCTCATTTCCTGTATTGGAAACGTTCCAGTATTTCAAATGTATGGGAAATGTTTTTTGCGATTTATGACTTTTCTAGTACTCAAACCTCAATTGGTCCAATAGAGGTTTTTGATCCTTATAAGAAAAAGGATCGATTGGCATAAAAACTAGTTTTTGTGAAAATTGCCCATTTTCCTGCTGACTGTACATTTTTTTCAAAATCTGTGAATGAATATCAAAATTTCTCAAAAAAATAAGGACAGTCTCTTAAGACCGTTTTTCTGTAGACACAACGGTTAGGGTAGCTGCCTTTCCTGCCCGATCTCAAAAATCCAGCCTCTTTATCAAAATCCAGCCTGTTTATCTTTTTATTTGTTTGCCCTAAAAATATAACAGTATTTACGCCCTTTTAGACATACTTTTTTCTCATTCAATCGTAACAAATTAATATTTCTCTAGTCGTCCTTTTTGTTCAAAAATCCCATTTCAGGTAGTGAATCGTCCGAAACTCGACGCTGCTACTGGCAACACTGAGTATGACAGATGATTGAGTTTGAGTTTGACATTGACTTGACATAGTCTACCTGTGCTTGACAGATAGTAAACTAGTGACATTGACCAAAACCAAAACGGAAACTAAGTGCGCAAAGGATTATTTTTACTGAAAAATAGAATTAAGTCCACCTAGTTATTCACACCATAGCAAAATGTTATCGAATTCCATTAGAAGGGCGAAAAGTATTACGAATGCAACTCCTCTTCGAAGGTTAGTATGTTATAAAAACATTTACATAACCTACAATCTTAGCTATTCAACCCTTTTTTATACTTTTTTTAATAAAACTGTAGACAAATAGGCCCCTAGGAAATGTGTAAGATGAATAAAATTAACGCGTTGGAATATAGTAGAGACTCAACATAGTATAATGATTTTATGAATGCTATGAAATGAAATCGTTTATTGTCCAGATAAAGTATTAAATAAAGTAAATATATAAAGTAATAAACATCAGCAGTAGGTACAATACAAAATATAACACATTCACCTATAGCAGCAAGGGTAGCTATATATTGGGGTTGTTGAATTTACAGTTCTTTTTTCAAAATTGCAGTGCAGTGCGCGGAAAGGCAGCGTACGAAGGAGAGGGGAAGACCACGGTGCGCATTATCAACCAGGAGGCTGAAGCCGGGCTGATGATAGACACATACGCCACGGTGAACTTTAATTTACTAAACTTCAGAATCTTAGGTCCATATTGCAGAATGATACTCAAACCCACTTGCACCACGAATCCTTTCTCACAAATTCTATCAATCATTTGAAGGTGATACATACAGCATGATGTTTTAATTAAGTTAAGTGCTAAACATAATTTTAATTATTAGTGGTGAAAGTCAGCCTCAAACTTTAACTCAACTTAAAACAACTCAACCAACCAAATGGCTTTAAATCTTTGCTCAATGTGAGATTGTGTGTTTGAGTAATAAAATTGTTTTAGGTAATTATCATGTTTTGGCACCACAAACTCAATGTTGTACATTACAGTCCAAAATGTATTTTGGACCTTTTTATTATAAACTAGATGACACAACCATCGTTGTCCTGTCCCAATAAATACAAAAATTCCATAGAAAAAAACTCCGTTTTGTCCGTATTTTCCAATATTCTGGGTAACTTTTCCAATTTTTCTTTCCCTAAAAACCTTATTCGGATGTTTGAAAAAAAAATATTAAAAAAAAAAATCCAACTGTCCAGCTGTTCTCAAGGGTAGTCCAAGAATATTATTCAAATGAATCAGAACATTAAAATAATTACATTATTTGCCCTATGATAGCTAGCACACGCCACTAAACAAAAAAAAAAAAAACATAAAAATCGTCAAAAAACTATGCTCAAGCAGAAATAACGTAAACAGAACATACTTAAATATAAAGCCTCCAGGCATAATGGGCGTGCCCGCTTACATAAAGCTATAGCTATAACTCGAAGTCACAAATGATAAACTAGCACCATCAAAGTAAAATAAAAAACAGTTAATCATTAATAACAATAACAAAACCATGGTCAGCAAGACGACCAGTTACCACAAGCAGCACCCGTTCACGAGCATAACGCAAAGATCAGCCATCCCATCAGCTTCGCCATATTTGAGGGAAGGAGGCAACCCGACCCCCGACATCTAAGGGAGCACGACGAACTTGCTGCCGGTTGCTCAGGGAAGTATAATATAATCAATTGTCGAGGTCGCTAGCTAACCACTTATTGCAATACAACTCATAAAAAACATTTTCATGGGTATGTTATGTCACTAATAAATAAATAAAAATAAATAAAAAAATTGACTGAGACAGTCAATAAAATAAACAATTATATGAACTCATATAACCTGTCAGTAGGTACGCTAATTCTGGAGAAAGAACATGAACATGGTATTGAGTTAATCACAGCGACTAACTATTCTTATTGTGAAAGTAGTCATTGATAGAATAGTATGCCTTTGAACAAAGATTGGATTTAACTTTAAACGCATTAAAAGGCAAATCTAGCAAAGAAGAGGGTAGCTTGTTATAAAAAGTTAAGCCAAGTCCAACAAATGAGTTATGAACCTTATGAAGCCGGTGAAATGGAGCATGTAGTTTGTCCTTATTTCTGGTGTTAATATTGTGAATATCAAAGGTCAAAAAATCGTTTTTTTACACATTTATTGCAAAAACCTCGTTTCCCATGGGTTTTATGCAATTTGTATATTTTATTATAAATATTGTAGAGGATTAAATTCTCTACAACTTTTGTTTTAAAAACATTTTTTTTTAAATCTTGAACCATTTTCGAGATAAGAGGGCAGAGCGCGCGCAGTGTTTAACTATTTAGAGTATCATTCGAAGTCAACCTGTAGTCTCGATTAAAAACACGCCGTATAAAGTTTATAAATTATTGATAAATATATAATTCTAAATTATCCCATTTTTAAATTATGACGTACGTATTTTAAGCACATGAGAAGCAATAAAAAATTGAATTGAATTGACTTAAGGACTTCAATGTTGTGCAACATGTTGTTCAAGTCCAGTCCAATCTAGAAAAACGTAACTTTTGATGTTCATGACGCCATTACATTACTTATTAGTGATCAATCATCATATCCACAATCTTATATTCCCTTACTGCCCTATCTCAAACATCCACCCTTCATAGTACTTTATACTCATAGTCATCAGTTAACTGTGCCTTGTTTCAGTACGGCTTCAAGCTAAACAATGGGCTCACTGTTCTCGGACCAATGGCCATATTCCCCAAGTAAGTGTTGACTTTAATTAGATACTGGTATTGAGATAGTCTATCAAATACATGTGACTTCGAGAGATGAATAAATGTTGATGGATGGTGGGGAAGAAAGAGACCTAAGGAAAGTGTGCAAGATATGCGTAAAGCGTTATCAGCTAATAACTTTCCCACTGCTGGGACACAGGCCTCCTCTCTGGAAGAGGGAGTGGTCCGTAATCCATCACGCGCCACGCGGGCACAGTACGGGTTTGTAGATGTCACATGTCTTTGAATTTTTTTCTGAACATGCCTCACGATGTTTTCCGTCACCGTTTTGAGAACAGTGGTGATGAAATAAATTACACAAAGTAAAGAGCTGGACTGGGTTCGAACCGAACCCACGCTAACGACTCGTAAGTCCTTACCACTGCTCTCGCGAGATAAAAAAAAAAAAAAAAATATGTAGAATAAAATAAGTGTGGAGCGCTTTGTTTAAATTAATAAAAAGTACACACAACCAAAAGCGTTCCACGCTTTTTGAATTAACCATTGGATATAAAAGACGTGACAAGCTGCATAACTACTTATACCGTAACTAGTACAAGTCAATTTAATTATTTTATAATGTTTTGTGCTCTAAGAAAGCGTGTTTTTTCTTTTTTTAATAAAGTCACCGAAGTTATAACTTAACCGGTTCACTAGTAGCCACTGAAGAGTTCCACTATCCCCCTCCTGGCTCCACCATCAGATCACCTCCAAGATACCAAATTATAGTATTGCCATCTGAACTACATATACATACAAGTTTCATCAAAACGAACCATATGACCCCAAACTAGAGAGGTTTAATAGCAGCTACTGAAGAATTTCACTATCCACCTAAAACAAAGAGATCATCCATCATCAGACCCTCGATACTAAGCCCAATGTATTCGACTCGTCAAAACAAATCATATGAGCCCAAACTCGACAGGATTACTAGTAGCCACTGAACAGTTCCACTATCCTGGCTTCATCATCAGATCATCTCCATGATACCAAATTATAATATTATCATTGGTTCTTGATACATTTGCAAATTTTCAAATTAATCGGACGTCTTAAAGTTGGTGAAAATTACGTTGAAAAAGATTCCGTTACATAGATACAGGTGAAGCTAATAAAAGCGTATTAAAAAGTAAAATAACCTGAAAGCTAACGGGAGAATGGAAGAGAAAAATGCTTTTCGCCAACCTGGTGTTGGAATGTTGTTGACAAAGTGTCGTTCGTGCTGTTGGGTGTCTATTTGTTGTTGTTGTTGGTAGGACGGTGATGTCATGGCAGGTGAGCACGGCGGAGGAGATCACGGAGCAGTCACTGCGACTCTTCAAACTGTTGGAGCCTAAGATTGATCTACTGGTAAGTAGTAATTAGTTATATAATAGGTTGGGGAAAAAGTTTCTTCGCATTTTTTATGAAAATTCAAAACATTTTGTTAATACAGTTTATTTACATTTAACTAAAGTATGTAGGTACCATTTTGTTCGATAACTTTTTGCCATCTTGTAGGTAGGGACATGATCCCATTGCTATAGAAATTTTGGGACTTCAGATCAAAATACCGCGACAAGTAGTTTTGGCAGTCCTCTCGTGATGTTAACCTGACACTGCCTAAAGAATTCTGAAGAGACCGAAACAGGTGGAAATCTGAAGGTGCAACGTCAGGACTATACGGCGGATGCATTAACAGCTCCCAGCCAAACTCTCTTAATTTTTGCTGAGTGGCTAAAGATGTGTGAGGTCTGGCGTTATCATGATGAAAAACCACACCCCTTCTGTTGATTAATTCCGGCCGCTTTCTCTCAACTTCTTGCTTTTATCTCATCAGTTGTTCGCAGTAGAGTTCAGAATGACGATGGTCCTGCCTGGTGGTAATAGCTCATAATGAATAATGCCCTTCCAATCCCACCACACACACAGCATCACCTTGTTGCGAGTTAACCCGGGTTTCGCCACAGTCTGTGAAGCCTGACCGGCCTTTGACCACAACCTTTTTCGCACGTTCTTGTCGTATGTGATCCACTTTTCATCACCAGTTATCAGTTTCTTCAAAAATAAAGAATCACAAATGAGTACACGGTTCATTAGGTTTCTTTCAGTGAGCTCGTGAGGTACCCAAATATCGAGCTATTTTGTGTACCCAGTTTTTTTCAAATGTGCCAAAACTATTTTGTGTTCTTCAGCTACGTCGTAACCACTGATATTCTCCATATCTTGCTCCACTTTCTCAAAAATGGCATCCATTTTATCCGTAATAGGGCGACCGGAGCGACGTGCATCTTTGACATCAAAATTTTCGGATTGAAAACGCTTAAACCAAATTTGTGCTACACTCACAGACACTGCACTAGGTCCATAAACATCGCAAATTTTTTCGCGGCTTGCGTTGCATTTTTACCTTTTTTGTAGTAAAATTTTAAAATGTATCGAATTTCTTCATTAGATTCACTCATCTTGACGGTACGAAAAACAATGAAAATCACACATTTTCCTAATTTGAATTTGGAATTATGTTCTTTAAAATTTAAACTTTCAATGATACCAAAACCAGCCAGATACAAATAGTATAGCCAAAGAGATTTTATAACAAGTTCATACATACTATAATGCGAAAAGACTTTTTCCCCAACTTATTAGATATTTGGAAACTATCCAGTTTATTTTTAGTGTCTAAAAGTCCCAATGTAGCGGCATCAACATCGCCACACGCGAACTACGCGTCACACTGATGTCACGCAAATCCTGAATCGCGCAAGCAGAGTTTACCGCGCAACTAGCATATATACAACGTCCCGACATCAACCCTCGGGCAGTTGCCCACCAGACACAACACCCGTCTGGTCGGAGGATCCTCCCTTTCCTATGGTGGATGAGTGAACTTTACACCCTGTTCCTCATACCACTAAACTGGTGACCCGGGTATTAACGTCAGCGCAGCCTTCGTGCAATTACTTCAGCGTGACGTCATCATCATCACTTCCTCAAGCTCTCGAGCGGCAAGTCACACAGCCAGCCAGATCCCACGGCTTCAACGGGTATCCTGACCACCAGCATGCAGCGGACGCGCATTCCTGGTCATCACCCACAGCCTCATCAGCAACCTTGGCACAGCACACTGCATTTTCGGCCGGTTCACAAGCAGAGAACATTATACCTCTCCTGGTTGACGCGAGCAGTCAGCCTCAACCCGGCGCTGTACCACATCCGACTCACTGGAGCATAATGCAGCGCCACCCCGACTCACTGGGGAATCACCGCAGACTGTTCCGACCCACCGAGAACTATACGGCACCCGGTTCCGACTCACTGGAACCCTCTACTGGCACTGGCAAGCATCGCAAGATACAAGACTCAGCTCACTATCGACCTCCGGTCTCCGGGGGGGAGTGATGTAGTGGCATCAACATCGCCACAAGCGAACTACGCGTCACACTGACGTCACGCAAATCCTGAATCGCGCAAGCAGAGTTTACCGCGCAACTAGCATATATACAACGTCCCGACATCAACCGTCGGGCAGTTGCCCACCAGACACAACACCCGTCTGGTCGGAGGATCCTCCCTTTTCTATGGTGGATGAGTGAACTATACACCAAACCAGTAGTGTAGTTTGGGGGGTAAAAAAAAAAAAGTTTAGTGTCCCATATCAAAGAAAGAGCTTGTTGTGAGGATTTTAGATACTTATATTTTTAACCGACTTCCAAAAAAGGAGGAGGTTCTCAATTCGGCGGTATGTTTTTTTTTGTGTGTTTGTTACGCGATTACTCCGTTAATTATGGACCGATTTTGAAAATTCTTCTTTGTTTGAAAGGGTATACTCCCGAGGTGGTCCCATTGCCACCAAATCGGAATCGGACGAGGGGATCACATGGAAATCGAGGGAAACCCTCAAATTTTATAGGCAAACCTATAGCGATTTGGGTATTTTTTATAGTAACTCGTGCTCTTGCTCTCGGAAAGCACCATTTGGTGAAGTGGAACTGATGATGGAGACCACATATGGCCACCGGAACAATATAATATTGAGTATTATACCCTATTTAACGGGTTGCGATTGAGCAATTTATGCTCGTCACTATTCATATGGTGAATGGGAGTTCTCCTGGTTCTTACCAGGAGAACTCCTCAACAATCAACGTCCCAGCATCGGGAAAAGGATTTTTTTATAAAAGGTGATGAGCAGTTAACATTAAGCTATTGTAACTCAGATAAATTCAAAACTGACCCACTAAAAAGTGAAAAATAAAAAACTTTTAAAAAAAAAAAAAGAACCGACTACCAAAAATAACACTACAAAGTGAAAAATAACTTTAATTTCGGAAGTCGGTGGCAAAAACTCAAATACAGATCCAAAGACATCGACTTCCGAAATTAAAGTTATTTTTCACTTTGTAGTGTTATTTCTGGTAGTCGGTTCTTTTTTTTGTTTGTAAAAAGTTTTTTATTTAAATAATACTTTGAAAGTTATTTAAGAAAATAGATCAAAATTGGCTCCCCCCTTATCTCCGACACTACAAAATAGTTGTTTACTTATAGATTACAGGAAAACCTATAATAATGATGGAAATGGTATACGTCACAATATTGTGCGTACAAACTTATATTTGTAGTTGGAATGTATGAGGGAACGTGTTTTTCAACTACAATATTAAGTTTGTTCTTGGGATAAATTCATCCCAACTACGGAACCCTTCATTGTGCGTCCGACACTCACTTGGCCAGTTTTTTTTGCAGTTTATCTTTGAATAAACAAATCATTTTCAGCAATAACCTTTTCGAACGTGGATCCACGCGATACACAATCGGTTTTTAATGTTTCTGTAATTACGGAATTCTCCCGATTAAAGGTTCGCAGTTTATATTTGCATTCTTTGTTCATAAATGACGAAGGCCGAAACCGCTTGATTTTCCGAGCTTCGCACATTATAATCTCCATTGTACTACACGCGCCATGGCAATATTCGGCGAATTTCCGGATATTCAATATCATACCAAACAACTATCCGTTTCGTCACTAATATTTTATTTATTTAAACTTCTACAATTAAACAGTGGTACATAATTAAGCGGATTTAATGCCACAAGGCATTCTCTGCCAACATTTGGGTATAATAATATTAATATTCTATATCCCGAGTCTCGTGGCTAAAAAATAACAGCCGCACGGGTCTATCGAAGATTAAGCTATACTGGGTTGTGGAGGTCAGATAGGCAGTCGCTGCATGTAAAGTACTAGTATTCAGCTGCATCCGGTTAGATTGGAAGCCGACACCAACATAGTTGGGAACAAGCAGGCAGATTCTTTGATTCTATATCCCGTGTGCAGGTGATAGGTCTGGATTCCCGTGAGCGCAGCATGTGGGACCGCGTGTTCCAGGCGGCGCGCGCGTGCGGGCTTAACGTGGAGATACTGACCACTGAGCATGCTTGCTCCACCTTTAACTTCCTCAACTCTGAGAGCAGGTCAGTACTTCCTCGTCTCTTTCAGTTTCAGAATTTAACAATATTCTAGTATGCAAGATAACTGAACATTCATTCAATTCAATTTATTGCAGTAAAAATTCACATAGCAAATGCAAAGTTTACCGCGAAATCTGCATACAGCCGCCCTACAACTATCGTGAGGCGCCAGCCCACCAGACATAAAACCCGTCTGGTTGACGGATCCTGCCTTTCCTATGTAGGAACTTTTCACCATCAGGGTGGAAAGTTCCAAAGTTAAAAACTGGCTGAGTGTGAGATTAATTCGCGCACTAAGGGTTCCGTACCAACAAAACCATTTTGTAACACGTATTCTGTGCGATTTCAACTCACGTATTACAGTTAAAAAGATACAGCACTGTGACAGCGACGGATAGACAGAAGTGAGAGGGCGCACGGTGGGCTGAAAATCTACTTTCATAGACTTAGGGTATTCAATTTTTAAGTGTCGTTTTTTTGCCGCGGTTACTGTTGACAGTTTGGAAAGTTATAAATAATGAAACAAATAGGAAAAAAATACGAAACACTGATTACACATTGGAGACTTCACGTGGTGCCATAAGCTCTAACTTAGAAGTAGCTCAAGAATTTGTACATTTCTTCACTAATATACCATCTAAAACGACGGAAGCCTTAAATTCCTCACCCGATGTCTCAATTGATTTATAAAGAGCAAGCGTTCCAAGCTCCCCGGTTGAATTTGAATTTAAACATATAAACCCTGTGATAGTTATTAAAGCTTTTCGGCAAATAAAAATCAAATTGACCGAAGAATCTATGGGGATTGTCAATCAAAGTTTGCACATCCAGAATCGAGATTGTAGCACCATACTTAGCTTTAATATTTAATTTGTGTGTGGATCAAGGAGTCTTCCCAGATTTAATGAAATACAGTAAAGTTATATCACTTTTTAAATCTAGGGACAGTAAACACACCAGCAATTATATACCAGTATCCGTGTTGCCGGTATTCAGCAAGGTGTTCGAAAAGGTAATGCTGAATCAGATGCTTAATAATTTTAACACCAACCAAATGTTACACAGTCAGCAATACGAGGGCGGCACTGAAAATTTCGGGAATCAAGGAAGTGACACAACATTACTATTTAAAAATGTATTTATTGCTTTTCGAAGTATTCTCCGCGAAATTTGACACATTTTTCCATACGATGGAACCAATCATTGAAGCAACCATTCCATTCGGAAGTTGGGGTCTCCAAAATGGCCGTTTTGTAGGCGTCCACAGCTTCTTCAGGTGATGAAAATCTCTGTCCACGCAATTTATTCTTTATTTTAGGGAAAGTATAGAAATCATTAGGGCTTAGGTCGGGGCTGTACGGCGGATGGTCTAATAATTCTATGTTTTCTTGCTCTAAAAACTCTTTTGTTCTGTGCGCGGTGTGAGAACTCGCATTGTCGTGATGGAGGATGATGCGGCGGTTGCAGTTCTCTTTACGGAGTTCAGAAACGACCTGTGGCAAACAAATGCTAGCATACCATTCTGCATTAACCGTTCTTTGTCCCTCAAGAGGAATAGTCGTAACATGGCCGGTTTTGGAGACAAACGTGGCCACCATTTTTTTTGCATCACTCCGTGAACGAACAATTTTTGTTGGCTTTAACTCATTTTCGAACACCCAAACTCGTGACTGGTTTTTTGTTTCGGGTTCGTACGCGTATATCCAGGATTCGTCACCTGATACAATGTTGTATACAGCATTTGAGGATCCTGCGTGGAATCTTTCGAGAGTTCTGACGCACCAAGTAACGCGAGCCGCTTTTTGCTCTTCACAGAGCGAATGCGGTATCCATCGGGAAAACAACTTTTTTACACCTAATTGTTCATGCAAGATTATTTGTATTTGACTCATGCCAATGTCTAAAGTTGCCTGAATTTCGCGGTATGTCACATGTCGATCTTCCTCAATCAGCTTACGCACAGCATCAACGTTTTCTTGGGTGACTGCAGTTTTTGGACGACCTTGACGGGGATCATCACTGAGCTTGACACGTCCACGTTGAAATTCAGCAAACCAGCGATAAATTATGGTTTTGGATGGGGCTTCATCACCAAATGCAGAAATCATCCGGTCAACACACTGTTTTTGTGTTAAACCAGTTCGAAAGTCATAATAAATCATCGCTCTTGAATTTTCTCGAGTCAATTCCATTTTCTCAACGACTAAACAAGTTTGACAAAACCTTGTGACAAGACCGAGAATCTTTT
The DNA here is from genome assembly GCA_963921375.1 of Tiliacea citrago. Classification (NCBI taxonomy): domain Eukaryota; kingdom Metazoa; phylum Arthropoda; class Insecta; order Lepidoptera; family Noctuidae; genus Tiliacea; species Tiliacea citrago. The sequence continues at coordinate 14,345,523 of OY992809.1, read as the reverse complement.
AAAAAAAAAAAAAAATGGTATTCGATTTTTAAAACCAAGGAGTTTTCAATTAAAAAGATTTTAATATGACAGGAACAGTGGAAATATTCCATTCCCGATACTTTTAGTGCAGCCCTCGTATGGCTTCACCAAAGGACGTTGTACGACTGACGCCGGTGTCACATTATTAAAACACATATTTACAGCGTGGGAGGAGGCCCAAGATGCCATAGGAATATGTTTTGACCTCTCCAAGGCATTTGACTGTGTAAATCACGAAACCTTACTCTTGAGACTTGAGCATTACGGACTAGGTAAGCTTGCGCTAAGTTTAGTAAAATCTTATTTAAATGTTAGACAACAGCAAGTTCAAATGGGTGTTCCAGAAGGCTCAATATTAGGCCCTTTCCTCTTTTTAGTATATATTAATGATCTACCCCATTTATTAAAAAACCAACCACAAATGGTGTTATTTGCTGACGACACTTCTTTAATCTTTAAGATAAATAGACGGGCATCAAATCTTGACGACGTAAATAACGCCCTACTGCAGGTCCAAAATTGGTTCACTGCTAATAATTTAGTATTAAATGGGAAAAAAAACTAAATGCATAAGATTTGCTTTACCGAATGTAAAAAGTAGTGATTGTGACATAGTATTGAATAGGGAGAAACTTGAATTCGGCGATAAATTTTTTTTCCTTGGGATAACGCTAGGCTCAAGGCTGCAATGGGGTCCTCATTTAACATCTCTTGCAGGACGGCTAAGTTCAGCAGCATATGCTGTGAGGAAAATCCGTCAATTCACTAATGTAGATACCGCGAGGCTAGTATGTTTCAGCTACTTTCATAGCATCATGTCTTACGGTATTTTATTGTGGGGACGGGCTGCAGATATCGAGTCTATTTTTATTCTGCAGAAAAGAGCCATCAGAGCAATACATAGTCTCAGCAGGCGCGATTCTCTAAGGGAACTGTTGACAGATATTAACATCATGACGGTACCTTGTCAATATATCTATGAAAACATCATGTACGTAAGAAAAAATCTAAATCTTTTCAGTAAAAGAGGTGAAAGACACAATTATGGGACTAGAAATAGGGAACAATTAGTTCAACCAGGTTTCAGACTGGCTAAAGTAGACTCATCCTTCATGGGGTACTGTTTAAAATGTTACAATAAAATACCTCCCCACATCGTCCAACTAAATGAAACGAAATTTAAATGTTGTATAAGGTGCAGCGCAGACGACAGACTTTTTGTGCGAAGGAGTGCGGCACACACCAATGTGATTACATTTTATTAGCTCACAAGCTTTCATCAATCACTCGATCCGGTGCAGCGCAGACAACAGACTTTGTCCGAAGGATCGAGTGATTAATGAAAGCTTGTGAGCTAATAAAATGTAATCACATTGGTGTGTGCCGCACTCCTTTGCACAAAAAGTCTGTCGTCTGCGCTGCACCTAAAACGCACACTATGTAGCCAAGCATATTATAAGTTGGGGGATTACATCGCTGACAAAAATGCTTGGCTTAACGCTGGTCCTGCTCCACAAGGGCGCATACACTAATTGATTAGCATTCAAAAATATTGTTGGAGCTGCTGAAGATTGTAAATACTATCTTTATATTGTATAAATTCAATCTCTTAGTATTGTATAATTTCATAGCACATGTGTGAGCACTATCTACCTACCATTTACTAAGTACGTCTTTCATTGACTTGAATGTGCCCGCGGCTGAGTGTGGCATGCTCACTCAAATGTCTCGCTGATGGTGGCGTGTGTGTTGGATCATTAAGTTCCCTTCAAAATTGTTGAGCTAAATGGTGCTGATCCATGCGTCATGTTCGTGAACGGGCGCCGTCAGTGGGGACTGGTCATTTCTTGGCTGCCACGGCGTATTTTAACTTATTTTAATTGTTTTTTTTTAATGGTTTTATCTTTTTATTGCGGACGCTTTTAACGTGCACGTCTTTCTACATTGTCCTCACATGTATGATTTCAACATGAATGATGTAACCAATACTTTGTCACAATATTCTGATTAAAAAGAGTGTCCGTGGAGTTTCTTGCCCGTTCTTCTCCATAGGAACCTACTACTATGCTTTGGAATGGGCAACTAGCTTCATCTCTCAGACTGACCGACCCCTTGACAATTCAAAAGTGCCTGTAATTGGTTTATTTGAAATAAATGCTTTGAGTTTGAGTTTGTTGCAGAATTTTTCTGCAACAGTAACCGCTATAATTATAGAAAATGTCAAAAAATCATAAATATTTAGTTCTATGTCCGTATGTAAGTATATTACGGTTTTCCTTTCAGTTTCAGAGAAAATCATATTTTTCATACTAGTTAAAACTAATTTTTGTGCAGAGTTAACTCGGATGACATTTTTGTGTAAAGTAATAGCTAATACTCGTAGATGCAATATCCGGCAAAAAAACGACACTTAAAAATTGAATACCCTAAGTCTATGAAAATCGATTTTCAGCTTACCGTGGGGCGTTGGCATCTAGGCATAGCAATTATGTTCTGTTAGCACCCTTTGGATACGGAACTCTAAACATTTAGTTTTTAATGTCCATTATCACTATCACTACGCGACACCTAAGTTAATGTCTAAATAAAAGCGCGTTGTTGGATTTTCAACTTTCGGCGCTAAGCCGAGCGTTCAAAATACAACAGTGCGCTTTTATTTAGGCATTCAGAAGTGTCTGTTAGTGAAATCGGCCATATGTGCTTTAGAGTAAAGCTCAATAAAATAATTATTGTGTATTTCTCCGGCAGGTCGGTAGCCGGCGCGTTGATCCCGCCGTCATTCATCCCGAATATCAACGAAGACGATATGCTCCAAACCAAGTTGCATTACCACGATGTTTTCAACAAACCACTGATGTAAAAACCTGAACTTTCAACTTCAGAAAGTATTGAGTATTGAGAATCTTAGATAATTCACATGTTTTTGCTAACTTAAGAGGCCGCTCGCGAAATTATTTTTTGTACGTTTTTTTGCAATTTGCATGTCCGTATGTTCACCAAAATATGATTCGCGACCGAAACAAATATGTATTTACAGCATTATAATCAATATTAGAATCATCAATACCAAGTTAGAATTGACCTTACACACACACACATACATAAACTCACGCCTTCTTCCGCCATGGAGGTAGGCAGAAACTATAGAACGCCACCTGATCTAAAAATCAACTTAACTATCTATTTTAGCTTTATGTAGTCGTAAGTTGATTTTTGAGTGACCATAATAAATAATAAGAACGTAAATTACCCAAGTCTCTGAATACCACGGATCACTACCCCACAACATATTTTTTACGCGGCTGTTACGTCACATCGAGATGTCGAAAAAGTTTGGCTTTGTCTCACGTCATAACTGTGTGACAGTCTCTTTCTTTAAGCTCGATGTGTCAATTTTATTACCTACATTATATCATTTTTCAAACTGAGATTTGCCTACTATTCTCTGCACTGACTATCGCGAATACCTACATACCACATAAGTTAGACAATTTTGTAAATATTAGAATAGTGTAATTGTTATTTAATAAACTGTTATTTTCGTTAATTTGGACATTTTTAATTTCCACATTATTTAACACGTCGGCGAATGAAGCAAAAAGTAAGAAGATAAGTATAATTTTATTCCTGATTTTAAATGAATACAAAATTAATAAAGACGTTACTAAACTCTTAAAAAACGAAGAAATTATCTGTGGCACATGTCAGCTGTCATTCGTTGAGTCCACGATGTCAGCCAATCAGCGCCTAGCATTGGGTGCCATCTAGCGACAGCTGATAGAGTTAGAGCGGTTAGTATAGTAGCACACATTTAGGAACTGTCGACTCTTCGACAAACTTGCACTAGTTCACGAATAAGGAACTGAAATAGGTAATAAAAATACGTTAAATTAAAATTAAATACTACTGAACATCAAAGCGTATGTCATAAAGCGGCAAGAGAATGACACCTTAAGTTGGCACGGAGTACTCATCAAACCTGAGGATTACGCATGGTAGGTACTCGGAATCACATTCTGTCAAGTTGCAATGACTGTGGGGAGAACTGGGACGTGTAGTAAGTTAGTCTCTAGAGCTACTTAGCACCTATAGCGACAAACCCACCAAAATAATTCGTCCTAACTTGGCGATTAAGCCTGCTAAGGGTGAGTATAAACGATCTATAACTTGTGATTCGTTGAGTCGCGTAATTTACCCTAAATTCGGTTTCATATAAAATTCTAGTTTGTGTCACGCGTCGAAGCAAAATCAGTTGTCGTTTTTCGGAATTACATTTGCACGTGAATTAGGCGGCTCAGTTTGCGCGATATTACCCTGGTGGCCCCACCCTAAACTACCCGTTTCGACTTATTCGGTTGCTATGACACTCCATGCCGAAAAACGTGTAAATGAGTTACCTACCTATAAGAAGTTAGCTCCAACCCCAAACTGCAGGCCGTTAACATGTATGTCTCGCGGCTGCGTCTTCAACGGCACGACATAGTTGATCTCCAGTCGAGCCGCGCGCCCGATCCGCACACACACGCCCGCGCCGCACGCCACTCGCACGTCGATCAGGGGCAACAGAGACGACAGTGTCAAATCTGATCGTTCTGTGAAACGGCGACTATAGTGCTACAAGGAACTTTTGGCTATTGAATGACGATGACAGGGGCCAGCGCCCCTGTCATCGTCATTCAATAGCCAAAAGTTTGTCAGAACATTTGTGAAAATGTTCTGAGAAATGTATTGAAAAAAAGAATCCGATTTTGCCCACGCGCCAAATCATCACATGTACAGTTGTAATAAAATAAAAAAATTACTACAAAAAGGTAAAAATACAACGCAAGCCACAAAAAAAAAATTGCGATGTTTATGGACCTAGTGCAGTGTCTGTGAGAGTAGCACAAATTTGGTTTAAGCGTTTTCAATCCGGAAATGTTGATGTCAAAGATGCACGTCGCTCTGGTCGCCCTACTACGGATAAAATGGATGCCATTTTTGAAAAAGTGGAGCAAGATCGGCATAATATCAGTAGTTACGACGTAGCTGAAGAACTGGGAATTGACCACAAAACAGTTTTGGCACATTTGAAAAAAACTGGGTACACAAAAAAACTCGATATTTGGGTACCTCACGAGCTCACTGAAAGAAACCTAATGAACCGTGTTTTTTTATTACGACTTTACGAATTTGTGATTTTTTATTACGACGTAATGAAACCGAACCATTTTTGAAGAAGCTGATAACTGGTGATGAAAAGTAGATCACGTACGACAAGAACGTGCGCAAATGGTCGTGGTCAAAGGCCGGTCAGGCTTCACAGACTGTGGCGAAACCCGGGTTAACTCGCAACAAGGTGATGCTGTGTGTGTGGTGGGATTGGAAGGGCATTATTCATTATGAGCTGTTACCACCAGGCAGGACCATCGATTCTGAACTCTACTGCGAACAACTGATGAGATTAAAGCAAGAAGTTGAGAGAAAGCGGCCGGAATTAATCAACAGAAGGGGTGTGGTTTTTCATCATGCTAACGCTAGACCTCACACATCTTTAGCCACTCAGCAAAAATTAAGAGAGTTTGGCTGGGAGGTGTTAACGCATCCGCCGTATAGTCCTGACCTTGCACCTTCAGATTTCCACCTGTTTCGGTCTCTTCAGAATTCTTTAGACAGTGTCAGGTTAACATCACGAGAGGACTGCCAAAACGACTTGTCGCGGTATTTTGATCAGAAGTCCCAAAATTTCTATAGCAATGAGATCATGTCCCTACCTACAAAATGGCAAAAAGTTATCGAACAAAATGGTACGTACATACTTTAGTTAAATGTAAATAAACTATATTAAAAAAAAAATTGAATTTTCTTAAAAAATGCGAAGAAACCTTTTCCCCAACCTATTATTATTCTCGTTGTAAGAAGGTTACTCTCAGAGGTCAAACAACTGTGAAAGGACTATACTAATGTCGAATTATTAATTCACTGGAGTACCTACTTTAATCTGACATTTGCTAGCTGTCATTTTGTGTATTAAAATGGTGATATTTATTGTAATGGTGATCGTTTAGTTTAATCGATTGTGTAAAATAAATAAATGTATAATACTAGGTGTAAAGGTCTAGAATACAATAAATGGTCATCCATTTTACACAAAGTGACAGTTAGCACATGTCCGATTAATCCAGTAAATTAATAATTCGACTTTAGTTCATAATATCCAACTGCTGGGCTAAGGCCTCGCTCTAACTTCCTTCGATTGGGATTCTGCTCTATTTATTTCAAATTCTCAAGGAAGCAGATATCTAGGTTGTCCCACCATCTCCTTCGTTGTAGGTATACCGCGACCCCGCCTCCGTTTCAGGCCAATAAGTCAAATAAGTATTTTTTAGAAAAGCGTATAGAGAATTGTTTTATTTATTTTTAAGCTTGACTGTGTTGTCCCATAGCAGGGCAGAGGCCGTCCTGTTTTCAACGTTGTATTGTGCGAGCGGACTAACTTCTGCCCGAAACCTGGATGGAATCGGTCATTCTAAAATGTTGCTTCGGCGGTCAATGACTTCAACCGACATCAAAGTTTTAACAGGCTTTGCAGGATGGCAAACAAGCAGGCCTGATAGCAAAGAGATAATTTAAGAGTGATGCTCGTTTTCGCTAACTCTATGCGACACCTAAAAGTAGGTAAATGCCTGTTTAAAATCCAACAGTGCACTGTATTAGGCAATACAGGCAAGGGCGCCGACTTTTAGAAAGCCTCCTGGGTGCTCATTATTCATCATCATTTCATTTCAGCCGAAAGAAGTCCTGCACATAGTACCCACGAGGCCTCTGCATTTAGGCAGAATGCGAATTGTTAGTGAAAACGGGCATCAGCGATAGAGAGGGGAGTACCTAGTTGTAACGTGAGGTTCTGACCTGGGAAGGCGAGGCAGCCGGCGTTGAGGAAGAGGTGCGTCTTGAGCAACTTGAAGACACCCTGCTGAGCGCCCGGCACCGGCAGCGGCGCGTACAGGTGCACGCCACTTGCCCAGTATGCCTGCACACAGTTTATACAAGATTCATCATCTGCCTGCCTTAATACCCCCCAAAAGACATGTGCGTTCAAATCCGAGATAGACATAAGTTGGTTTTTGTATTTTGCAAAAACATTTTATTATAATTAATGTATTGTTTTAGTGAAAAAATAAGTTTAAGTTATTATTTTTTTTTGAAAGTCTGTATTTATTATTGTTTTTTTTTTTCAATAAAACGCTTAAAACACGCCGGTTGAGTAAAGTTTATTGTTGCGTACAACGACTAGCAAATAAATCGGTTAACATTTACGATAACATATCGTCCAAATAGACTGGAGGTTGCCGTGCATAAGATTGGAAGTTTAAATCCCAGCACGAAATGTGTTTTGTCATGCATTATGTTTTTATTTATATAAAGTATTATTCCATTTTGTTTTATTTAGTGATCTTATTTATAAAAAATTAAAAATTAAGAAAAATAAATCATTTTAATAATCATTTAATAATATTTATTATTGATTATTTAACAAAACTTTGATCTTCACTACAAAGATTTATATTTTAAAATTTGATTTGTTAGTTTACAGTTATCATAATTTATTTTATATTTTGCCAACTGACACAAACAACAAGACAAGTGACGTCATAATTAACGCAAACGATAAATAAAATAGGAATCGCCGTTCGTCGTTATATGTGAACGTATACATTAAACGTTGTAGTTATAACTTGAGGGTATGGATTACCTAATCTTATAAAGAAACGTAAAATGTATACCCTCAAACTATATCGTCTTTCGATTAGACAGAGACCTAAAGATAAAGTGACTCGGACGATACTAGATAACAATTTCATCCCAATATTCCCATGGACTCGTCGTCATACACATACTGCCGAACTAGCTAGTTCGGCAGTATGTGTATGACGACGTTCGGTGATGCGATGGTTCAAATCAAACTCGAAACAATTAACTCTTTTTGAAGTATTCTTTAGATTATTCGCAACGAATTGAATGTTGTAGCAGTGTAATATTTTAAAACTTGAGGGGTTAGCAAATACTGACGCAGACTGTCCATACAAGTCGAGAATGTTTGCTGGTGCGCACTCATAGGGCTTCACAGCGATCAGACGTAAGCGTGCCGCTTCCCTTAGATCAAAGAAAGAAATAATAACATTTATTTGGACACAGTTCGTGAAACACAAAATACAAACAATCAGTCTCCTGAATGTCATTCCGGGGAAGTTTAATTGCCGGTTCGTCCATTATTTCTCCAAACTACATGGTACTTACACAGTTATTCAGTTTTATGTAACAATTTTGGTTATTGTGGTAAAATAAAATCTTGAACAAAAACTTTGTATGGACAGTCTGCGTCAGTATGTGCTAATATGTGCTTTTTTTTTTTTTTTTTTATAGGGGCTTTTACGCATAGCGTATGCCAGTCCCATCGTATCCTAAACAATAGTATTACAACACGTGGGCCATGAATTTGAACAAACCCTTCGCATCGTCGCCATTTGGTTGGGATAGAATTCTATGAAACATGCCTACATCAGTTCTGTTCAAATTCAGGGACCTTACAAAATGATTTCTATTTGATTCATATTGGACACATTCCATCAATAAATATTGTAGGTCCTCGACAACTCCACACTCTTCACAATTGGGTGAAGTGATTTTCTTCATCATGAAGGCAATTTTTTTGCATGGAATGTGTCCAGATCTGAGTCTAAGAGCAGTAACAATCAGTTTTCTACTAATATCGCTATTCATAAACCAGGGCACGCGAAGAGGTTCACACTATGGTTTTATACCATATACCCTTCTCTAATGACCGTTTATTAAAATATTCTCTCCAATAATCATAGCATATATTTTTAAATTTTGGTAAAAATTCTGAATAATCTAATATAATATTTATTTCTTTTCCATTCCTAGCCGCTAATTTCGCCAACGTGTCAGCCTTTTCGTTGCCCCGCAATCCAATATGCGATGGAACCCACTGCAACCTCAGTTGGATGCCTCTTAAAGTAATTTCATCAATTTTAGATAGAACAACATAAGCTATCGATGCACCTCTGTGACCAGAGGCGCATCGAGCTATATGTTGTAATGAACTTTTGCTGTCTGTACAAATGACAACATTTTTATATCCACAATGATTAATTATATAAGTCAAAGCCTCCGAGATTGCAATGAGCTCCAACGCCATAATGGATGTAGGTTCACTTAGTTTAAAACAATTATCCTGAGTACTTATATCTATATTAGGTATATAATATGCAGACCCATGACCTTCTACACTCTTCGACCCATCTGTAAATATGTAAAACCAACCACTGTACTTTGTATTTAATTCATTAATAACCTCATATTTTAATATACTACTATCGTATGAACGTTTAGATTTTTTTACTGACTCTAAATTTACTATAATTATTTCATTTACATTAATATTAGTTATCCATGTTCGTAAATTATACATTAATAATGGACAGGAAGAAGCTACCTGCAACTCTTTAACCTCATTCAAAACTGATACTACTAGAGGAATGTTTTTATTTTTCCAATAACAATTTTGTCGAAGAGCGTAGAGATTCTCTAATAACTGACAAGTTACGTTATTTTCTATAGCTTTTGACTTTAGACAGAATTTATAAGCTAAATATTTCCTTCGAACTACACATAGCTCACTTTCCATAACGTGGATCGGTGAAGTTTTGATAAAACCTATTATCCTCATAGCCTGATTTTGAATTTTATTTAATTTATCTAGATGGCATTTTGCACTCACATCATATAAATAGCAGCTATAGTCTATGCGACTTCTGATTAGTGCAATATAAATACGTCTTAGGTGTCTAGGATGTAAATCCCAGGAAGCCCCTGCTAAAACCTTAAGTAAATTAAGAGTCCTTTGCACCTTTTCAACAGTCATGTCAATGTGTTTACTCCAGCGCAACGATCTGTCCAACCACACACCCAAATATTTGTAATTGTCTACTATCTCTAAATTATTCTTATCTAATTTAAGTTCTATTTGTAATCTTCTATAACCTCTGCTAAAAATACAAACCTTCGATTTATCTTCTGATAATTGTAACCCCATTTCATCCAGAATAAGACAAAAAGTATTTAGCGCTGTTTGAAATTCTATTTGACTTTCTCTTAGGTTTCTGGAGGGGGAATATAATACAAAATCATCTGCATATTGACACATCGTTACATTTCTAATTTTATCAAAACATTTAATTGTAATTATGTTAAATAGGACAGGCGAAATCGGGTCACCTTGCGCTAAACCACGATTTGTATATCTTATAAAGTATTTATTTTGATCGGTTTCATTTTTCATAATAAGATGCCGTTCACTCAGAAAGTTCCACAGATACTGGCAGAGTTTTTTACCAACACCTATTTTGTCTAATGTATTTGTCAATACATAATTATATTATGACGTTATTATAGGCATTAGTGATATCCTTAAAAACACGCTATAGTCGAAATTTTATGTGAAAATCCTAAGTAAATTTGGCTTACTAATTTGACTAGGCAGTCCTGACACGACTGTCCTCTCCTGAATCCAGAAGTGAACGGGGACAACAGTTTATTTTTCTCTATATACCACTCTAGCCTTTTTGTCAACATTGCGTGAAAGATTTTGCATAAACAAGAGATTAAGGAGATTGGCCGGAGTTTAGTACCACCGTTAGGTGAAGGTTTTGGTATTGGTGTCACTAATATGTCACGCCATTGTATCGGAATACTACCGGTATTAAAAATGTGATTGTATAGATCTAATAAATATAATTTGCCTGCCTGAGGTAAATGGTATATGAGGGAATATGTAATCCCGTCGTTACCGGGTGCTGTATCCTTTCGCTTAAAACAGTTGCACATTTCTTGTAGGGTAAAACTGGCCTCGAGTAATATATTATTTGAATTAAAATGTTGGATTTTTGGATAAACATAGTCTGGAGCGAGATTAGAAAGAAGTTCAATTTTTTGATCATTAGAAACGCGGGATCTGGATGAACTAACTCCCTTGATCCAGCCCATGCGTTTCCACATATCAGAACTCGACGTTTGTTCATCAATGCTACTACAGTAACCTTGCCAATCGTTTGTCCTTGTTTGACAGATAACATCTTTTGCAGCCTTTGTTTTACGTTCAACTATGGTTAAATTACTTGGTGTAGGATTACTTCTGAAATTTTTTAAAGCCAACCTACGTTGCGCCACTAAATGTGAGAGGGTTGTGTTCCAGTAAGGTTTAGGTCGAAAGTTACTTTTTGGATTGTCACAGCTCCTAATCCAAGGTATGTGTTCATCGGCTGCTTTATTCATCTGTTTGATAAAATTATCATACATGGATTGCACATTAATTGTATCTAAAGGTTGTAATAAATAATTTTCTAAAGATTTACTATACTCTGACCACTTTGCTAGCTTGAAATTTCGCTTTTTATTTATACAAACAGCGTTCGTATTATTATTATATTTATATGAAATTTTAACAAACAGATGGTCACTTCCGAGATTTTCGTTCATCACACTCCAGCTCAGTAAAACAGACAAATCAGTCGAAACAAAGGTCACATCGGGAGATGTCCTCTGAACAATATTATCCACCAAAGTCACTCTAGTGGCACTCCCATCGTTAAGAGGAACAAATCCAGCATCTAAAGCCACGTCATAAATCTGAATTCCTCTTCCATCAGCTTTAGAGGACCAGGTTGCATGGTGGCCGTTAAAATCCCCAGCTATTATGCATTTACTGGGATATTGAGAGAAAATTTGTTCCCAGCCAGCAATGCTTGTGCGAACTGAAGAAGGGCAATATAACAATATTATATTTTTAACTTCATTACAGTTTAAAAGCTTAATTATCATAACTTCTATGCCTGAATTTCTAGTAGAAATAAAACATTGTTGTACATTTATCGATTTGCAGACAATAATAGCTATCCCCCCATACCCATCCGTCCTATCTTTTCTAAAAATATTATACCCACTTACATTAAAATGAGTTTCAGGTTCCAGCCACGTTTCAGATATAAAAGCTATATGTATTTTTTTCTTGTGCCATTAGCAACTCAAACTCATTACGTTTAGGTCGTAAGCTTCGAGCATTCCACTGTACAATACTTAGAGTACACATTCTTGTTGTATTGTTAGCCATATAAATTTAGCATAAATGTCATCTTTCTTCAAAACTTTAACAATCAGTTGACCTAATATTTCAATTACAAGTTTACCTAGTTGTTTAAGTTTGGTATCCCAATCGGTGTCAGACATACATATATCTTTGACTCTTTGGAAAGTACTAATAAAATCTAAGCTGACGCTTGAGTTTTTCGTACCTTCTGGGTACTTGTTTCTTGTACTCTGTTTCTTCTGTTCCTAGATCTATCTGTCTTAAAATACCATAACATATGCTAGTTTCGTCAGTCCTCTGCACCCTGTATCCTGAACTAATAAAACTTTCACAATTTAATAACTTCAAAGCACTTTCTTTATTTTCAAAATAGATCAGGACCCTGAATGCACTTTTATATACCATTTTTACTATTTTTTCGATTTTTAACGATCTCAAAAGCTTTGCCATACCAAATTGTTTTGGTAAAGTTTATTTTCCTGTCACACATATACAAGTGTAGTTTTCTTCAGAGTTTCCACTACTTTCTCCCATTAAATTATCACTCATAGAATCTTTCCTATTTGCTCGCTTATGCCTTCTAACTACTGTCACAATCCATCTTCTTCCACAATTTCTTCTTCTTCTTGTCTCCCTCTCTTTGAAAGTCGTTGCTCACTCGCTTCGTTCATCTCACTCGCTTCGTTCATCTCCATCTCTTCGGTCAAAGGAGACGTTCACGAAATGTATGGGGCTTGGTACTAAAATAGGTAATTGAAAATTTAAACAGCCTTCTGACCTATATAGACTGAAAGAGGGTAATTATTTTGATGTCTTTGGGCATTTAATTTTTTTTTACAGCCACCCGTTTTTTTTAAAACAAGTGTTGAAAAATAAAATGTTCTACAAGCATTATTTATATTTTAGGGATGGCAGCCCTGTAGCAAATGACGTGACAATGACAACGTCAGTCAGTAGGACTCGGCTTGACATTTACAACGGATATTTAGTCCGAGTTTACAGCTTTCACTTTTTTCGATACGTTTTGTTATTGCATTGTCATGATAATCAATATTTTTTGTCTTAATTTCATGGAGCTGCAGCTAAAATTATAATAAAATCTCAAAGTATTTAATAGAAACGGAAACATTAGCCACATAAAATAATTATATTGCATAGAAATGAATAAATAAAGACTATGTGCGTTTTGTTTGTATTGAAACATTTTTCACTTTTTCACAAATTCGCGCGCCTAAAAAAATCAGATTTAACTATAATCGTGTAGCATAATAAATAAGCTTTCTAATAAGGTATATTACATTAGCGTTTAAAAATCGTCGGAATATTATACCAATATTGACCTCTCCTTTAGGTTAAGTTGTTGTTCACTTTGAGGTACTAGCTCCTGCACTATGTCATCACTACCACTCGATGCGCAAATATCCACGTTGATGTTTATATCAGCCATTTAATAGTAACATACGATAATTTAACAACATAATTAATATGTGGGTAGAAGTAAAAATAATCACGCGATAAAATTGCGATGCAGCTAAGTGCGTCCGTTCGACTCAACCGCTCGCGCGCGTACTGCTAATATGTGCTATATTTTAAAACTTGAGGGGTTAGGTTAGGTTAGCCACTTCATCTTACCAGTTTGTCGGCGTGATTAATATGTATACCTTACCCATGCCAAATTAATATGTACGAGTATACCTTACCCATGCCAAATTAATATGTATACCTTACCCATGCCAAATTACAGCTTTCTAGTACTAAGAGTTTCTGAACTAAATTGGGGACAGATAGACATGGCGAAACTATAAGGGATGACTACGGAACCCTGAAAATGGATTTGACGATGACCGTAGCTACTGTAGTAATTATTGTAAGTATGCACTTCAAGAGGGGAAGGGTGTAGATTGCTGATGAAAATTATGTCCTGAGTTCGGAATTTTTTTTATTGGTTTATTCCATTGGACTTTTCTCAATAGCAGCCTGGAGTCTGCATTTGTGCTCGGTTGTTAGGCTCGTATTACTTGGTATATAGTTGACGATATATGTGTGTACATAGGTACACCTCTGCCTAACCCTGGGGAGGAAAGCAGGCGTGACGTTTTATTATGTTAAAAACTGTTTTAAATAAAAAAAATACAACCGACTTCCAAAATAAAACTACAAAGTACAAAATAATACGTATTATTGAAGTTAACTGATCAAAAACCACTCCTCAGAACTTAACCTTTATGGGACCACCCTCAAGGTATCAATAAAAAAAGAGTCATCAACATCGGTCGACGTGGTAAAGAATGATCGCTGAAGATAGTACTAAAAGATTCCGACGAATTGGGAATCTTAGGTCCTCCTAATGGTCTCGAACTTTAAAAAAAAAAACGGAACCTTTATTAGCGGTTGGATGCAACATCCATATATTTTTACTATTTGCGCGTGTGCAGTGAAAGTGACGAAGCATAGGTACATAATATTGATCGATTTTGACACGAGCAACCTTTGGGCAAGCTGTGCCCAGAAAGCCATCAATGCTCTTCGAGTTCAATAAAACAATGCATCCAGGATGCTGCTGGGGCTGTCACGCTTCTGCAGTGCGTCGAGAATGTTTGCTGGTGCGCAAACTTAATGCTTCGCAGCGATCAGCCGTAAGCGTGCCGCTTCCCTGCTGCAGAGGGTCCGCGGCAGTCCAATCAGTCTCCTGAATGTCATTGCGGGGAAGTTTTGCCCGTTCGTCCATTATTTGTCCTAACTACATGTTTACTAATACAGTTATTCAGTTTTATGTAACAATTATGGATTTTCCGTATTAAAATGTTCATTTTATAACACATTTTTTTTTTTATCGGTTGAATAACGTATCATCACCTTGGATAAGTTCGTCAGTTAGTATTACTCACTCGTCCACCAACAGCCTGTCCGTCCATATGTGGCCCGACGCCTCTCTGTTGGAACCCTCGCAGCGTGGTGGGGCCGCCGAGGAAGAAGTGGTCCGGCAACACCGAGCCGTAGAGATCGTGCAGTATGCCTAGTGCGCCTGTTGCTTGCAGCACCTGATCAAAGTGATGTCATTGTAAGACGTTGCTGGCAGTTGAACTACTTAGAATAAGTGATAAATGGTTGGCGTTTCCTATCCCACTACCTACCTACTATTTTTTTTTTTCTGTGGGACATTATCAAATAAGAAGTTATTTACCCACTCTGGGCGGAGTGGGGGGGCGTGTCAGACTTTTACTGGATAAAACCCACCCGTGTTCCTTCAGATGCCTGTGTGCCAGGGCCACGATATCCTTTTCGGACAAACTCGCAACCCTGGCAGGCATTGGCCCTACCGGACCCCGTCAGTTGGTGCTGACATCTCTTTAAGGCTCGCGTGGAACACAACGCGCCGGCGACCCGGGCCTGGTCATTATTGGACGGCGAGCTACCCATCGCTCACCGTCCGCAAGCCCGCGTCTACGGTGGCCGGGAATCGGCCTGCGACTCCCGACGCCCGGGGAGTCTCCCGCGGCGACTAGGAGCGAGAAGTCGCGAATTTTGCCTCTCCCTCACGCGTTCCGCCTCCTCCTTCGCGAGCATTGCTTGCGAGCATGCTTCGCAGAAGGAGGTGACCGCCTGCCATGCACTCTCGCTCCGAACCATGACCTGAGCCAAAGCCGCACGCGAGAGATCGCTGCCGCCGATTGCCTCCGTGAGTACACGGCGGTGCTCCGCCCAAGCCGGGAAGACCTCCACCGTATGCTCCACTGTGTCCTCCGGGCGAACCACACAGTGGTAACACCCGGGCGTTTCTTCCCGTTTTATCCTGAACAGGAACCTCCCGAAACAACCGTGTCCGGTGAGGACCTGCGTCAGGCGGAACGTGAGGACGCCGTGGCACCTGTCTAGCCACTCCTCAAAGAAGGGAGTTATCGCCACAATTGTGGCGTGCCCAGCCCTGGGTTGCGAAAATCGCACTCTCCATGTCGCCATGAGATCCCGCCGGAGCTTCATCCGCTGTGCCGTGATTTCTCGCGGCAGCGGAGTTTCACCCCGGCGCGGCGTTTCGCCTCCTCGCGCCTCTTCCAAATGTGCGCGAGTACTTTTGCCTCCAGATCCCATGGCGGTAGTCCGGCAAGCAGTGTCGCCACCTCACGGGAGACCGTGCTGTATCCTCGTACCGGCCTGATTTTCATGATTCTTTGGGACGCGTTCAATCTGCAGGCTGGTCGCAGGTCACAGCCTTAAAGAACGCGCCCACACCGGTGCCCCGTAAAGATGGCACGACCCCCGCGTAGAGCCTCCGGCAGGAGGCGTTTGGACCCCTAGGTTGGGCAGGAGGCGCTTCAAGGCAGCTTCAGCCCGCTCCAGTCTGGGGGCCAAACGTCGGAAATGCTCCATGAAGTTCCACCGGCTGTCGAGGACGAGTCCCAGATACTTCATCGTCGACTCGACATCGATGTGAACCCCTCCAACTGCTGTTATCTGGGAATCCGACAGTGGCGCGTTCCGAGGACCATAAAAACACATGGCCTCGGACTTGTGCAAGGACACCTCGAGTCCCGATTGCCGGATCCTATTGACAATTGTCGCAACCCCACGTGTCGCCAGTTCGATTGTTCTCTTTCCTTTGAGGTAGTGTACATAGACCTGGCCCATTTTGAAACATCTCCTTTATGAATATCGCTCTGTGATGCGCTAAAATATTGCATAAGCAAAGTCGTAGAGGATGCAGCAGTAGATATAATGCCAAAGAGAATGAATGTCTTGCTTTCTTTTTTCGTTCTACCTTAGATACTCAGTAGGTATGTACTTAGGTACTCACTACGCCAAAATCTTGAGACAACGTATGGTTAGCCTGCAAATGCATCTCAGATTTCAGGTAGGCAACACTGCCCCCGAAGCCGGCGACCTCGTTGCTAACCTGCATCCACACGCCGTGCGTTGGGAAGATCTCCTCATCTCTGTGGTCCACGTTGATTGTGTGGCGGAGGGTCGATTTCAAATGTGGACCTTAAGAATACAAGCTTAAAAGTGAGTAATCATCGTTATGCTATGCTTCGCTGTGCTGTGCACGTTTTGCCCGTTCTTCTCCATAAGAAGTGACTACGCTTTGGAATCGGCAACTATTATATCTTCTTTCTAAATGACCTGCCTGTAAATAGTTTGATTGAAATAATTGCTTTGAGTATGTGCTATATTTAGCTAATTTAGTGCTCAAAGATTATAATGAGGAATCAAAAATAAAGGCGAGCTGCTCTTTGTTTGGCTACACTTTGGGTTAAAACAAAGCTGGGATCCCACGAACCGTGCTGTCAGTACCTACTGTAACAGCGTTTCCACCCGTTCGGTCTTCTCGCTCGCACTTAGGACATTGGCGCGTAATACTGACAGCAAATCTCGCGCAGTTCAAAGTTGTTTGTCGAAAAAATATAGCACGAAACAGTTCTCAGAATTAACATTGGATGGATGAAATGGCGGCAGGTCACGGGAACAATCTGTGACTCCCGCATTCCCCTTAAACTTAAGGGGAAGATATACACATAAAACAATAGTTAGACCTGCTGTCTTTTATGGATCAGAATGTTGGGTCACAAAAGGGATGAATGAAAGGCAATTGCATGTAGCTGAGATGAAAATGCTAAGAGGAATGTGTGGTGTGACACGAATGGAAAGAATAAGAAATGAGTATAGAAGAGGAAGTCTGAAAGTAGCACCGGTGACTGGAAAGGAACTTTTGCCCATACCATTATGGGCATGGGATTCGGAGGAATGAGGAAAGTTTTGAGTATGAATGTCGATGGCTTTATGACTAGGGAAGACTAAAGGATGGACTGTGTGAAAGATGATATGGCTAGAAAGGGGTGACTATAGAGATGACGTCTAATAGAGAAGTATGGAAAAAAGGGACATGTTGCGCCGACCCCAGATAAATTGGGATAAAGGCAGGAGAATGATATTGAGTGCTCAGCACAGGTTAACGTTGATTAGTCACACCACACGTCACATAGCGTGTGTCGTCGTCTAAAGTCGTCTTTTTCACGCTCGAATATTTTAATAACACACTTTTTTTGTGGAATGGGTTTGCTGATGACCTCGATCTCTGATATAAAGCGATGGATGAGGTCTACGATGTATTACTAGGAACAAGAAGAATTGATTCTACACTCGCGACTTCGCGAGCAATAAACTGGAATCACTTCGTCGCGCGTTGCTCAAGACAATTTTTGACAACTGTGCAATGAGCTGTAGATTGTGTTGTGGTATATCACCTGAAAGGTAATTTTGTGCTCTTTCAAATGATATCAAAAGATTTAAATTTAATTAAATTGTCTAGGTCTAAATTTAGAGAATTATTGCAATAGGCCGAAGTCTACGTCTAAATGAATAGAAATGAAAAGATAAAATTTTAATTTAGGTACTATTTATGTTATTAATCCTTAATATTTTGTGTTACCCGGTGAAGGAAAACATCGTGAGGAAACATGGCATGTCCTAGAAATACAAATTCGAAGACATGTGACATCCACCAACCCGCACTGGGCCCGCGTGGTGGATTACGGCCCACTCCCTCTCACAGAAAGAGGACGCCTGTGTCCCAGCAGTGGGAACATTATAGGCAGATTATGTAATATTTTGTGTTACCCCCCCTGGCCCTAATGACTGCCTGTAAACGGTTATTCATTGATCAAATGAGTTTCCTGATGGAATCCTGTGGGATTTCCTGCCACACTTCACACAGCACTAAAGCAGTTTTCATGTCCTCTATTGAGCTGAACATCTTCCTCCTACCCGCCTTTTCAGCTCGTCCCATATAATGTTCAATCGGATTTAAGTCTACAAGGTACTGTCTAGTCACTGCAGCGGTGTTGCAGCGGGCATTATCATGCATTAGCAGGAAATGTTCGCTAATAAACCCGGGTAGGGAAGCACATGGCCTAGTAGAATGTCGTTGATGTATCTATCTGCGGTTAGCCCCCCTCCCCGATCTCCACCAGGTACGAATACCTACTCCGTTTTTGTTTCAATAGATATCCCCGCCCACATCATACAGGACCCACCCCCGTATGCCACTGTTTCCGCAAAACAGCATTGGGCGAATCGCTCCCCCGGTCTTCTATAGGCTCTCTGTAGACGGTCGCTACCATGCAGGCATATCCTGGATTCGTCCGAAAACAGGGGCCTTACTCCCGACAGCATCGAGTACTGAATCAATCGAATTCGATTCGAAATAAATGACGATCCATACTCTTGAATCCGACACTAGTACACGATCGTGCAGTGGTTCGAAGCGTCACTAATTTCGATCGAAAGATTCGTTAGGATCGAAAAGTTCGTACTCCACACGCCATCTGACAGTTATGTATCGAGTAGTGGAATCAAAACTAAACGTCAAATTACACGATAGCAAAGAAGCTACTTTATCCAGATCGAGTGAGATTTGGTTGTATTCTTTACTGCTAAATTTCTTCAAATTCTTTATTATTATGGCTCGCCTTACTTCCTTTTTCAATGTCCTTGAGAAACATCGTATGGCTCTTCGTGCGAGAAGAAATATGAGTCGATATAATACCCGGGGGGCTATAGAAAAGGATTCGGCAGAATTTCGAAGAAATTATAGTTTTGTCGAAGGAGTTGTTTGATGTGTTGGTAGAAGATTTAACACGTTGGTCCCGGCTGTTATTCGTGGATCTTTGACAGTTGTTACGGGTAGTCAGAAACCCGAAAGTCTGTCAACCAGTCTTACCAAGGGGTATCGTATTACCCAGTTACTGGGTTGTGGAGGTCAGATAGGCAGTCAACATAATCAGCCTATAATGTTCTCACTGCTGGGACACAGGCCTCCTCTGTGAGAGGAAGTAGGACGTAATCCACCACGCGGGCCCAGTGTGGGTTGGTAGTTTTGACATGTCTTCGAATGTTTGGTTCTAGGACATGCCACTAGTTTCCTCACGATGTTTTCCTTGACCGTTTTGAGAGGAGTGGTGATGAAATAATTTATACAAAGTAAAGTAAAGGGTGTCAGGGTTCGAACCTACGACCTACAACTCGTAAGTCGCTGTCGTTACCACTGGGCACCACTACTCTCATATAGGCAGTCGCTCCATGTAAAATACTGGTTTTCAGCTGCATCCGGTTAGACTGAAAGCCGACCACAACATAGTTGGGAAAAGGATAGGCAGATTAATTGATGTTTTTTCATAAGGTTTAATTGTTAAGTTTAAATAAAGAACTAGGTACCTATCATTTTTTACGTGGGAAAGTGATAGAGAAGTAAATAAATTCAACGACATAAAAG
This sequence comes from Tiliacea citrago, assembly GCA_963921375.1. Classification (NCBI taxonomy): domain Eukaryota; kingdom Metazoa; phylum Arthropoda; class Insecta; order Lepidoptera; family Noctuidae; genus Tiliacea; species Tiliacea citrago. Next base: position 14,325,088 of record OY992809.1, on the reverse strand, counting down.
TTTCTAACCAAAGACATAAAACACTTGACGATGACGTAATCCGCCGGATACGCATAACGACGCTGATAATACTCAAACCTATGTCGATCTTGGTTTACGATTCGATTTGGTTCGGGAGTAAGGTTTTAAATCGAGTTCAGATTAGAAACGAGTTCGAATCGAAAACAAAATCAAACTCGGATCGTTTTCGGGAGTAAGACTCGCCTCCATTGCTCGATATTCCAAAACGATCTCGAAAGTGATCGCGAGCAAACTGGGGCCCAAGTCTGCTATTTTTATAAATTCAGTCATTCCAACACGATCCCATTGTCATGCCATTGTCATTTTGCTAAAAGTTCGTAATCTGGTAAATTCATAATGGTCGATCATTTTCTTTGCAATTTCTTTCAATGTAGTGTCAGTGGCCGACCATTGGAAAGTCATAATGACGACATTATAATAGTAGATTACCAAACTTGTCAAAATCAACAATTATGAAATCAATGATCGACCATTCTGACACTATTGTAATAGCAGACTTGAGGCCCTGAAGCCTGGCTTGTCGGTGGGCAGGAGATATACAGGGTGGCCCAAAAGTCGTGGATCAAACGCAACTAGTGGTTAGATGGGGTCATCAGCTGCAAAAAGTTGTTCTACGGGAGGTCCTTAAGGTCAACCCCTGCAGAGTTATAATTTATTTTGTGTTTTTATGAGAAACTTGACTTTTTTTAACTAATTCTTATTAAAATGCGAAAAAATCTACATCCTGTATCTTTTTTATAATTTTCACTAGATTGGTACTGATGAGTCCTTGCGTTAGACATGCTATTTATGGTTGTTTATTGGGTGTGTTGAAGATAATAAGTTTTACGATTTTTTTTTTCTCAAATCATAACTTTTTATTTACTTCGGACCCCACTGTGAAAACAAAATACTCTACCGAAAAGTGACCCTGTATTACAAGTTTTGGCGCATTCAATAGGGATTCTGAAAAGGTATTACACATGGCTATGCGTGGCTTTGGTATCTTTCAATGACGATTATTCGTAGCAAGGCCAAAGTTAACCCAACCATAAAACTCGGTTAGGCTTATTTAAAAATAAACTGGAACTAATACAATTAATGACAAAGACTCTCTGCCTCTCTTTTACACTAACCATTTAATCTTTTGTCAATAAAAGGCCGGTTCGCCCGTCAGTTCAGGTAGCGATATCTCTTCTAGGAAACAAAAGGCCAGGCCGGCCGGGGTGGGGGCCGGGGGATGCGCGTGAGCTTGTTTCTTTAGAATGTTTAGTGTTCTTTAGTGACTCGCTTCCTGCCTGTGAGTACGCAACTACGCACGTGTTCTTTTTCTTGGTTTTACGACGACTTGTGATCAGTTTCTGTCCTTTGACCTACGCTTTGTATTTCGGACTTGTGATAGATTGCCTACCTGTGACCAGTGCTGTGTGAATCGGACTAGATTCGGAATCGGACGGATTGGCTACAAAATTGGACTGATGGCTGCTGCGAGGAGAGAATACACCCAACGGGAGTATGCAGAAATGCATTACCTGTATGGCTTTTGCGACGGTAATGCCCGGGCTGCTGCCAGGGAATATCGTCAACGCTACCCTAACCGTGATCGTTTTCCGGACTACAGGGTCTTTATGCGCGTACATTATTCGTACATGGAGGGAGTCTTACCCGGTCAGCATGCTCCGAGAGCAGGCAGACCAGTGGTGCACTTTGAAATGAAGATGAAGTGCTGAGAGAATTAAGATTGGATCCTAGTAAAAGTCAACGCCAAATATCCCGTAATCTCGGATTCCAAGATCGACGGTGCAACGTGTCATTAACAGAAACAAATATCACGCCTACCACGTGCAAAGGGTGCAAGCTTTGCTGCCCGGTGACTATGAATTGTTTTTATGATTTTGTAGTGTTTTGGTTTAAAACTACGATATTTTTATTTTTGTGTTTACGTGTTACCTATTTCATTTAAAATCATATTATAGTATTATAGCTTTAAAGAAATCCTGATTTACCTTTTAAGTTTAACGGACGTTTAATTCGACCAAAATGTAATGATTCGTTTTAAAATTGTCAGCGTGTGCCAACGTTTAAAGTAGAATTTATTAATATGATAATCTTATTTTAGCTAAAAAGTAGATGTGACTGTAATTACTTCTATATTTGTCAGATATTTCATAATAAAGTTGATTGAAGATAATATGTTATTCTCATTTATCTGCATAATTCTAATTAATATGGTGCAAAGGCTCATTCATCTGCCTTGGTCATCATTAATCTGGTTGACCAATTCATCAGCACAGTCTATATCCTAAACTACTGGGTACAAATCAGTGCCTTTGATATATGATATAACATATAATGACCTGGACACGATATAATGTTAATTAAGATCTAAAAGTAATAAAAAAATTGAGCCATATCAATGAGGCAAATACACTCGGTTTCAAAGAATCACCGAGTTACTCTTTTAAAAAAATGGATTTACTATATTTTACGACATCATAAATATTATGTGACGACGATTGTACCTGTGGCGGCATCAACATCGCCACATGCGAACTACGTGTCACACTGACATCACGCAAAATCCTGCACCGCGCAAGCAGAGTTTACCGCGCAACTAGCATATACAATACAACGTCCCGACATCCACCGTCGGGCAGTTGCCCACCAGACACTACACATTCACCCGTCGGAGGATCCTCCCTTTTCTATAGAGGATGAGAGCACCCTGTTCCTCATACCTCTATATACCTACCTAGAATAAAATAACTGTATTACAACAGGTAGGTACAAAGTATATGCAAATTAGGCAATGTAACTCACCACTGCTTTCTCTAATCGCGAAGGTAGTTTTGTTGATGACTGACAGGTCTCGAATCAGTCCTTCCCACTGCAGGTTGTGTTTTATCTGTAAGGCACATCACCAGTGTACAATCCTTTCACAGTAATTTGACCTCTGACGCAGCAACCCAACAGCAACCTTGTTGTAATGAGGATAAAGATCACTGTGAAGTGATACAAAATCAGAGGAAAAATCTGTAAAAGGACTGTCGTCAACTGAACATCAGTGGTAACAATTTAAAATTGACAGCGCCTTTATGACTTACCAGTAAGGGCGATTTTCGTAGTGCAAGTGTTACCACTGATGTGCAGTTGACTGTACATGTCTTGAGTTTGTAGCCTCGCGGGTTCGCTCCCTATTACTACACATTACGCTACACGTTACGTACGCTTACATTATGCTTCTTTTTTTTTGAGTGGGAAATCATGAAATAACTTCTCCCGCTCTGGGAGAAGTTATCTTCTAGCTCTGGCGGTGGCAGACTTTTACTGACTAAAACCCACCCGTATTCCTTCAGTTGCCTGTGTGCCAGGGCCACGATATCCCTTTCGGACAGACTAGCAACCCTGGCAGGATTACTTACATTATGCTACAGTACACCACTGCCTACCCCTTCGGGAAATACAGGTGTAATATGATGTGTATTGTCTCACGCTCTCACCGTTGGCGACGTCTTAAAGCCAACGTTGAATTGTATTCCTCGGTCGAGCAGACGGTACCGGGACCACGGGTACTCCTGGTTCTGCTGGTACAATGACGCCGATAACCTACACATAATGTACGAGTAGATACTAGGGAAACTGAACATGCTATGCTATGCTGCGCTACGCTGCGCTGCGCTATTTAGCTTATTTATGTGGATCTCACACATATTATATACTGAAGAAACATACAAAACTTACTACGCTACACTTTTTGTGGCTAAGCTTTATTTTGAACAAAGCAAGGGTTACGTCATAGTTACGAGCTATCTCGCGGTCAGTCAGAAGATGAAGCTTCTTGCCCATTCCAAAGCGTAGTTAAATCTGACATCGAACAAATAGATTTTTCTGAAATCCTCAAATCAACTAACCCAAATATTGCTGCTAAAACCCTCGTATCTCTCCTATCTTCTTCCGTTATTCTGCACACTCAATATTCTGTCATTCGAAGTAGCCTTGGACTACTCCGGGGGGTCTACTCCGAAGATAAATCCGAAGTATCGGCCGAATGTTTGTTTCCTGACTACGGCTGATTATGGATGACAACGAAAAAAAAAAACGACAGTCAAAGAGATAAGTCAAAGTCAAAAATGTGAATTGAAGTCTGGTAAGGACTCAAACTCAAATAAGGAAAATTTGGAAGTGAAGAAACGGCCGAACAATCGGCCGATACTTCGGATTATCGCTACAAAACAAATATTTTTTTCGCTCTTGCTCAATCAGTTCTCGGTTACTGCATAACAACGTGGGGGGGGGTACTCACAAGACAACCATGTTGCATTTAGGGCTCTAAAAGCTGTGTTAAAAGTACTCGCGACGAAACCTATTCGATTTCCGACTGCTGAATTATATTCACTTTGAACCTCACTTCTCGTAAATCTCTATCTCTCGCAGTAAGACAGCTGTTCATACTACAAATACAAATCGCCTTTTGTAAGAATGTGTAAGGCAGTAAATGGCTACAGTGATGTTATTGATCTCCACTTTGACTCTCTTGATAAACAGCTAGCCATCCTCAATCGTTTACCGAGCAACGCCTAATCCTAATTAAGTAGACGTATATTATTGTGATAAGGTTCCAATGTTATAAATTTGTCAATTTTATCGTTTATTTTTACACATGTTATGAATGTAATTCATTCGATTTTTTTTTTTAATTTTTAATTTATCTCGTTTTGTTTATTTTAATTTTTTATATATCATTTTTTATTTTTATTTTAATGTTTTATTTATCATTTATTAATATTGTTTTCATCATGATAATAATCTTTATGAATTTGCTTGATTTAATTTATAATTTAACAATACCGCCATTTACAATCTAGGTAATAAATAGATATTCTGACTGTAGCCTCTCAATATATATTTGAAAATCTATTGTATGTACACAAAAATATATCATTTTTTTAAGAAAATGTCCGATATTCATTGTTTAAATACCAGGAATAAACACAATCTTGCTGTACATCGCACTCGCCTCCACAGAGTAGGCAACTCGTTCATGGGTCAATGTATACGCTTTTACAACAAACTTCCTACTGACATTCGAAACTTACCCATTAAACGATTTAAAAGCTGTATTAAAACCAAACTTTGTAAAAAAGGGTACTATAAAATTTCTGATTATTTAGAAGACAAAAAAGCTTGGGATTGAGCTGCTCGCTCTGCAAGCCTTGTGATCAAACTGGAAAACTTGACATTTAATGTTATTATGCATGATTTTATATAAATATTGACATTGCAGAATATTATATACAATATTACATTAATGTTTACTTTGAAAAGTATTATATTTACTGCTTTAATTTATTGTGAATGTGAGCACTATGTGGGTCATTTTTTTTTTCTTTAAATATTTTCCTATTATTTTATGCTTTGTCTCAGTTTTAATGGTGGTCTGGCATTTTGAGCACTTTATGAGGCCTACCCAAATGTACTTTCTTTGGTATTGTTCGTCGAGTCGTTGAGCTCCTTAAGTCTTGAGTCGAGCTGCACGATTACGACAAATGCTTGCACTGATTGGACAGGTCCACTCAAAATTGTGTGGTTCTTTCCTCAAAAGACCATTTCAGACACAGATCTACATGGTCCTCACATGATCTGACCAAGATTATGTCTGGACTTTAAAAGAGACTTTAACCCCTGAGTTTGTTTCGCCATTTCTTCTCACGGGTAGTCAGATAGGAAATGTCGACTACATCTAGCTTATTTTTTACTTTTTAATATGACGTGTAAAAATTCCGATATCCTATTTACAGAATAAACGATTTCATTTCATTTCATTTCAATAATTTATAATTTTTTATACATTTTTAAAATTTTGCATTTTTTATTTAATTCTTATCAATTTTACCAAAGTTGTAATGTCAAAGAATAGTAATTCAATTTTATCTTTTACCTTTACCAAATTAATAACTTTTAATCAGAATTTCATAAATTTATTTTTACCACTATTGCCAATTTTTCAGTGTTGGCGCTTATTACTAAGTTAGCTTATTTATCTGATCCATTGTTTTATGCATGTGGTGTTTACCTATAAGTAACTGATGCACTGTTTTATTTTAATTTTTTAAATGTATTATGTGTTTGTATCAGTGTAATCAATTGTTGGTGAACCTAATAAAATAAATAGTCCTTGAGAAACACCACCTTTGCTTTACGATCCTCAGTACCTTACTAAAAGCGACGCTCTGATAGAATCTGCAAGACTGAGCTCCGCAGCCTAGGTTTGCGTTGGTAGGTCGCCACTTCAACCACATTAGCTCTAAGCTTTATAATAATATAAATAGGAGAGTCAAAATCTACCTTAACGGGTAGATTTTGACTCTCCTATTTATACAAGGAATTAACTAAGAAAAAAAAATACAGACTGGCTTAAATCTATGTCCTATGATGCAACTGAGCAACTTTTAGTATCATAAATAAACTCTCACGCTAGCATCCTCTCATAATAGACTAACTTGCACATCTTACTCAAAATCAAAATCAAAATTTTTTATTTCACATAAACCTACATGGGCACTTATGAAACGTCAGAAGCTAGGTGCACGGTTCCAATTGGTCGTTTCCTATGGAGAAGAGCCGGCAAGAAACTCCACGGTTACCCTTTAAAAAAAAGTGGGCTTTAACAATGTTATAAGTTACAGTGTTAATAGGTATGGGAGGACAGTGTAGGCCCGTCAACAAGTACCAAGTACTTAACAAAATAAAAGATAGTTTACAAAGCTACAGTCTATTAAGCCTACAACGTTCTCACATTCACAAATTAAAAAAGAATCTATATAAAATATTACTAAAGTAATAAAAATAAAAACCTACATATTTAAACCAAATGACAACATTGTCATTACAACTGTAAAAAAGAACTGAATAAATATTCTGTCCACAAGTCACTAATAAATATTTTAAATTAAAATTGTAGGTTACTTATGTCAAAGTATGTAAAAAAAAAAAATAAGAAATCGTAATTTAGGAGCAGTTAATAGACGTTCACATAGTTATGCCGTTAATGAGGTACCAGGGAAGCCACATGTGCAGAAGGAATTATTGCCAAACTTCCTTGTCTTCAACGTAGTCCTTAATCTTATAGTATGCTTTTTTGATTAGGACACGTTTGATGTGGGTTTTGAACTTTCCATCCCTAAGTTCTATAACCGACTTTGGCAACTTGTTATAGAAGCGGATACTGTTTATAAGAAATGACTTGCTTGTTTTAGTTAATCTAAATTTGGGTATCACAATTTCATGTTTACTACGTGTATTTATATTATGGAAATCGCTTCTTATTTTGAAAAGTCCTAAGTTTTTGCGAACATATAAAATACTTTCTAAGATATAAAGGGAAGGCAGAGTTAGTACATCAATTTCTTTGAATTTGTTTCTAAGGGACTCACGAGGACCCATTCCATAGATCGCGCGGATTGCCCTCTTTTGTAAAATGAAAATTGAATCTACGTCAGCAGCCGATCCCCACAGCAGAATGCCATATGACATAATACTGTGGAAATAAGCAAAGTACACTAACTTAGCTGTGGCTATATCAGTTAACTGTCTTATTTTTCTTACTGCATATGCAGCTGAACTTAATCTACTTGAAAGAGCTCTAATGTGGGCACCCCATTGTAATTTTGAATCTAAAGTAATTCCTAGAAATACAGTTTCCATAATAGCATCTAGTTTCTTGCCGTGAAGTTTTAAATTTAGACTCACTTGGGGTACATTTGGTAATGAAAACTTAAGACATTTTGTTTTGTTCGCATTAAGTAAAAGATTATTAGCTGCGAACCATTTTGAAAGAACAGCCAGACTATCGTTGACATGTAAGACATCCGTATCTTTTCTATCTATTTTAAAAATAAGGGAAGTGTCATCAGCGAATAGAATTATATTGGATAAGTTAGCCATCATGTAAGGCAGATCATTAATATAAACTAGAAATAAGAAAGGGCCAAGAATTGAACCTTGAGGGACGCCCATCTTTACTAGAGACCCCAAGGACGTTGCCCCGTTAACGCTTACTCACACTCACACACACTACATCATTACCTACATACAAACTTTTTACTGAATTTTGCTTTTTTAATTTTTGATTTAGTAAAAGACTTCCCTAAAGATGTGACAGTCTGGAACAAATGTCTTCCATGTACATGTTGTATGCTGCGTTGATAGCTGCGCCACAGTATTTTACTCTTGCTAATAAATAAAATAAATAAATATGTTTTCCTGTTATCTATAATAAGAATAGAACTATTTATATTATATTTATTTATTTATATTTTAGCGTATTTTTTTTCAAAATGTTCGTTCTAGATAGATACAGGGGGAAAGGTAAATTTTTATCTATTTTCTTAAATAACTTTAAAACGATTTATTTTAAAATGATTAAAAATAAATATTGGAGGCCTTCACATCAAGCTCTTTCGTATGATGTGTCACACAAGGCACAGTTTGCAATACTTTTTTTTTCATAATTGCTAAATATTGCAAAATCAATAATTCATTTTCGTTACACGTCCGTGTTCGGGTCACATAAAATCTATATTATGTGTACTAAATTTCAACGTATTCGGTCCATTCGATTCGGAGCAAATTGGCTGTGTGTGACAGACAGACAGACATACGAATGATCTTTTAGGATCCCTCGTGTGTCTGTCTGTCTGTCACACACCGGGTACCTACCATTTTTTCATTCGAACGTACGGAACCTAACAAAGTACGAGAAAGTTAGCTTAGCTCAGCACAGCACATCGCAGCATAACGCTGAAGTCGACTGAGCTAAAAACACATTGCAAGTTCAAATGCTATTTTATGTTAAAATTACTTTCTCAGCTCTATAGTAGGAGTTTAGTGCTCTGCGATTAGATCTAAAAGCAAGAACCCAGGACGCCTATAGATTGTACTGTAATACCTTAGAAGATAACATAGGTAAAAACCCGCGACAGTTCTGGCAGCATTTTTCTGGCCTGCGATCGAAGGGCGGTTTCGAGCCAAACGTCATACTCCATGGTAAGACTTTCCGGGTGTCAAAGCGGCCGAGGCATTTGCCCAATATTTTTCCAGCGTGTTTCTTCCCGATACACCTAAATTGGACCCAAGAAACATAAGTGTGAGTAGTGAGGGCGATAACATTCCTCTTCCCGTTTTAACCCCACCGGATATAGTTAAGGGGATTGCTAAACTCCAACCCCGAAGCTTGGGTAGCTGATAACATTCCAGCCTTTATCCTTAAGGGGTGTCATGATATCTTGGCAGCTCCTCTATGTCATGTCTTTAACCTAGCCCTCCAGTCCGGTGTATACCCTGAGCAATGGAAAACTTCGCGAGTCACTCCCATCCCTAAAACCAGTGACAAAACATCAGTGGAGGAACACAGGCACATCGCTATCCTGCCAACCATTGCTAAGGTTTTCGAGCATACACTCCATACCTTAATTTTTAATCGCGTAAATATGTCTCTGTCTGATGCGCAACACGGTTTTCTGCCGGGTCGCTCTGTAAATTCGAATCTACTGATTCACGTAGACTACGTTTCGGGTGGCTTGGACATCGGTACACAGGTTGACACTCTGTATTTCGATTTCCGGAAAGCTTTCGACAGAGTTGATAACGATGTGCTCTTGACAAAGCTAGGGGCCATTGGTTTCTCGTCCGTTCTTCTTCGATTCTTTTCCGACTACCTGCGTGATCGGAAACAGTTTGTCAGACTTGGCTGCTTCGAGTCCAAGGCTTATAGCACACGCTCGGGCGTGAGTCAGGGATCAGTGTTAGGGCCGCCTCTGTTCCTGATTATGATCAATGATCTCATAGCAAAGTTTAAGTTTGCCAAATGCCTTCTTTATGCCGACGACCTAAATCTTGTCGCACACATCAGAACAGATGAAGATTGTAAACTCCTACAAATAGACATTGACGCCGTCGTCGATTGTAGCATTGTGACCAAACTATGTTTCAATATTAATAAGTGCTACGTCATGACGTACGGTAGAGGGCTGCGACCAATCCATTATATATAGATTTAGTTTGGGTGGTGAAGTAATTACTCGTGTCACCAACATAAAGGACTTGGGAGTAACTTTTGACCGCTGTCTTACTTTTAGAGACCACAGCTCTACCCTTGCAAGGATTCTTTCAGGCGCCTGGGATTTGTTTTGCAAAATGCTCGTGACTTCCGCTTACCAAATGTTATTAGTATCTTGTATACCAGTCTGGATCGAAGCAAACTCGAGTCCAGTGCCTGTGTTTGGCATCCCTATACCACGACCCAAACGTTGATGCTTGAAAAGGTCAGGTAAAGGTTATACAATTTCTTTTCCTATATGTATCCTACCAACTTTCTTTTAGGGATGTTGGGGTTTAACTGATTGGAGGTGAGACGAGGACTTGACCAGCTCACGGTAGCCTGTAAAACCCTACGGGGACATATAGACTGCCCAGAGCTCCACGGCCTTTTCTGCCGACTATATGTGCCCGACAAATACATCGGACACCGTCCGAGCCGCCGGCACAATCTGTTGACGCAGCCTTCATCCAAAACTGTCGCCAGAGCTGAATCCCCAGTGTGTCGTACTTTGAAGATGCTCAATGCCCTTCTGACTGCCAACCCTGAATGTGATGTGTTTGCGGATGAATGGAGAAAAATTATGCGTATATGTATGGTGTTCTGTGAGAGGAAGTATGCAAGGGAGTCCACTGTTCCATATTAGTTTTAACAATGCAAAGTTAAATTAAATTGAATCTGTATAACATTTATACAAAAATATGTTAATTTAATTCTTTTTTTATGCTTCCATGTTAATTATTGTAATTGGTGCTGTACCGTGTTGTACCGTTCAACACGTTCGCGTGAGCAACCTCTGAGTGGTTCTACTGAGGCGCAACTTTTTCTCATACAAACTTATGGTTGGCTTGCTGCGCACAGCCAAATTGCCGGTGGGGATAATGGTGCAAGAGAGGACGTCATAAGACGTTGCGCATCTGTGCGCGCCACTTTTACATGTAAAAAATATGTTTGTAAAATATTTTTTTAAGTCACGCGGCGGTATAGCCTATGAAAATCGAATGAGTTGCGGCGCAAAATAGATGCGCCACAGGAATCTGCCCATAAAACAGACGTCCAAAGACGTTCCGTCGAAATAAATATTACAATCTAGAGGCCGTCATATTATAACGTTGCGCCATTTCATAATTATACCAACACGACGTCGGAAGACGTTGCTCACGTGAACGTGTTAATTAACGTTAAAATAAATAAATAATTATAAATAAATAAATAACATCGAACGTGATTCGTGAAAGCTTCGCCAAATCGCCATCTCTTTCTTGAAGTGTCTGTTAGAATCTGACCAACGAAAGCTTTCCAAAAAAGAAGCGGTAATTTAAAAAATCTAGAGCTGTCAACCCTTGCTATACCATTCCATAAATATGAAATACTCATACAATGTAAGTGTCGCAGAATATTTCTTGAATAATAAAAATAGTATCAACTGAGTGTATTTAGCAAGGGTGAGCTCATGCTTTTTTTAAATTGCCGCTTTTTTCTGGGACAGCTATCGTTGGTCAGACTCTAATAGATAGCAATACAATTACTGTAATTTTGGCTTAGTTGGTGAAGAAGTAGGTACCTGTTGTAGTTGAAAGTACTCACACGGGGTCTAAAGGCTTGAGCAGCAGTGGCTTGGTCACCGTGATGTTGCAGCTGCAAGTGTTCCTGTATCCGAGGCTGTAGGCAGCCTGCGCACGCTCGCCGCGACCCCATAAGTTTGGTAGCTTCAATCCTACGCAGTACTGGGTGTTAGAAGAAGTCTAAGGCTGCTTTTCCACCGGAGATGTGCGAGGTAGCTAAGCGGTGAAGCTTAGGTACCTACGAAACTGTCTCTCTATGTTAGAGTACCGGAGAGGATATTAATGTGCTATGAAGATGCACTTTTCACGTATGTAAAAACCGGCCAAGTGCGACTCGGACTCGCGCACGAAGGGTTCCGTACCATTATCTATAAAAACGGTAAAAAAATCAGGTGTGTTGTATGGGAGCCCCCTTAAATATTTACGTTATTCTGGTTTTTAGTATTTGTTGCTATAGCGGCAAAAGAAATACATCATCTGTGAAAATTTTAATTGCCTAACTATAACGGTTCATAAGATACAGCCTGGTGACAGACGGACAGACAGACAGACGGCGGAGCCTTAGTAATGGGTTCCCGTTTTACCCTTTGCGTACGGAACCCTAAAAGGCCCGTATATAGAACCTCATTCAAAACCCTAGAATTGGTGAAAACTAGTTTAACATCTTTTGATTGGTTGAAACTTGTTTTAAATAATTAACGAATGCTTGAGTCCTGAATGAGGTTTTGTAACGCGGACTTTAGAGTTTCAGTCATCACTTTTCTACCAAAGCTAAGCCATCGTCAACATTTTCGTATAGCCGTAAGAATTCCACTGTTAGTAACTAACTGGACCTTCCCCAAGCTTCGTCACAGTCCTGTGCTTCCCTCATCAAGCGGATTTCCGCGACCGTAAGTACGCTACGCGGTCAACCCTCCAAAAACGAGCGGCCAACCGTTCTGCGAGTAAAGTGCCCGAGCGGCGTCTCTGTAACTTTAGTCTCTTTCTAACGCTCGATGTTGGTGTCCGTATGGACTGAGGAGCCATGTCTCATATTTAAACGAGGGTACTACCAATATTTAGTAGTAAATTAGCTGATTTCGTAGGCCCGATCCTGGAATTTGTAGTAAAACCGTTAAAAAGTTATACGACGTTTAAGGTGGCTCCTCAATCCAGACATCTGGTATGAGGAGCCACCTTAGGATTCGAAAACTAGCCGACGGATGTTTTTGAAAATTTGGTAGGATTTAGTAGTGTTTATGAGTAATTTGTAGACAAAAAATGGTTTTTGTACGGCTGAATTTGAGATAGCTACAATGCTTTGAATTTTCATAAAAATCCATAAATTTCATCACGCTGTTTCTCGGAAAGTCGTCAACCAATTACAACGTATTTTTAGTATAATTTAGTAGTAAATGAGTTATAATTTTTTAGTACACTTATAAAAATAAAATGGAAAGACTGTATAATTTCGGAGATACTACACTTTTTATGTGGCTCCTCAATCCTGACGGTCTATAAAATATAAATGTTCGTAGCTACTAAAGCAGTTGAACAAATCGGATAAATAAAAAAAAAAAAAAAAAAAAAACAATAGCACCAATATTTAGTAGAAATTTCTACTAAATATTGGCATAATCAAAAATCCTATACACTCAGTATTTCAAAAGATATTAATAATTTAAACATTCCTTAACAATTTTGTGAATACGGTGACCATAAATAATTCAAACTATGATCAGTTTTATTTACACGTGAATCATTCTAAACCAATCAGTACAATACTGAACACAATATAGTATTGCAAACTAAGAATTAAAAAAGAAAAATAAACTAAAAGTGGATTATCCTAAATTGCCTTATTTATACTCACTCCAGTATTAAAAAGATCGATGTCAACTTCCTGGCAAATCGTGTTGTGTACACGGCTCGCCTAATCATGTACGAGTTTTGTATAGATGGTTCTTTTCACTGGTACGTGCAACAAACGAGAGACGTATACAGAATGCCCAGGGCCTCAAGTCTGCTATTACAATAGTGTCAGAATGGTCGATCATTGATTTCATAATTGTTGATTTTGACAAGTTTGGTAATCTACTATTATAATGGCGTCATTATGACTTTCCAATGGTCGGCAACTGACACTACATTGAAAGAAATTGCAAAGAAAATGATCGACCATTATCAATTTACCAGATTACGAACTTTTAGCAAAATGACAATGGCATGACAATGGGATCGTGTTGGAATGACTGAATTTATAAAAATAGCAGACTTGGGCCCCAGTGAACATGACGCAATGAAAGAACATACAACATAAACTGGTGCAGCATATAATGAGACAAAAAATACCGGCTAAGTGCACAATGAAGAGTTCCGTAGTTGGGATGAATTTATCCTAATAAAATACTTAACATTGTAGTTGAAAAACATGTCCTCCCTTACAACTTTGAACTTTAAATCTTTTAAATTAACTTGAAAGTGCTAAGGAGGCTCGATTCCAATTATTCTTCGTTTTGTGCTATTAGCCGCCCGGTATCCATTTTTATGGCAATTAAAAAAGTTAGACTCATTACAATCATAATTATGATAATCATACAACTCAGTTAAAATGGCGCGATTGAATAATTACTTCATGTGATTGCGGAGCCACCTTAAACGTCCTATAACTTTTTAAAGGTTTTACTACAAATTCCAGGATCGGGCCTACAAAATCAGCTAATTTACTACTAAATATTGGTAGTACCCTCGTTCAAATATGAGACATGGCTCCTCAATCCATACGGACACCGATGTTGCCTTGTGTCTGTGTACAGCCAGGTTCTGTAGTAGATATTGTATGTTACCGATCACCACGTTGCCCTCGTCCTCGCCGACCGTCGCGTTCACACCGCCGACCATTCGCGACATCTCGCGGACTTGAAACGTCACCTGCACATACGAGTACGATAAAGTCAGGTGAAGTGGAAAGTATGGGCATGTGATGCGGGGGAATGAGGAAATTGTTGTGAAGAAAGTTTTGTATTGAATGTGGATGGCTAATTGAGAGGGAAAGACCAAAAAGAGGGTGTATGGATGGATTGTAGAAGGATGCGGCGCCGATCACTAATAAATTGGGATAAGAGCAGTAGTCTAGTGAGACACGCACAATGGTCCACATGAAGGACTAAGTGCGGAAACCAAACCCTCTAACATATAGTAGTCTAGTGAGTGTGTGTGTGGTCACGTCAGTGTCTGTAGTCACAGAAGTGTCTTTGGTCGCGTATCTGATGTTATTGAGGGGATTGGAAGAGGGGGTGTAAGAGTGTGTGGTGGTGAGTGTGTGCATAAGTACCTCGAGTCCATTAGGCGTGGCGTCGGGGCCGGAGGAAACGTCGATGTAGACGCAGACGTTACGGAAACAACCCAAATTGTCGAGCGCCTGCCGAACCTGTACACAAATCATCTACTTGATACAAATCTTAAATTCACTGACAGACAACGTAGGTCTAAACCGCTGGATCTAGAAGCATATAATATATGTTATGTTGCACAAGAGTTCCTTACACTGGGTCAAATTAAATTAGCTAGTGAAACTCCGCAGGCGTGATGTTATTTATAATATCTAAACATGATCACATCACATCATTTAATGCTGTACCGGTTGACGTCATCACGTCAACGCCGGCTGTCGCTGAAAACGCGCTGGGGCGCTGTCTCGCATAGGGTCGCAGCATTATGCTGAGCGATGGCCGTTTTGTGTGAATGTAACGCATATTTTCCCTCAACTTTTTTTTCTTTGCGTTATGTTTACCGCAAATAAATGTACTTAATTTCTTTTTTAGGTCGTTTTGCGGTTTTAGGGTTATAAAACCGCAGGCAGAGCAGTTTTCTTTGTGTAAACTTCACAGACGTGATGGATGTCGATACCTAAACACGATAAAACAAAAACAATCATGGGACAGAAGTGAAAACTTATCGCTCAACGCGCCTGAAGAAGTTTTCACTTAATAGAATAATGATTATCTAAAACACAATTTAAACAATGCATAGTATACACACAAATGAAACTACAAAAGTTACTACAACAGCATGTCGGCGTGGGCATGTCGGTGACGCGAACACATAAGTTTTTCCCCAACCAATCAAAGTCACTCATCATCATCATCATTTCAGCCGAAAGACGTCCACTGCTGGACATAGGCCTCTCCCAACGGGGGGCACTCAACGCGCCTAAATAAATTTTCACTTAAAAAAAAAGAAGATTTTCTCAACTCATACTTCAAGTAACAACACCACCAGGGGTCGATGACCCAAAAAATAATATTTTGTCGTGTTTTAATATCGATACCCATCACGTCTGCGGAGTTTCGCTAGCTAATTTAATTTGACCCTGTCTAAGGAATAAACAAAGTAAGAGGAGCTCGTCCGGAGAAGCAAAATATAATTAAATTTATACAGAAACATGATAACGGCCATCCGTTTTGAAAGGGTATGAGTCCCTCAACTCCTTCACCATCATCAATATAATATAGTTCACTATTCCTTGCCGTTTTTAAGTGAATTTAATATAGGGGTGTGTGTAAGGGTGGGTTTTGTGGGTGTGTTTAAGTTTGAGTAGGTAACTTGAGTAAGTAATGCCATGGTGTGTGGTTTATGTATGTGTAGGTACCTTTTGAGCACGAACGATGACATCCTCGAAGTCTTTCGCTTTGAACAGATCGTCGACGGTGCCCTTTACTACATCGTCTTTCGTACGCTTTAGTCCGTCAATGTTTACACGGTCCACGCGAGCCTGAAACATTTTGCTTGTAGGTAATTTTATGTAAGAACTAGTTGCTGCCCGCGGTTTAACCTCCGTTTCTTTTTCTAAAATAAAAATACCATAATTTACTCCTTAGAACATCAGCTATCTGTCACTGGCAGTAAAAGTCCCACCATTTTTATATTTTTAACATATAAAAATTATAAAACAACAGTGTTCAGGAACTCAAAGATTTACTTACCACGATTCTCTATGGAATTAATCCTAGCACATTATCAGCTGCTACCCAGTCTGTAGTAAAGAGAATAAACCTATGCCTACGTCTTAACGGCTACCATTCTGAACACCTCATAACTTAGAGCACAAAAGTAAAATTTCTAAGTGAGTCCAAATGTAAAGTTTCAAGTTTTTAATTTTAAGGTGAAATAATACCCAAAGTAGAAGTTATAGTTTTTTATTTGTTTTTCGATCAGTCTTTTTTGTAGCGGCCAGTTTATCGATGGTAAAAAATGTAAGTTGGAACTTCTCATTTCCTACGAAATGTATGGGAAAAGTTTTTTGCGATTTATGACTTTTCTAGTACTCAAACCTCAATTGGTCCAATAGAGGTTTTTGATCCTTATAAGAAAGAGGATCGATTGGCATAAAAAATGTTTTGTGGAAATTGCCTATTTTCCTGCTGACTGTACATTTTTTTCAAAATCTGTGAATGGGGATCAAAATTTCATAAAAAATTATGGATAGTCTCTTAAGACCATTTTCGCGTAGCTGAAATGAATAAGGTACTTCCCCTTACTGCCCCGCTGAAAGTTTCCACCCTGTATACTGTAGAGGATACTTTTTATGCTAGATTTTTTTTCGGATCCAATGGGAATCTCCATGCGGTTAAATTGTGGAGCTCAGCTGGTCTGTTCATAAGATCGAGTTAAATGGCGTACGATAGGAGAGGTCTCTGTCAGTATCTACTACTGAATGATCCTGAGGAGAGAAATTTTGATTTCTTTGGGTCATGTCGGTTCTATGTGGGACGATCCGTTCTTCCAGTACAGTATGTATGTAGCTCATCATCACCTGCATAGCTTTTACCCAACTATGTCGGGGTCAGCTTCCAGTCTAACCAGAAACAGCTGAAATATGGTGTATTTCACTTGGAGCGACTGGCTATCTGGCCTCGACAACCCAGTTACTGGACTTACTGGGTACCACGATACCTCTTTACAACACTGGTTGTCTGACTTGCGGGCTTCTCGGGAGGGTAACGACTGTCAAAGGTCTACGCATGACAGCCGGAACAACGTAAAACAAATGGAACAAAGCATGGCCTCGGTATGTAATAGATGGTTATCCATCTACGGACTGAGCCCCTTCGAGTATGTATGTAGTCCGTAATAGACCTGTACCTTTACACTGTTTAGCGCGAAGCTTGCCTTGCGCACAACCTCCTCGTCCACTACAACTTCCTGTTCCTCTGGGAAATCCACCGGAAAATGTGGTTCCACCTGAAATGTACGCAAAATATCTCATATCGAAAAAAAATTGAAGTTTTGGATAATATTTTACGAATTTTTGCTTACACCTCACGTCGGGGGTCCCTGTAGCTTGGGCGGCCCATATCATTGATACGGTGGTAACTCAAGCTCAAAGCATTTTATTTCAATTGAGGTGAATCTGCAACTGTAGCCCGCGAACTTCAAATTTACTTACGTTTTTTGCTATTTGCAGGTCAGTGTCGGGTTGTATCTTGATAAAAATATGATTCGACTATTGGTTTTGGTTATTTTGTTTTGGTATGATAAATGCTTTGAGTTTGAGTTACGCGGATTAACCTTTCAGGCAAAGGAGAGCTGGCCAAATAATGACTTATACGTCCGGAATTGGTTCTTTATTGGTTCAGTGGTCGACTACTGAGTGCTGAACAGTAACAGCTCTGTAACAGCCTGGAGTTTGGATATGTGCCCATAGCCAATGCATAGGCTCGTTCTCAGTAACATGTGGCTTAAAATATAACTGGAATAGTGATTTTTATCTAGTTGTACTATACACCTCTGCTTACACCTTCGGAATACAGGCGTGACGTTATGTAATTAATTACCTTTGCGTGTACAATCCCCATTGTTCATACGAACTTCCTAATTATCTAACAAAACGCATCAAAATGAATAATATTTCTTTATAAATTGGGTACGATTTCTAAATTTGCTAAAATAGTAAATAAACATCATAATATTGACGTTTTATGTCGCGAATGGATGACACGATCATGTGCATGGCAAAGAGGTTTAATTTCCAAGCAAGTGAAGAAGAAGATAAACTGCTTCGTTGCTCAATTGGGTAATTTAACCTATTGGTCTTTCGAGAGCTTGTTGTTATTTATATTGTAGTTTTATGAGAGACTGTAGGTGCAGAATCCAGTCTAACATGTTACAGGTTAAAAGTTTATTTTAGATAGTTGTTGTTAGGGACCTAACTAAGGACTTTACTAATAAAAAGCAATAGACTTTAAACTTATATGTAATCCGAAATAGGTTCAGAAATATTGACGTTGGTAAGCGTATGGAGTGCGCACGCGTGTCGTCGTCGGAGATCGGTAGTGGATTAGTCCGACGGCCCGCGTCCCGCACGCCGCACCTCTCGCCGCCGCCCGCCACCTTCCGCTGGCTCACGACAGCAGCCGAAGATTGCCGAGTGGTCGGAGGCGCCCGAACATCCTCCCCGGGTTGAAGCGTTCAAGTGAGAGGAAGTGGGCAGACGTTGTTGTAAGCCCGCACCACCGTTCCTCTCTTCGTCTTCAGCTCCACTACTCGTGTGGTCCCGTCGCAGCCAGGGAAGACCTTGATGACACCCCCCAGTGGCCACACCAAGGGCGGTTGGCCTTTCTCTTTGATAAGAACCAGTGCTCCCACTGAAAGTTGGCCTGTTGACGCTGTCCATTTAGTTTTTAGCTGGAGCAGAGAAACATATTCTAATTGAAAGCGATTCCAAAAATGTTGCTTTATGTGCTCCACTCTTTGGTAGCGCTCCAGTCGCCCGATGTTGAGATCAGTAACCTGTGGATGCGGAACAGATATTAGTGGTCGCCCAATTATGAAATGTCCAGGAGTAAGAACGGAAAAATCTAGAGGATCAGTGGAAAGAGGGGTAAGAGGACGGGAATTTAAGACGGCCTCTATTTGAGTCAAGCACGTAGCCATCTCCTCGTATGTGAAGTGCGTTAAGCCTAAAAGTCTCTTTAGGTGATGTTTAGTTGATTTGACGGCGGCTTCAGCAATGCCGTTGAAGTGGGGGGAGTATGGAGGCGCAAAAGAAAATTTGATGCCTTGTTGACCAACTACAGACACGAGATTCGAGTCTTGTAAAACCTTACGTAGCTCATTGCAAGTACCTACGAAGTTTGTTCCATTGTCGGACAAGATGCTTTCGGGTTTACCACGACGAGCCACGAAACGGTTCAAAGCAGCCATGTAAGCTTCTTTCGTGAGGTCTGTAACAAGCTCGATGTGAACAGCCTTAATGGCAAGGCAAACAAAAATACACAGGTACGCCTTTATAAGCCTACACCCTCGCCCTTTGCGATCAGCAATCAGCACTGGCCCAGCATAGTCCACACTACAATTCAAAAATGGGTGTTCTAAATGTGTCCTTGAAGAGGGCAATTGACCCATTGTAGGTTGCACAGTTTGGCACTTGAATTTAAAACATTTGATACATTTTCTGACAATACATTTGGAAAGATTTCTGCCACCAAGAGGCCAGTACATTTGGCGTATATTTGCCAAGAGCAGCTGAGGGCCAGCGTGTAAGCAGTCGATATGATATTTATGAAATATTATTTTAGTTATATGGTGCTTACCACATAATAGTATGGGGTGCTTGACAGTTGCCGTTTTAACCGTTTAAACAGCCAAAACGTACCGGTGCGTTGGGCGTCCAGCAAGAACGAGGTTGAAAAACTAAAAACAAATTCTTTCGGCAACCAAGTCGATGTCGTATATTATCTCAATGCAATAACAAAACGTAACGTCAAAATGACAACGTCAGTCTAATGGCATATGAATGTCAAGGGTGTTTGAGTTGCGAAAATAAAATTTTTAGCATTCTCTATCGTCTGCCCTTGTCTTTTCACATACATTTGAATGAAACAGAAATGTCAAGGCCAAAATAGAAGATGCGCTTATTAACGGAGCGCAGTCATAGTGGACGTGTCGAGTCGTGCACATACGGTTAAAAATATTATTTTTATTACCGAAATCCATGATCTAACTGCGTTAATATTGAATTAGCGCAAAAAGTACTTAAAATACAATAATTCTATCAAAAGATTTGACTCGAAACGTTCGTAATAATTACGTAAATTGGCCTGAAAATCGTGATCAAAGTTTACGTTTCTTTTGTCGATGTAAACAAAAGGGATGTTTTTAAAACAATGCGTGTGGTAAGGGGGCGTGAATGAAGTTCATGCACGACGGAATCACGAGGACATTCAGAAGAAAATACTGGAGAATGAGCGGCGTTAGCAGAGACGCTCCACTTGGGGTGCAGTTTATTCAGAAGCTGAGTAATTATTGCTGCCCGCGACTGCAGATCAACCGATTACGATGGTGAGTCACTTAAGCTGTAGGTATATATGTAATACCTTGATGCTGTTCTAAGTTTTCAGAAAAGTAAATACTGTGAATTAGGGTTCAATTAACGGCGATTTTTTTTTGTTTGGCTGGCTGTAGTTTAATAATGTTAAGGCTTTGACCTCTATGAGGCCAGCTATATTATAGTTCACATAGTAGCGGCCCAAGATTGGTGCTAGCATTGCCACTGCACCTAGAGACTTATGCTCAGGTTAAGGCTAAATGTAATTACTAATCTTTTAAGTCGTTTTTAATTCCCTGCTCAAGTAATAAACCAGGGTAAACGTACACAGTAAATGGAAGGAGTAATTGGAAATAGTATCAGCAATGTCCGTCCCTGACTAATTACCATTTGAAATTACCCATTGCTTTTTATGTCTACAATTATCCTGGTTAACGACTGTGACTGTTAATCTGCTGATACTTACTTTTACTCAAACAGCAAGTAAATAAAATAAAAAGTTTTACTACCAGAATTGCAAGCTAATTTTTTAACTCAGTTTTATTCTATTACTAGTAGAAGTTGCTTCTTTGGCGTAGACATCCCCTAAGTACCTCTAAAGTTTTCTGTTTAGGCTGCTTGCGGCTAACAAACAGCAAATACATGGACCTACGTAATACTATAAGTAGACAAGACTGGACAGATTACATAGATCAGGCTTTCAGATGATTTTTTTGAATTTTCATGCACAATGGTCTACCTTAAGGACAGACATTGAGTTGCATAAAACCAACATTAGTTTAACAGAGACTTTAAATTCATGCCATCGCTTACATTTCGTATCAAAAAGAAAGTGACAGCATCAATTTAAAGTATCCGTTAAGCTAATGTTGGTTTTGTGCAACTCACCGTAAGTGCAGAAATTTTTGTTTTAATAAACGGTGCTAACACTGACCACATATTATGATATTGAGCCAGATAAGTTAGAACATCATATTTTATTAATTATATTATTTTATTATTTTTGGAAAAAGTGTAAATTATGTTGCTTCTTCCATATTGGCTCGATATGTTTGTTACCATCTGCTGCCATACATAGATTATATAAAGCAATGAATGATTCATAGCACTGGTCATTGTCCTCTGTCATGCATTCATAATAATTGATAAAATACATCACATTACACTTTGTTTTAGTTCACATGATTCTTATTATAATTTGTTCTGGTGTACTATAAAGACATAGATAGATCTTTTTGTAAGATTTTTATCAAAGTCTATCATAAAACAACAATAAATGGATAATATCCATAATACAGATTATGGATCCAAAATCCACTCTTATTTTTTTTTATTGTAAAAAAAATTATTGTAAAAGTAGTTATTCCTTATATATATATATATATATATATATAGTTAGTCCTTATGACATAAGCTATCTGCCAATGAAAGTCCCGTCAAAATCGGTCCAGCCGTTTCGGATATTAATCGGAATAAATGTACAGACAATTTTTTTATTGTTTGTTTTTAAAGAACTTTCATATGCATTTAGTAAAAAGCTGACAGTTTGATATTACAATGCATAATTTGATACAAAACTTTTGAAAAAAAAAATTGTTGAATCCACCAAGCGTTTCGTACATATCCCTCAACTGTACATATTATATTATTCAACCATGTTACCTATCAAGAATATTATTAAACAGTTACAACAACCCAAGGCTGTGGCTGTCACTGATGCGTTACTACAGGTCACGGTTAAAGTAACTACTCTGAGTAAACTCAGGGAAAATTATTGTTTCTCAAATCGACTATCATCTTCTGCCTGCCTTTTCCTAACATGTTTTTTAACTACAATGTTAAGTTTGTTATTGGGATAAATTCATCCCAATTACGGAACCTTTCATTGTGCGTGGCCCAACACGCACTTGGCCGATTTTTATATTCTAGTGAAGTTAATTGCTTAGTGTTATCAGTTATTTTTATTGTTATCACGTATCCTTGTCTCTGCTTTGTTTGGTTCGCTCTGAGGCTGAATATCAACGTTTAGTATAACACATTCAGCGTTAGAAAGAGACTGCTACACAGGTATGAGTGACAGAGATGACGTGAGACAAAGACGAACTTTTTCTAAACCACAATGTGTCATTTAAACAGCTGTGTTTTGTTAAAAAAAAAAAAACAATAATATTAGTTTGTTACAGATTACAGACATTGATGTAAAATTCAATGGTTACAGATTTAATATTATTTTATTTAAATTGATGATGTTATTTTAGAAAGTCAAAGTCAAGGTCAAACCATTTATTTCAAATAGGCACATAAGAGGCACTTTTGAACGTCAAAATTTACAAAAAAATAGAATTGATTCAAGTTGCCCCTTGAATCAATTCTATTTTTTTGTAAATTTTCCAAAAGGAAGAATGGTCAAGAAACTGCACCGGTACTCTTTTAAAATTGCTTACAATACTGTGTTTGAGTACATTAATTACCTATATGATTATATGTGAAGATGATGCACCTAGAATAAAATGACTATACCATAATAGGTAAAAAGAATTTAAAACTAAGCAGCGAAAAATAACTTAATTATTAGATAGATACATTATATTATTATTAGATAGATTTACAAACATCGTAAAAGTATGTTTTTCTAAAAAATGAAAAATAATAAGTCAGTGTGTGAGTATAGGTTATCACAGAATGTAAAATCAATATCATAAAAATAACAGATTTTACCATAAAAATAGCAACCAGTTTGATTTTTTCTAGACTCTAGATTGTCCTATGGAGCTGGACCAGCATGTTTCCAAGCATTCCTGTCCTGGACATAATCCTCTAACTTGTAATATGCCTGTTTACAAAGTATACTTTTAATATGTGTTTTAAATTTTCTCTCATTTAATTGCAATATATCACAAGGTATTTTGTTGTAACATTTAACACAGTAGGTACCCCATAAAAGATATATGTACTTAAGATAATCTGAAAAATGCTTAATCTATTTTATCTTTATTTCTAGTATTAAAATTGAGAGATTAGTCTCTGTATGATAAGTAGAGAATACAATCCCGGGATCCCGAATTTCGGGATCCCGGGATCCCGACCGTTTTCTGGCCCCAAAAATCCCGGGACTGTACTTGGCTAACCTTGGGATTTTCGGGATTGCCACAAACAAGTCTAGTTTGTATTCCGTAGTCCGTTGCGCCTTGAAAATAACCTTGCCTAGATTATTTTAATACATTACGACAAAAAGCAACTCGTACAATACGTAGGTACCCACTATTTACTACACAGGTACAGTCCTAATAATATGTTTGTCGTAGAACTTAGAAGGGACTTCCCCACTCGGAATACTTTAATACAATACTCTTTAAGGTAATTCCCCAACGAACCAACAGGGGAATCACCCGATCATCTCATATCATAATATTGTTGCGGGTATTTCCCGTCGGTCGGGGATTCCCTGTACGAAAGTATAAATATGCAAATCAGGTTTTATTTTTTTCATTTATCGTTCTGTCAGTGACGGGTTACGTAGGCTACGTCAGTGACGACGGGTTACGTAGGCTACGTCATTAAAATTTAAAAGTCAATTATCTGAAATTAAGTATTTCAAATGGCGGGAGACTTTGTTAGACATAAAAAAGACAGTGATACGACGTCAGTGTGGAGTTATTATTTAGTTGAGAAGGACGGGAATAGTGCTAAATGTAAGCGATGCCCAGCCATCTTCAAGACGGGGTGCGTGCAGAAAACCTCCCCGTATGCCTGATGCCTGCTGGTCCCTTATGAATACGTTCGAGGGGAAGAGCAGTCGTCGGGCCGGTGCACCCTGGGCATGGACAATACTCTCTTCGAAAAAGGTTGTGGAGTTTTTCGGAGAGGGTATTGTTTATGGCGAATTTCTGCGAGGGGGAGAGCGTAATGCTCCTCCTGGGTGGACGGTGGCCTACCCCTCTCTCTGCTTACAGAGGGATGGTTGAGTGGGCGCAGGTTAGGACCTGAATGGTCCGTGGAGGAAGGGCCCAAAGGCCGAAGGAGGACGCTTCTCCATGTGTGAAGAAGCAGGGGCGGTGCTCGTTGTGCACTTACCCTGCCAACGAGCTGGCAGCGGGAGAACTGATTCTCCTGACTGCACCCGTCGAAATCGTAATCCGGAAAGAGATCACGGTCATGTTTTGTGACTTGGAACGGGACGAGGATCTTGGCTTAGCCGCCTGGATCGCGAGGACGATAACCTCTATAAAAAATCCTCTAATACCAAGTTTTGGTGCGTGGCGAGGGTATGAATGGCTGAGGAGTAGTGCCATCTGTAACTTCGTAGTTGCAGGTGGCGCATCAGTCGTTAGCGCACCCCCAGCCAGGGACCAGTCGAACCTCTGGTTGGGAAACAAATGTAATCCGACTTACCTAGGTACAGGGGGTAACCCTAGGAAT
The DNA here is from genome assembly GCA_963921375.1 of Tiliacea citrago. NCBI lineage: Eukaryota > Metazoa > Arthropoda > Insecta > Lepidoptera > Noctuidae > Tiliacea > Tiliacea citrago. Next base: position 14,299,701 of record OY992809.1, on the reverse strand, counting down.
GACAACATATATCCCCCATACTCGTGGGAACAAAAATGGAAAAAATTTTAAACCTAAAAACAAAAAACGGCGCTACAAGCGCAGAGGAAGGGAGTGATGTGGGGTCGGAGTCCGACGCCGCATCTGGTGTGAAGGGCTCTTTTAAGAGCCCGGAACCCGTGGTGGGAGCTGCAACAATGAAGAACTGCAAAAAGTTCATGAAGAAGCGCTCCAAACCAGGGGATGGCCAGGGGTCGTCCTCTGATGGCGGGTTGAACTCGGCCCGGAGAAAGATTGGTCGGCGGGGAGGGGTCCAAAGACAAGATGTGGGCAGAGGGCTCACCACCCAGGAGGCCACCGAGCCCAGCCGAACCATTCCAGCTGAGCCGGCCCAGCGGGCCGAAGGGCTTGTAACGGAGGGGCTCCATATCGGAGAGACTAGCCGCAGAGCGGCTCCCTCTGAGTCGTCCGGTGGTGAGCCGGATGCCGCTGGCGGCTCCAAGGAGCGAGCTGCCAGCTTTGAGGAGGTTGTGGTAGCCGCAATCAGGGGTGTGGCCTTGAAGAGGATTCAATCCTCTAAAGACAAGGTCGTACCCGCTGCCACGGCCTCCATATTGGCGGCAGCGAAGGCCCTTCAGGTCGGGCCTTCGTCGGACGAAGTGTCCGAGATGCGGGCGGAGGTCGGCCGCTTGACGGCTGCTATGGAGCTTCTCCGAAAGGAGAATGAGGAGCTCCGAGCGGACCTGGCCCGGCTTCGAGGAGCTGGCCCTCAGGAGGTGCCGCATGGAGGGGTGCAGCAAGGGCAGAGTCTGCTCTTGCCAGCGGAGGACCGGGTTTTGTCCCTGGTGCGGCAGGAGCTGGCTGCCTTCAACAGCCGGTTCTCCGTACTTGAGGGCATTGTCCTGCGCCCCCCGCTTGCGGCGAGCAGGCCGGCCACCTTTGCGGCCACCGTGGCTGCCGCGGCCAAGCCTACGGCCAAACCCGCGCCTCCGTTGAAATCGGCGCAGCCTAAGCCCAAGAAAGGCGGGGCGGCTGCACAGGTGGCTACGCAGAAGGTAAGGGCCCCAGCCACTGCGGCAGGACGGTCGCCCCCCTCCCAGCCTCCTAATCCCCCTCCGGCAGACGCCGAATGGCAAGTAGCCGGGGAGAAAAAGAAGGTGGCTAAGGCTAAAAGGGCGGCCAAGAAAAAGGAGAGGCGGCAACGGCGCAAGAAGCGAAGCGCTGCGGCTAGGCTCCGCGCCCCGAAGTCCGCAGCTGTAGTGATCACACTACAGCCGGAAGCGGAGAAGAAGGGCGTGACCTACCGTGAGGTGCTCGCCAAGGCGTGGAAGGCGGTGAACCTGGAGGAGATCGGCGTTGCCGAGGGCCTCAGGATGAAAGTCACGGCAACTGGGGCCCGGATGCTCGAGATCCCTGGTGCGGCAAGCGGCCCGACCGCTGACGCCCTGGCCGAAAGGCTCAGGGCGTCCCTCAATGCGGGGGAGGCCCGAGTCTCCAGGCCCACCAAGTGCGCTGACATGCGCATCCTGGGCCTGGACGACTGCGTGACGGCGGAAGATGTTGTGGCCGCCGTGTCTAGGAGTGGAGAGTGCTCTGCCGAGCAGGTGAGGGCCGGCACCCTCCGTCCTGACAAATCGGGGATGCAAACCATTACGGTGAGCTGCCCCGTGTCGGCGGCCCAAAAAATATCCGGGGAGGGCCAAAGGCTCCGGGTGGGCTGGGTATCCGCGCAGGTGAAACTGCTGGAACCCAGACCTCTGAGGTGCTTCCGCTGCCGGGTGGGAAACCACGTGGGAGCATGCTGTACCTCGGAGGTGGACCGCAGCGATCACTGCTTCCGCTGCGGTCAGCCCGGTCACAAGGCCGGCTCCTGTAATGCCACGCCGCACTGTTTTGCATGTGCGGCGGCTGGCAAGCCGGCAGATCACCGGGCTGGGGGCAAGGCCTGTGCTCCTCCCCCCAAACCCAGGGGCAGGGGCAAGCCCTCCGCCACCGCCGTCACCGCCGCAGCCGCCACGATTGCCGCCGCCGCTGCCGCCTCCACCGTCGTCGTTGCCGCCGCTACCACCGCGGCAGGGCCATCCCTGAGGGCCCGGGAGGAGGCTGATATGGAATGCCAATAAATGGCCCCATTACGCCTCCTCCAGGCGAACATCAACCACTGCGCCGCCGCTCAGGATCTGTTGCTCCAGAGCATGGCGCAGTGGTCGATTAACATCGCCGTAGTCGCTGAGCCGTACTTTGTCCCGCCCAGGGATGACTGGGTGGAGGACCTGAGCGGCTCAGTGACCCTAATTTCGTCGGCCGCCGCCGGTACCCCGTCCCTCGAGGCCGTCAAGAGGGGACAGGGTTGCGTGGCAGCACGGTTCGGGGAGATTGTCGTGGTAGGAGTTTACTTCTCCCCGAACCGAACTCTCGCCGAGTTCCACAACTCCCTTGGGGAGCTGAGAGTCGTCGTCGTCGGGTACCATCCCCTCCCCGTGTTCGTTCTCGGGGACTTCAATGCCAAAAACGTGGCTTGGGGTTCCCGGTATACAGACACACGGGGCAGGATGGTGGAGGACTGGGCTCTAGAGACAGGCCTGGTCGTCCTAAACCGGGGTTCTGTCCCCACGTGTGTGCGGATGCGGGGTGAATCAGTGGTGGACATCTCGTTCGCCAGCCCCGCTCTGTCACCGCGTGTCATCGACTGGCGCGTCATGGAGGGGGTGGAGACCTATTCCGATCACCGGTACATCCGGTTTGACGTCTCCGCCCAGACCTCGGGCGCGCCGGTCCGACAGACCCCGAGTGGTCCGCGGTGGGCGCTAAAGCAGCTGGACCGGGAGCTCCTCCTGGAAGCCTCGATCGTGCAGGCCTGGGTGTTATCACCAGACAGGCCTGCCGACATCAACGACGAGGCGGAATGGTTCCGGGAGGCCATGTCCGAAATATGTGACGTGGCAATGCCCCGGGTCCAGCCCGGACGTGCTCGGCGCCAGGTGTGCTGGTGGTCGCGTGAGCTGACCGCTTTACGCGAGGCGTGCGTTGCTGCGCGCCACCGGTACTCCAGACACCGCAGGCTCCGTATCCGCCCTCCGGATACGGAAGTCATTCAGGCGGAGCTATACGAGGGGTACAGAGCGGCGAAGACTGCCCTCCGAGCGGAGATCCAGCGGGCCAGAGGACTGGCCCGCGAGGAGACGCTGGAGACTCTCAACAGAGACCCGTGGGGACGCCCCTACAAATGGGTGCGAGATAAACTCCGCCCATGGGCTCCCCCGCTGACGCAGAGTCTCCGGCCCCAGCTCGTGGAGGACGTGGTGAGCGCTCTGTTCCCTTCGCGAGGGGAACATGCTCCCCCGCCCATGGCTCCGCCTCCTGCAGTGCCAGATGCGGACCACACCGACGACGACGATGCTCCAGAGGTGACCGAGGTAGATCTGAGAGTGGCGGTACGTAGGCTGAATGCCAAGAATACCGCCCCAGGACCCGATGGCTTGCCTGGAAAAGCCTGGGTTCTGGCCTTAGAGGCTCTCGGGCCTCGACTAAGGGGGCTCCTAAGCGCATGCTTGGAGAGGGGCCAGTTTCCACTTCGTTGGAAGACGGGGAAACTGGTCCTCATAAAGAAACCAGGGCGCCCGGCGGACTCTCCGTCCGCTTACCGGCCCATCGTGCTGCTCGACGAGGTGGGCAAGCTCTTTGAAAGAGTAATTGCAGACCGCCTTGTCGGGCGGCTGGTGCGGGTGGGGCCGGATTTGGCGGAGAGCCAGTTTGGTTTCCGTAAGGGGCGCTCTACGGTGGATGCCATCATGCGCGTTCGAGCCCTCACGACGGGGGATGCTGTTGCCCGGGGTGGGGTTGTCTTGGCGGTGTCTCTTGACATCGCCAATGCCTTCAATACCTTGCCCTGGAGTTGCATTAGGGAGGCACTTCGGTATCACCGGATGCCGACCTACCTCTGTCGTGTGGTCGAGGCCTATTTGACGGACAGGGCCGTCATCTACCCCGGTCACCACGGAGAGTGGAACCGGCGAGAGATGTCGTGCGGTGTCCCACAGGGATCGGTCCTGGGGCCGCATCTGTGGGACATCGGGTACGACTGGGTGCTGCGCGCCGACCTCCCTAGTGGCGTCAGCGTAGTCTGCTACGCTGACGACACGCTAGTCCTGGCACAAGGGAGTTCGCATCAGGCGGCGGCCGAACTGGCGGCACGTGGGGTTGCGACAATCGTCGATAGGATCCGGCAATTGGGACTCGAGGTGGCATTGCACAAGTCCGAGGCCATGTGTTTTTATGGTCCTCGGAACGCGCCACTGTCGGGTTCCCAGATAACGGCGGGAGGGGTTCACATCGGCGTCGAGTCGACGATGAAGTACCTGGGACTCGTCCTCGACAGCCGGTGGAACTTCGTGGAGCATTTTCGACGTTTGGCTCCCAGACTGGAGCGGGCCGGGGCTGCTTTGAAGCGGCTCCTGCCCAATCTAGGGGGTCCAAACGCCTCCTGCCGGAGGCTCTATGCGGGGATCGTGCGGTCCATGGCCCTTTACGGGGCACCGGTGTGGGCGCGTTCTCTGAGGCTGCGACCAGCGCAGCGGTTGAACGCGTCCCAAAGGGTCATGGCCATCAGGATGGTACGGGGATACCGCACGGTCTCCCGTGAGGCGGCGAGCCTCCTTGCCGGATTGCCGCCATGGGATCTGGAGGCGAAAGTCCTCGCGCACATTTGGGTGTGGCGCGAAGAGGCGAAACTCCGGGGCATAACTCCGCTGCCGCAAGAAATTGCGGCACAGCGGACGGAGCTCCGGAGGGATCTCATGGCGACATGGAGAGTGCGATTGTCGCAACCCAGCGCTGGGCACGCCACAATTGTGGCGATAAGTCCCCTCTTTGAGGAGTGGCTGGAGAGGCGCCACGGCGTCCTCACCTTCCGCCTGACGCAGGTCCTCACCGGACATGGATGTTTCGGGAGGTTCCTGTTTAGGATTAAGCGGGAGGAAACGCCCAGGTGTCACCACTGTGTGGATCGCCCGGAGGACACGGTGGAGCATACGGTGGAGGTCTGCCCAGCTTGGGCGGAGCACCGCCGTGTCCTCACGGAGGCGATCGGCGGCGGCGATCTCTCGCGTCCGGGCCTGGTTCAGGCCATGGTTCGGAGCGAGAGTGCATGGGAGGCCGTCACCTCCTTCTGCGAAGCAGTTATGCTAGCGAAGGAGGAGGCGGAACGCGTGAGGGTGAGACAAGGTTCGCGCCCTCATGCCCCTAGTCGCCGCAGGAGACGCCCCGGGCGTCGGGAGTCGCAAGCCGATTTCCGGCCACCGTAGGCGCGGGCCTGCGGACGGTGAGCGATGGGTAGCTCGCCGTCCGATAAGGACCAGGCCCGGGTCGACGGCGCGTTGTGTTCCACGCGCGCCTCAAAGAGATGTCAGCACAAACTGACGGGGTCCGTTAGGACCAATGCCTGCCGGGGTTGCGAGTTTGTCCGAAAGGGATATCGTGGCCCTGGCACACAGGCAACGGAAGGAACACGGGTGGGTTTTAGTCAGTAAAAGTCTGACACGCCCTCCCGCTCCGCCCAGAGCGGGAGAAGTTATTTGATGATTTCCCACCCAAAAAAAAAAAAAAAAAAAAAAGCCATCTTCAAGACTTTGGGTGGATCAACTAAGGGATTACATACACATTTGTTATCAAAACATAACATCAAGGTTATATCAGCTTCAACAAGTCAAGATTCTGAAAATCTGAACATAGCACCGCCGCCAGCCAAGCGAAAGTTAGATAATTATTTTACTAAAAGTGCCGCCGATAGCCTGGATGATATTTTGGCAAGAATGATTGCATTAGATGGATTTCCATTCAGTGTATTCATAACCTCAGATGATTTGAGAAAATTGCTCTTAGCAAAATACACGGATTTACCAAAGTCAGCCGTCACTGTTCGAAAACGTGTTATGAATTACAGTGGAAAAATCAGAAAGCAAGTAACTGCAGAATTAAAACATTTGAAAAGTGCAGGTGAAAGATTTAGTATTTCTTTCGACGAGTGGACTTCAACTTCCAATAAACGATACATGGCGGTCAACGTTCATTCATATAAAACATTTTGGAAAATTGTCTTCGTATATTGCAAGAGCGTCTAAGTAAATTTGACATTTCCCTAGAAACTGACATCGTGGCTATTGTAACCGATGGACCGAATGTTATGATAAAGGTGGGGCGGCTTATTTGCACTGAACAACAACTGTGTCTCGCTCATGGTATCAATTTGGCGGTCTGTGATGTGCTTTATGAAAAACATAATAATTTGCAAGATAGTCCTACCTCAGATGATACTATAAATTAACCAGCTGTGACTGTTGATTATATGGACGACAGCGATGATGAACACCATTTAGAAGACTTAGACTGTCCAGAATCAGGTTTAATCGTAATGTCACAAAATGATCTTGCGCCAGAACACGTACCAGAGTTAACACAATATGAAAATATTAATGAGCTGATAAAGAAAATCCGCAAAGTTGTAGTGTATTTCAAAAGATCTCCATTGAAAAATGAAACAGTACTTCAAAAATATGTGAAAATTGAACATGGAAAAGAGTTGTCACTTCTTTTGGACTGTAAAACCAGGTGGAATAGTCTTTTAACAATGCTGGAGCGATTTTATCTTTTAAAAGCATGCATTCAAAAAGCTCTTATAGATCTCAATCATCCAATTCGTTTAGAAGATGTTGATTTTGAATTGGTAAATAAAATTGTTGATGTGCTGACCCCAATTAAATTGACAGTAGAAGCAATCTGTCGGCGAGATGCTAATTTATGCACAGCTGATGCCGCTTTGAAATTTCTTATAAAACAATTGTCTAGCAAAAACTCAGCACTTGCCAAAAAAATTAAAACATCCTTAGTGGAACGTATAAAGCAACGACGAAGTGATGATTTAACTGGCGTGTTAAATTATTTACAAAATCCACGAATGGATGTTGAAAATCAGTTGTTATCGGATTTGGAATGGCACGACTTATTTCCAGTTCCGACACAGGCTTTAGTGAGGAAGCAAATAAAGAGTATTGTTAAAAGACTTAATAGTCGAGATTACACGGAAGAAGAAGCAAGGTCAGGATCACAAACAGATGATGAGCTAAGGTCAGAAACCTCCCAACCCCAATTGACATTAAAGGAAAAGTTCCAGCTGGAAATTAACAAGAGTATGAAATCCAAATAGTAAAAAAATAGTTGGTTGGCAAATAGTATTAGACGTGAAATGAGCCTGTTCGAAAATGGAGGTGTTCGTGAATATCACTTAGAAACAGCATATAAGTATCTATTGTCTATTCCTCCAACCAGCGTAGAAGCTGAACGAGCGTTTTCAGCTGCTGCTTATGTTGGCAATAAACTGCTGCTGCTGCTGCTGTTTTTTAATTTCTTGCAAAAGTATAGTATTTTTTGGTTTGTGTTTTTTCTTTTCTTATTATTATTCTGATTTGTGTTGTGCAAAGACATTAAAGACATTTTTTTTTAATTACTCGTGTTTTTTTTTATTTTAGCCCAATTAGAAACCACATAGTCTAATCCCGGGATGAGCCCGGGATCCCGGGAAAAGGCTTCAAAAATCCCGTAAGCCCGGGATTGAAAAACATGCTCGGGATTGTATCTCTAATGATAAGTAGAGATCGGATATTCGGATGCATATTCACCTAAAGTTTGAGAGTTGACTAGTATGGAGTGCGCTTCGGTACGGGAAAAAATGTCGGTTTCCAGGACTGACAAGTTTTTAAGAACTACTCTTTTGTACTGTGTATCCCCGAATAAATATATTTCATTTTAGAATAAAAGGTTTTGAAGAAATGTTAATAGTGTTTTTTAAACGTGTTATATTTTCCACAAAATGCTTGCCTAGTTCTAAATAGATAAGAAATATTTGTTATACTTAGGAATACAAAATTGTATACCTACACACTGTTTTTAATGAAACCCCGCGATCCCGGAATAAAAAAATATTTTAAGAAGCCGTTTCCATACTTTGTATCCTTTGCCGGAAAAAAACGTACTTTAGGTAAATATGCATCAGGTTTTGAAGAAATGTTAATAGTGTTTTTTAAACGTGTTATATTTTCCACAAAATTCATGCCTAGTTCTAAATAGATAAGAAATATTTGTTATACTTAGGAATACAAAATTGTATACCTACACACTGTTTTTAATGAAACCCCGCGATCCCGGAATAAAAAAATATTTTAAGAAGCCGTTTCCATACTTTGTATCCTTTGCCGGAAAAAAACGTACTTTAGGTAAATATGCATCCGAATATCCGACCTCTAATGATAAGAGTTATGCATGTTGCTAAATATTACTTACTTCCTTACAACATAATTACAAAATACTGTTTAAAAGATAATGAAAGTTAAAAAATGAAAAATTATTATCAAGTCATTATGAAAACATGAATAAAACATTAAAAGATAATTGTAATCTAATAGCCTCGCCCTATTACATGGGACTCAAACATAACTGGATTAAAACGGATGTACAGCTATCGCGATGCATGGTAGGTACTATATAGGTTCGAACCCAGGCAGGAACTTTACTTTGTGTGGTTCTTCTTTAATCATCACTGCTCTGAAAACGGCGAAGGAAAACATCGTGAGGAAGCCGGCATGGCCTAGAATAAAACATTCTACGAGATGTTCCATCCTCATATATGAAGCTGTTTAATAATCATAAGATCTTAATGTACCATAGACTCAGAAATAAATTCAATTCTATTCCAACCCGCATAGTACCACGGCCGCCTATTTTCTCTCACAGAGAGGAGGCGGGACCTAAGTACGTCAACGAAGATACGGCCCCTCAGGAAATATTTCGAAATTTTGGAGTGAACCCTACTCACGATTAACTTTTTCGGACGGACAATCAAAAACACATCGGTAAATGAAATGAAATGAAATCGTTTATTCTGTAAGTAGGGAGTCGGTAGTAGGGACAGCTGTCAAATAGTGTTGTTATTCATTCTTAATTCGGGCCCCGATCTAACCTTATGTCCGTAGTTGATACGGAGTAGGTACCGCCGCGCGAAACTACGGATATCCTGTTAGGGAGTGGACCTCCCGGTGTCCCAGCAGTGGGAACGTTAAAGGCTGATTATGCTAATACACCTCTGCCTACCTCTTCTGGTACTACAGGCGTATCGTCATTATCCTGCCCTCATCCCAATTTATTTGGGGTCGGCGCAACATGTACCTTTCTTCCATACATCCGTCATCTCGGTAGTCACTCCCTTTCTAGCCATATCATCTTTCACACATTCCATCCATCGTTTCTTTGGTCTTTCCCTACTCTTATAGTCATTCATACTCAAAACTATCCTCACGACATTTTTTTAAAATCTTTATTTAAGGAGCTTGGTTAACAAGCCTAAGCCGCTTAGTCTTGTTGACCTTCTTTTCCGACCTTCTTGTTGGCTTTCTTATAACATATTACACCATTTACGGATACCAATGCGCACAAGTTTATACAGTAGCCTCGCTGGTCCTGACAAGGGAATGCTAGAAACTTATTGCATCTTCCCACCTCTCTAAACACCAAATTGTATTAATAACTCAGCTTTGAGATATTCGTTCCGGGCACACTCCACCATGATGTGAAGAACGTCTTCCAGTTTTCCACATTCTGTGCAGTTGGGGGAAGGAACTTTTTTCATTAGATATGCGAACTTGTTTAAGGTGTCCAGAACGAAGTCTGAGACCTGTCACAATTTCTGTTCTGCCCAAAGAACATGAATCGAACCATGGCGATTTCCATAGTTGTCCTTGTATTGTTTAATACCACACACCCTTCTCCACAGACCTCCGATCAAAGTGTTCCCTCCACTTTAAAAAACAATGTTCACGTATATATATCTCATGCAATCTGTTTATAAAGGCTGGATGTTCAATGGTATGCCGTCACTTGAAGCTAATCTTGCTAATTTGTATATAAAAACCCATATCAATGGTCACCGGAGCCACTTTCATATCAATGGTCACTGGAGCCACTTTCATATCAATGGTCACCGGAGCCACTTTCATATCAATGGTCACCGGAGCCACTTTCATATCAATGGTCACCGGAGCCACTTTCATATCAATGGTCACCGGAGCCACTTTCATATCAATGGTCACCGGAGCCACTTTCATATCAATGGTCACCGGAGCCACTTTCATATCAATGGTAACCGGAGCCACTTTCAGACTTCCTGTTATGTAGGTACTCATTTCTTATTTCCTGCTTCGGGTACTACAGACGTAATGATAATAATTATGGTATGTTCAACCACGTAATACGACATTGTAAAAATCGATTTATTAAATTTCGATGTGGCCTAAATATTTCAAAGAATTGTTCTTATGAATTATACAAACTAGCTGATAACGTAATAATTATTATTAGTACAAAAGTTACCGTCATCATTTTCCAACTACACAATAGTTAGTACGGTCGACAATGTTGGCGGAACTATTCACTCATAAGGTTCTTATCATAACATCACGTCTGTATTCCCCGAAGGGTTAGGCAGAGGTGCACCTATAGTACACCCACATCTAGAATTTCTCAGTAGCAGCTTCAGTCTCATGGAATTTAAACGTACCTGGGGCCGTATTATGAAGTATAAATGCCTTTATGATTCCAGACCGAAAAAGGGACGGTGCTAGCGGTCATGTATAGATCGATCTCTCTCTTGCACTGGAATCATGATGGCATTTATACTTCATAGTACGGCACCTGTCCCCTTTAGTAAAAAAAGTCATGTCATACTTACACGAACTTTGCCTTCTGTACTCTGATGTACAAAATAAATAATAATAAATGCAAAACTTCAATTTTTTTTTAACAATGAGTGAAAACATGCGCACGCTCAGCTATATTACACATGCGGCGATCTCAAACAAATGCCGGTCGCGAGGGCGGGGGGCGATGAAGCGTGTGGTTGGGTGCGTGTTCGCTCGTTGTATGGAGCCGACCTTTTGTACAGCGGTACAAGCATCTGTATCGCTGTTGGAAATTTATTGAAAAACAAGATGGCGGAGAGTGGCACGTTGCGTCTTTGTTTAAAACAGCACGGCCCCCGGGCAGCCCGAACACTCGCGAGCCGTGAGGCCGCCCATAACATAAGGATTGCAAAAGTGGCGTGCGAGTTTTAAAATACATGATCATATCAGGGCGCATTAAAAACCCAGGACACTGCTTAAAAACTATATACAGGATATCCCAGGACACTACAAAAACTAGGACTTGTCCTGGGAAAACAGGACGGTTGGCAACCCTAAGCTATACCCATCTATTATGTACCCAGGGATCAACCCAGGCCCACACGCTCTGCAGTCATGTCAATATTTCCACGTGTTTGGTACACACGACGACTTATCAAGCTATACGTTTCCAGTATAAACTGACTCGCATAATGAGAGGTCAGCTTATACTGGAAAATGTTGTCATCGTTTGTAGGTACAATGTGACACTAACATAGGTACTATACTACCGTTATCTGTTATTGCATTTTAAAGCTGTGTCGTGATATCTTGTAATGAGTGCTTACAGTTAATTAGTAATTAATTTAATAATAAATAATATACGCTATCACCTTTAGGTATAGTATATTTGCTTGACCTACATGTTATCCCTCTTACTTCATTCTGGCCGTAAATATTTGGTTACTAATGAACAATCAAGAAATGGACATGCACCTCGGGATTCATTTTCTTGCACCTTATTCATTTCCCGACAACGTATCGCCAACATTTTGAATGAAAATGAGTTCTAAAACTAACCGACTTCCAAAAAACATAAAACACAAAGTTAAAAATAACTTTAATTTCGGAAGTCAGTGTCTTTGGGTCTGTATTTAAGTTTTTTGCCACCGAAAGGAATAAACGGAACCCCTATAGGATTACTTTGTTTTCCGTCTGTCTGTCTGTCAGTCTGTCAAGAGCCCTTTTCTCAGGAACGCGTGGAGGTATCAAGTTGAAATTAATATCAAATACGTAAGTTAATGGCCCCTCGGAGCTCTAGAGAAATCAAGCTTCTAAGCCAACGTAATAAAAAAATACGGCGATTTATGCGACATATTTTGATACTTGCAAATAAATCAAAACCTATAGGGTACTTCCCGTTGACTAATGAAATTAATTTAATCATGAAATTTGGCAAGAAGCAAGGTCTCACAGCACAAGTAAAGGAAACATTCCGAAAATCGTTAGTTTGTAGTTTTATCACATAAAAAAATACTATTTTGCGATTACAAACTTAGATTTTCAGTTATTTCAGTTCGCGTATATCGATGTATGGTAGAATATTATGTTTTTCAACTATAATGTTAAGTTTGTTTCTGGGATAAATTCATCCCAACTACGGAACACTTGTTTATAAAAAAAAAACTAACACTTTTTAGTGGGACAGGAGAACTGCTACTCACCTTAAGCAATGTGGTGAGCATGAATTGCTTAGCAACCATATTAAAGTACCTTATCGAATCGCAACCCGTTAAATATTTATTATTAAGTAGTTTCCGTGGCCATCTGTGGTCTTCATCATCAGTTCCACTTCACCAAATGGTGCTTTCCGAGAGCAAATGCACGAGTTACTATAAAAAATACTCCAATCGCTGTAGGTGTGCCTAATTTGAAGATTTCGCTCGATTTCCATGAGATCAGATTCTGATCAGATCAGATTTATCATCAAGTCAGAATCTGATGAGGGACATCAGATTCTGACTTGATGATAATGGGACCACCTCGGGAGCATACCCTTTATAGATCAATGACGTAAGTATTATAAATCATTGGTATAGATTATATCTAGCCTGCTGTTCTAAACGAGGCATCAGATTAAGTGTTACAGCACCTTATAAGTAAACTTGTATGCACCTATAAGTGGACTTAGCCTGATCGGCATAAAAAGTTCGATAAACAAATCAAATTGGTACATAGTTACTAAGTGCCTGACGAATCATTCCACTTTGCCCCACCGAGCCGCCCCACTGGTGGGGCAAAGTGGAATGCCTAACATTTTGTAGTGGAATCTGCCCCACTACTTCGATTTAGTGGGGGAGATTCCACTACTCTAAAATCTTGTTGGATTCTGCCCCACTAGGGTTGGCACCTTAGAATAAAAGCATTTTTATTTTGCAATTATTTATCTCCTATTTATTTCTGGATGGAAACGGGTTGTAAATCACAGGTTAATTACACGATTTATTACAAATAAAATAATATATAACTACACTTAACTAAAATCACAGTTAAACGATTTATTCTTACTGGTTCATTAAACCTTTTTATACTAAGCTCAAAATCACAAACTGAGTACGAGTTGTCCCCGTAAATAGAAAACGAAATGCTATTTATTCTAACTACTTAACTATTCAAAATCACATATTGATCATCATTTGGCATGACATAATTCAGTCTAATGATTACCTTATAAATAAGAAACAACTTAAATATATACAAACAGCCACTAAACTACTACTTTTCTGACTGTAAGGAATAAAATCAACTAAAATCACACATTAATCATCATTTGGCATGGCAAAATACAGTCTCATGATTACCTCAAAAATAAGAAACAACTATATACAAACAGCCACTAAACTACTGACTGTAAGGAATAAAATCAACTCACAGATTGAATAAATAGAAGAAATTAAAAATGACGTAGTACTTAATAAATCTATCGCATTTTTTCCAAGAAATGCCCAACTGATATATCGCCGTTTATGAGCTCCGTTTGGGCATTTTGTATATTCTGATCGCTTTGTATGTATTTTGTATTTCTTAAAGCGTGGCTTGGAAGGTTGGTTCTGCATAGATTTAACAATGGAAAGTGTTATGTCTTCATATAAGACATTAAGGAGTCTTAATAAAGTTTCATTAGAATCGGTTGAGTCATTTCGAAAAACAAGGGCTTGGAAGTTTGTATGAAATGCCGTAAGTCGTAAACGCTCTTAAGTTGTTTCTTATTTATAAGATAATCATAAGATGTATTATTATGCCATGCCAAATGATGACAACAACAATGATGTAATTTTGAATAGATAAGTAGTTAGAACAAATAGTATTTCGTTATCTATTTACGGGGACAAATCGTACTCGTTTGTGAATTCGAGCTTATTATAAAAAGCTTTAATGAACCAGTAAAGAACAGATCGTATATCTGTAATTTTAGTTTAGTGTAGTTATATTTTATTTGTAACAAATCGTGTAATTAACCTGTGATTTAAAAGCCGTTTCCTTCCAGAAACTAATAGAAAATAAAAATTTGCAAAAAAAAAGTACTTTTATTCTAAGGTGCCAACCCTAGTGGGGCATAATCCAACAAGATTTGAGAGTAGTGGAATCTGCCCCACTAAATGGAAGTAGTGGGGCAGATTCCACTGCCAAATTTTAGGCATTCCACTTTGCCCCACCAGTGGGGCGGCCCGGGGGGCAAAGTGGAATGATTCTGCTCGACGTATCTGGCACACTTCTTTGTACAAACATACTCAACTAGGTTTATTAGTGTTGATTCAATATAAACCAAATAAATAAGATAGATAATTAAGTTTTTTTTTTATAAAGTGCCGTCTGAAGTGTGTCGTTGAGTGATGATGACAGAAAATAAGCCATCATTACTTTTTGAAACGTCACGAATATCTCAATAAATAAGATCAATTATGATGAATAGGCTCATAAAAAAAATATGAATCCAGATGTTGGATGCTATGAGCAATATACAATCCCACATACCTAAATAGTTTGTGGCCGTAAACATGTCACATCAAGTTTTACAAAAAGTTCAGCTTTTTATAGCGACCTCTCAGTCACTCAGTACCTGTGTGACAGTCTCTTTCTCCGAGTACTGTAACTACAGGATCTATATAATATACGTATTTACGCGTTAAAAAACAAAACCCTTCTTTGCACTCGGGTTAGTAGGTATTCTAGTATCCTACCTCTACCTATTCTCTCGTTTATCGTGTCCCTTCTCCTCATCCGCAGGTACCAAGCCTCAGTCCTCATGCTGACATTCTTCACGTACATGACGTACCACCTGACGAGGAAGCCTATCTCCGTGGTGAAGTCTGTGCTGCATCAGAATTGTTCGGCGCTGGTGCCGCCGCCCGGGACCGATCCTAACGACGACCAGTGGTGTAATTGGGCTCCTTTTAGTGAGTAATATTGAGGAATTTTGGTTCATTCTAGAATTAGATCTTCATTCATCAAAAAATTCGTCTGCTGGACCTAGGCCACATGCATGGCTAGAACGTCCGATTCTGTGATTTTGGCGAAGTTCACCAGGTCATTGGTCCACCTTGTGGGAAGCCTACCCACGCTCCGCGTTCCGGTATGCTATCACCGATCTACTTTAGTTTTGCGAGCAATGTGCTCCACCAACTGCCACAATCTTATTTCTGGATGACACCAACCATTAAGACGCTGACAACAGCTAAACCGCGGTCATTGTCAGACTGCATACAAAATAAAGAGAAGCGCGATGAAACAAAGCTTGTAATGTATTGCAAAATATTAGGTTGGGGAAAAAGTCTTTTCGCATTATAGTATGTATGAACTTGTTTGTTGTCTTTTTCGCATTATAGTATGTATAAATTTATATCTGGCTGGTTTTGGTATCATTGAAAGTTTAAATTTTAAAGAACATAATTCCAAATTCAAATTAGGAAAATGTGTGATTTTCATTGTTTTTCGTACTGTCAAGATGAGTGAATCTAATGAAGAAATTCGATACATTTTAAAATTTTACTACAAAAAAGGTAAAAATGCAACGCAAGCCGCGAAAAAATTTGCGATGTTTATGGACCTAGTGCAGTGTTTGTGAGTGTAGCACAAATTTGGTTTAAGCGTTTTCAATTCGGAAATTTTGATGTCAAAGATGCACGTCGCTCTGATCGCCCTATTACGGATAAAATGGATGCCATTTTTGAAAAAGTGGAGCAAGATATAGATAGCATATCAGTAGTTACGACGTAGCTGAAGAACTGGGAATTGACCACAAAACAGTTTTGGCACATTTGAAAAAAACTGGGTACACAAAAAAGCTCGATATTTGGGTACCTCACGAGCTCACTGAAAGAAACCTAATGAACCGTGTACTCATTTGTGATTCTTTATTACGACGTAATGAAACCGAACCATTTCTGAAGAAGCTGATAACTGGTGATGAAAAGTGGATCACGTACGACAAGAACATGCGAAAATGGTCGTGGTCAAAGGCCGGTCAGGCTTCACAGACTGTGGCGAAACCCGGGTTAACTCGCAACAAGGTGATGCTATGTGTGTGGTGGGATTGGAAGGGCATTATTCATTATGAGCTGTTACCACCGGGCAGGACCATCGATTCTGAACTCTACAGCGAACAACTGATGAGATTAAAGCAAGAAGTTGAGAGAAAGTAGCAATGAGATCATGTCCCTACCTACAAAATGGCAAAAAGTTATTGAACAAAATGGTACCTACATACTTTAGTTAAATGTAGATAAACTATATTAAAAAATGTTTTGAATTTTCTTAAAAAATGCGAAGAAACTTTTTCCCTAACCTATTATGAAGCAATTATCTATTTACTTAAAAATTAGTTGATTAATCAAAAATAAAAAACAACCAAGCTACATACTGAATACACATAAGACGTTCTTGTTATTAATTAAATAACTTGATATTTAATACAGATATTGTGGATTGAAACTCGAAAGTAAAGGGTTAGTTTACCGAGATTTTTTTTTCTAAACGTGTTTTGGTTAACAACAAAGTTCTGAGAAATATGTTCAAGAATAACATTATATTTTTCCGCTACCTCAAACTATATAGATTTGGCAGTTTTTTTGTTTAAGACAACCCTACTTTTATCATTTGCCTCTTGTCAGCGCCTTAATGCCTCGGTGGTCATGTCTAGTCGTTACAATAGTAACTGCTGAGGTCGAGTTCCGGGATATGTTCCCCAGGTCCGGTAAAGTGTTATTTGGTTATTCCATTAGGAATTTCTCAGTAGCAGCCTGGAGTTTGGAGTAGTGCTCGATGGGCGGCATTCACTAGCTTTCCCCTTATTACATGGGACTTAAACACAACTGGCTGGTAATGTTTTGTATACCTCGTGCAGACACCAGAGCATTCGCTCCCAAACCATGTAATGTAACACGTTTCTTCTATTTGTTGCAGACACGACCGATGCGAACACATTGCTTGGAACTCTGGATTCTGCCTTCCTCTTCTCATACGCGGGCGCCATGTTCGTCTCAGGTTACTAGACTACTATCTGCACTATACTTGAACTCCTATCTATACTGTACTAGACTACCATTTAGTCTGTACTTGACTACTATGTTATGGAGGGACTCCTGGCTAAATGATAACAGCCACACGGGCTGATCGAAAGTTCTTTGTTCAGCTACGCTTCGGGTCCGTGAATGGGTGACCATCCCTTACATATGGGGACCCCTCCGTGCCTCGGAGAACACGTTAAACCGTTTGGTCCCGGTTGTAAATGATTTTATTTATTTAAGTAGGTTTTTACAAATACAACACGTCAATTTAATACTTAAAAAAAAAACTTTTTACAAAAAAAAAACAACCAACTTCCAAAAAAAACACACTACAAAGTGAAAAATAACTTTAATTTCGGAAGTCGGTAGCTTTGGATCTGTATTTTAGTTTTTTGCCACCGACTTCCGAAATTAAAGTTATTTTTCACTGTCTAGTGTTTTTTTTGGAAGTCGGTTGTTTTTTTTTTGTAAAATGTTTTTTATTTTTCACTTTTTAGTGGTTGTTATTTACAGTTTGTAATTTAAAATAGCCTAATCTCATATGCTCACCACCTTTTACAAAATATTGCTTTTCCCGATGCAGGGGCGTTAATTGTTGAGGAGTTCTCCTGGTAAGAACCAGGAGAACTGATGGTCACTTGACCATATGCATTTTGACGAGCATAAATTGCTTAGCAACCATATTAAAGTGCCTAATCGAATCGCAACGGTGAAATACTTATTATTAAGTAGTTCCGGTGACCATCTGTGGTCTTCATCATCAGTTCCACTTCAGCAAATGGTGCTTTTCGAGTGCAAATGCACGAGTTACTATAAAAAATACTCAAATCGCTAGCGGTATGCCTATAAAATTTGAGGATTTCCCTCGATTTCCATGGGATCCCCTCATCAGATCCAGATTTGGTGGCAATGGGACCACCTCGGGAGCATACCCTTTCATACAAAAAAGAATTTTCAAATTCCGTCCACAATTGACGGAGTAATCGGTGAACATACATAAAAAAAAAAACAAACATGATGATGATGATGTATTTCTGTTGCCGCTATATCAACAAATACTAAAAAACAGAATAAAATAAATATTTAAGGAGGCTCCCATACAACAAACGTGATTTTTTTGCTCGTTTTTGCTCGATATTGAGGACGGCAACAGGTAGATGCTTGATATATTCACAGAATATTTAGTTATATATTCACTTTAAAAATAAATAATTAAAATAAAATAAAACAAATATTTAAGGCGGGCTCCCATACAACAATTGTGTTTTTTTTTTTTGCTGGGTTTATAGATAATGGTACGGAACCCTTCGTGGGCGAGTCCGACTCGCACTTGGACGGTTTTTTTTGTTTAAAAATTTTATTACAAAATTTTTTTCAGGATTTGGCAGGATTGACGGCACGGCTGGCGCAGTGGTTAAGCGATTGACTGCTGCGCTGCGTGTCGCGGGTTCGATTCCCGCACAGAACAAATATTTGTATGACCTACAAGTAGTTGTTCCGGGTCTGGCTGTTTGTGTATATGAGTTTAAAAGTTTGTAAACGTACCCACGATACAGGAGATATTCCTAGTGTGGGCCAACGTTTAAAAAAAAAAATATTGGTGTTTATGGAAATAAATAATTGAAAATGTTCATATTTCGGGGAAATCTGAATGTCCTTTTTTTGTACGGGATTTGGACATGACGTCTGTCGGTCGGCTAGTGTAATTGGAAATATTTACTCATGAATTGAATAAACAACCATTTGTTTGAATGCTTAGTATACCCTCGACTCTCGAGGTCGTGGGTTCGACAGCTGTTTTAGCAATGTGTGTTATTTTCGTTAATTAAATTAATTGACATCACAATTAATTCACATATTCAAGGATAGTTTAAAAACCATTAATTTCCAAATAAAATACACTCATATATAAATGTTACAGATATTCTATTTCACGAAGTCCGTTCGGCTTTGATTGTAGTAGTGACGTATCCCGACAAGCGCGCTTGTGTGTGTAAAAGTAGGTAACGTTAGCAAAAAAATCTGATATATGAGTCATATAAAAGCAAAGGCAGCAACATCCCATTTTTTCATTTTGGCAACTTTTAATGCAGTATGGTAGTATTCCGTCAAGTTTACTTGACCGAATATTAAAATCGTTTCAAAACCATCATCATCCTATACAAAATAGAGGTTCTAAATTGAGATTGGTAGCAAAACCAGCAACATACCTACGTAGTTGCGGTTACGTACATGCAACGTAAACAAAAAAAGATGTCTACTGCCTTTTCAGTAAAAGTGAATGTTGCTGCTTTTGCTTCTATATGACTCATATATTCAAGTCGAGATTTAATAATCTAAATAAAATTTTGGTTTTAAAAGTATATACATTTTGTAAATAAATTAGATTAGGTTGCAATAAATACAAAAATATTAAGAATATGTAGGCATTTAACTAAGCATTGGTGTTACAGAATGGAAACGAAACAAGTAGGACTATTCAGTATTTTCAATCACTATCAGATAAATTTTCGATTTCCGATTCCGTTTTGCTGTCGTCAGAATCATCTTGTACATTGATTATAAATTCAAAATCGAGATCAAAATATTTCAAGTAGTCTTTTTCAATTTTTTCAACATGAGCACAAGTTTTTTGCCACGTTTCACTGCTAACTTGGTCCAAACTTTCATTGATCAGTCTTTCCGTATTCGTCATGTTTTGCTCGATATTTTTAGATGCGACATAATTTTTAACGATCCCCCAAATATTTTCAATCGCATTTAATTCTGGGTGATAAGGGGGAAGGCGTAAGACATCAAAACCCTTGCTTTTTATAAAATCGTCAATCTTGTAGATTACGTGTTGGGCTTTGTACTTCTTTATTGTATCGTACAATTCCAATTTAAGAAGAGATTCATCAAATGCTATACCCTGATCGCTGAGCCATTGCTGCATATCGGCTTTCTTTGTAGATTGCGTCGGTAGTCGTTCAGCCCGTGTGTTGTGATAAGATGCATTGTCTAAGACAATGACAGAGCGCGGAAGTAAATTGGGTAGCAACTTTTCATTTAGCCATTTTACATAGTTATCATAGCTCATATTTGAATGATAATCACCAGCTGTTGAGTTGGCCTTATAAACCAAGGAAGCATTTTCAATAAAACCATCCTTGGTTCCCGCGTGCACTAAAATAAAGCGAGTGCCTGTCCTAATTTTTTTTTAAAACGGAGTTCTATCCTTTTTTTTTGCCCAGGTGTTGTTTCGCACGTGTGTCGAAAGGACGTAGCTCTCATCGGTGTAGACAATGGGCCGACTTTGACAGCGGTACTCTGTTATTTTTTTTTAATATTTTAAACGCCACATTTGTATATCATGACGCTCCGTCAAGACTTTACGGTTGTTCTCTGTTTTGCGCCACTTGTAACCTAATTTCAACAGTAACTTGCGAACAGTTTCTAAACAACCTTCGAATCCGATTTTTTCATTCAATGCTGTTCTTAACTTAGCTAATGTTGGAATTTCTTTATGGACAATATGGAAATCTTGTACAGTACTGCGAACCACATCGGCTGTAAAATTATCTATATCCACTTTATTATCTCGCTTTCTCCTTTACTTCATAGGTGAAGTGAATTTTGATGAAGTGGATGGGAATTCCTTCTCTTCTTTTAATATTCTTTGAACTGTTTTTTGGCTCACACCCGTAGCTTCAGCTGTACGGCGTGTAATGTCTCGTAAATGAGACAAATCACAGTTGAGTTCCATTAATGATTTTGTAAATTCATATTCTTCTCGCAGAAAATGATAAACACTAGCTATCATGTTTCGACCCTAAAACAAAATGTAATCAAAATAATTAAGTAATATAAACATTTTATAACACAAAAAAACATTCATTTTATAAATACTTCTATTGCTATATTAAGTATCTTTGTATAACATTTTAATTGAAAACGTATAAATAAATATTACCTCACTATGGACAACTCTTCTTCGTTTTGTTGCCATGCTGACCTTACTCCGTGAAACAATTTGGTGCGAACTAAAAACTACTACTGATCCGGACCGTGTCCCGATCGACACTGAGCGCTCTCGAGGTTACGCACACAAAAACAATGTGCATGTGCACGCTTGACAACATTCATAGCCAAACGGACTTCGTGACATAGAACATCTGTAGTAACAATTTACTTACCTACAAGCGAGAGTTTTACTCAAAAAAAATGTTAATTTTACAATTAAAGTTCTTTGGTCCTATTTTATAAAACCGGTCCCTTGGAGCTGTAAAAAAATCAAGTTCCTAAGTTGACGCATTAAAAAAATACGGCCATTTAAGCGATATATTCGCATAAATGCGAATTGGCGATAAGACCGCTCATTGTGTCACCCTATGTAGAATTTAAACATTTGTATCTGTAATTTTTATGGTGTACATAATAAACAGTATTCTAATTCTTTGATACGCAAATAAATCAAAACCTCTATGGTACTTCCCGTTGACCTAGAATTATGAAATTTGGCAAGAAGCAAGGTCTCACAGCACACGTCAAGGAAAGTACGAAAATTGTTAAACTGTAGTTCTATCAGTTTTTTTATTTTGTGATTACAATTTACATTTGCAGTTGGAAAATTGACCGTGACGTATATCGATGAATGACGTGACGTATACCAACTTACATTTGCAGTTGGAATGTATGGGAGAACATGTTTTTCAACTACAATGTTAAGTTTATTTTTGGCCAACTATGGAACCCTTCATTGTGCGCGGTCCGACACGCACTTGACCGATTTTTTGACAAATACGTCGCATTATCAGTTATATTAATTAGAGTCTAGCACTTTAATTGCGTCGCACACTATTGATCACAATCTGAATGATTTTGAAGAATATTGCTAATCCATTGCTTCATCTGTTCGAAAAATTTGTACGCTCAACAACGCAAATAACGCAATGAATGTTGTTGAATTGTCAAAATGAAACCCATTGCTACTGTGTGTTACACAATCACCCTGCCGGAGTTTGTTTACCCGGTTGTTGGCAAGCGGCTCGCCCCCTATTAAATGGGACTTAAGGCTGCGTGCACAAAAAAACCGTTTTTCGTCAATTTCTTATCTAATTGTGAGAAAGCTTGAAACAATTGAAACATTAATTATAAAAGGACAGTTTTCGTGGTGATAAACCATTCGTGTCAGTCTCAGCACTAGACTATCACTTTTGCCCTCTCGAAAATATAGTTTATTTCGCCGTTGATTTACATGAAGATATTTATAATCATAAAATAAAATTTTGATTTTAGCACAAAGATAGATGAAGCCCAGTGTGATTTTTAAATTTCTTGATATGGTTTGTTATATAATAGGAAAAAACATTACCGAATGAGCTTTTAAAAAAATATAGGTTTTTCAACTTTATTTTTCTGCTATATTTTGTATCGAAGTTGAAAAAAGTGCTTAATCCACAATTCCACATACAAGTAGACCATATAATGATGTTGATGATATTTTTTAATGTTCAAAATCTAAAGTAGTTTCTTTTAAAAAAATAACCGACTTCCAAAAAAAACTACAGAGTGAAAAATAACTTAAATTTCGGAAGTCGGTGTCTTTGGATCTGTATTTTAAGTTTTTGCCACCGACTTCAGAAATTAAATTTATTTTTACCTTGTAGTGTTTTTTTGGAAGTCGGTTATTTTTTTTATAAAAAGTTCTTTATTTTTCACTTTTTGTGGGTCAGTTTTAAATTTATCGAAGTTACAATAGCCTATTGTCAACTGCTCATCACCTTTTACAAAATATTGGTTTTCCCGATGCTGAGACGTTAATTGTTGAGGAGTTCTCCTGGTGATAACCAGGAGAACTGCCACTGACCATATTGTGACGAGCATAAATTGCTTAGCAACCATATAAAGTACCAAATCGAATCGCAACCCGTTAAAGACTATTAAATATTATATTGTTCCGGTGGCCACCTGTGGTCTCCATCATCAGTTCCACTTCACCAAATGGTGATTTCCAAGAGCAAATGCACGAAAAAAATACCCAAATCGCTATAGGTTTGCCTAAAAATTTGAGGGTTTCCCTCGATTTCCATGGGATCCTCTCATCAGATTCTGATTTGGCGGCAATGGGACCACCTCGGGAGCATACCCTTTCAAACAAAAAAAGAATTAATTTTCAAAATCTGTCTATAATTGACAGAGTAATCGGTGGACATACGTTAAAAAAAAAAAAACATACAGCCGAACATATAACCTCCTCCTATTTGGAAGTCGGTTAAAAAGATGATCAAACGTCAGTCTCGCGTCATTTTTCGGAAAACTTGTTGCGAATATTAGTGATTTTCCATGAATACTTAATTAATTTAACAAATTCCTTTAACACACATGCAAAACAACGAGAACTCGACTTTGCAAATCACAAATAATTTTGTTTAAATTGTTTTTCCCTTTCTCACGAAATCAGCTGATTAAGATCAATTTTGTTTATTGGTTAAACAAAATTGATCTTAATCAGCTGATTTCGTGCACGGCCCCTTAAGGCCCTTAAAGCCGGCTACACACCGCACTACAAGACTGTAGTGCGGTGTGTAGCCGGCTGTAACTGGCCGGCCGTTGCGAGCTCTTGAACTGCTAGATTTTGTGTATATTTGCTCCATAGAAAAAAATAGTAAGGAAATTATAAAATGTGTTCTCACCAAGTACTAAAAAACAATAAGGCCCATCTTTTGGTATAACTTTTACATGGTTTAACGAAGTAATCTCTTCAAGGTACACGTTTTTAATAGCGATTTAGTGTCATCTTTGTGATTTTTTTTTATCGAGCCAATTAATTTAATTCATGTTTCTATCTTCACACAGTGCTTGATAATATGTTCAATTTTCTAAAAATATTTTCTTTTTGCGCAATATTTATATTTTGCTAGATTTACAGAGGTTTAAAAAAGTAAAAAAGTACTGCAACCTCGCCTTAAACATATTGGCAAAATGTGGGTGTACAAACCCTTTATTCCCATCTGCCCCCTTCGAGCTTGCCACCGGGGTGGTGGCTGGCACTAAGTAGTGGCGTTTACCACCCCGTGGCAGATGACACTTATTTAGTGTCATCTGCCCCCTTCATGATGATTGTAAGGTGGTCGATTCTCCACCGCGTTCTCATATTACGTACTGGACATTATCAATAGAAATTTAAATAAAACCACTGGATATCATTAGCAATAAAAATTAACTTTAATAATGGCAAATAATTTTGGAACTTTTCTATATATAAAAACAATTTACGTGTTGTATAAATATAATTTTAAATTCTCTATTCCTTTATTAGTATAACAGTACTCTTACAACAATTTAAGATGGGTGTAAAATCATTACATTATTTTAACAATATTTATACATTTCTGTTTCTTTATTGGGTATAGTCACAGTTTTTTTACACAAGTGATGAATATTTTCACAAAATGGAATAATCAGCAAAAACTTATGCTACAGAAAAATAATCTTTTAATTTTAAATAATGTTCTATTGCCACAATCACAGTTTTAATCACAGTATAATTTACAATAATCGACTAGTATTTATACAAAAAAAAAATATAAGTAAGCGATTGGTTTTCATGACTACGTGTCATGAAAACCAATCGCTTACTGATATTTTTTTAACTAACGACACTAACGAAAACTTAACCAAGATTATTTAAAAAAAATAAGTTTTTTTAAATTACCAACTAAGATTACAGTTTTAATCACAATATTATTAAAATTAGAATAATGTACCCATTAGTAACAAAAAATAGTAATAATAATTCAAATCACAGTTGTAAGCTTATGTAATCATATTAATTCAAGAAAAGTTTAAATTAAGTACGCACCATTTCCAAAAAGTGGCCTACTGTTATTTGATCATCCAATAACGCTAATTGAGCGTCTTGAATGAAGTCGTCATTGTACATAGATTTTTGATCATTACCATACACTGACAAAATTTCTAGCGAATCAGACTTTATCCACTGTTTTTCATATAGGACCTGAATTTCAGTAATTGAGGGTCTTCAGTATCATGACGCGTTATATATTTCCAGCCATTTAATAACTCATTACGAGGCAATAAAGGTAATACTGCGCTAAGTTCTATTTCTCGTCTCTTAATTTTTTCGTATCTTTGTGTCAGTCCAAGTTCTTTTGCTTTCTTCCAAATACTTTTATTATAATGATAATAACAGCCGGAAATTTCTGTATTTGGGAAAGATTTTTTTATAGCCTTGATCGCAGCATTTTCAAAGTCTGTCTTATATTTCAATGGTTCCCACTCAGAAATCTGCGATTTTATTAAATCGAATAGAGTGACGTAGGCTTTACATGTCATTTTATTCATAAGACAGTACAACAACGGCACGATGTTAGTGGCTTCTCTATCGCTCCCCAAATCTCCATGAATTACGTACAATTGTTTGAAACATGTTGGGCAACTTTTAAAAGTACCATCGCTGAAGAAGTCCGTGACCTTTCTAATTAATTCTCTGGATTTTTTGGAGCAGAATATAATGATACGTACTCCTTCATGTCTGTAGTCGGCCATCAAAAATTCTTGGTATCTAGCTGGGATTTCCACCTCTTCAGCTTCACAACAGGATATTTTTGGCAATTCTGCTGTCTTATTTCTATGCCTATATAATGATGATTTGATGTTATTAAATAGAGGAAGTTGCACAATATTACTCACGTCGGAATTATTCATCTCTGCCATTGCTTTGTTGTAGATAGTTGGCACGGCGGGAAAGTTTGGCTCTGTTATTTTCTCCTTTATTCTTTGCAATAATATTGCAGTCTCATTTTTTGGGAAATCTGGTGTACAGTTGTGGGGCTTCTCATCTACAAGATTCTTCCCCTATAAAAAGAAACACATATTAAGTGAATATTCTTTAAGACTGACTCAACGCAAGTCAAAGATAAGTAGCTACCTACTTACTTAGATACAGATTGGCATATTAGCACTTATCTATTAATTTGTGACTCGCGTTGGATCAGTTTAGATCAACATGTCTTATGTTACTCATGTCTAACTTTGTTATTTTTGACCTTATACCTAACTAGCGACCCATTCCGGAGCCCGATAGCAGAGCATGTTTTGAAAATAAAATATAGCCTATGTTACCCACTGATAATGTAGCTTTCTGTCGGTTAGTATTTTGAAAATCGGTTCAGTAGTTTTTGAGTTTATTCAATACAAAGAAACAAACAAACAAATCTTTCCTCTTTATAATATTAAGTGTTATAAATTGTTGAACTAGACCAGATTAAAAAACTTACTAAACTAATAAAAAAAACTTCTACTTACTTTCATTCTTAAAAGACCGCGACACTTACTTTTTCTTCTACCTGAGCACTCCCATACCACGTGACCAGTGGTTTTATATTGTTTTTTTTTATAATATATTGATGCCCCGCAAGTAATAGCACTTTACCATTGTTTTTATTAATATAAAAAATCGTATCAGACTCTTGGGAACTTCCACTTGCTAGTGGTTCCGCCATATTGGTATATTTGCGCGCGCGCACCACGCAGTATCTGATTATCTATTGCAAATTGTGACATACAAAGAATTTCCGTAATCTATGGAAAAATACTGTAAAGCACTAAGTAGGTACTGGTACTAGGTATTCTCCCTATTTCTAGAGGTCCCCTTTGGATCTCTACCAGAGGGGACCTCTAGAAATAGGGGGAATTATATTGAAACGCGGAGGACTTGGAACTAATATATTATTTCTTAGACAAATTCACAATTCAACTGTCATACTAGATCTGACACATTATTTTTAATAACAACAATATAAAATATATTTGACATGTTTGAATGTTAGAATAGGAAATTATCTCCGGCCAGAGTTTTCTGCTAAAGGCAGGAAGACACAAGCCTCTACAGTACTGTAGCGGTTTGTGGCGGTGCGCGGTGGAGGGATTAATTTTTGTTGCTAATGATATCCAATGGTTTTATTTAAATTTCTATTGATAATGTCCAGTACGTAATATGAGAACGCGGTGGAGAATCGACCACCTTATAATCATCATGAAGGGGGCAGATGACACTAAATAAGTGTCATCTGCCACGGGGTGGTAAACGCCACTACTTAGTGCCAGCCACCACCCCGGTGGCAAGCTCGAAGGGGGCAGATGGGAATAAACGGTACAAACGATGACCAAGAAAAAGGAAGAGTATCAAGCTGCCCGAGCAAGCTGCTATAGGCAGTGTGAACACTTGTCTTGGGTCACCGACCGTAATATGCAAGTACTGACAAATGCGTGCACTGACTGGACAGGTCCACTCAAATCTGTGTGGTTCTTTCCTCAAAAGACCATCTCAGACACTAATTCTACATGGGTTGACCAAAACTATGTCTGCACTTTAAAGCAGACTGGGTCCTCTTCGGCGTTTCTTCTCAGAGTAGTCAGATAGGACATACCGAACTCATCTATTTTTAAAACATAATTTATTTTTGACGTGGAAAAGTGTTTTTCCAAGTAATCATTAGAAATAAATAATATCATTTTTACCTCGGCCT
The DNA here is from genome assembly GCA_963921375.1 of Tiliacea citrago. Classification (NCBI taxonomy): domain Eukaryota; kingdom Metazoa; phylum Arthropoda; class Insecta; order Lepidoptera; family Noctuidae; genus Tiliacea; species Tiliacea citrago. Next base: position 14,271,921 of record OY992809.1, on the reverse strand, counting down.
ACCCCTTGAGGAATACAAGCGCGATGTTATGTTTATGTTACAGGTATGGTGGCAGAGCGGGTAGACCTTCGCTACTTCTTGTCATTCGGCATGTTGACTTCCGCCATCTTTTGTTACCTGTTCGGCATCGGACGGACGTACAATATACATGACATATCATACTATCTATTAGTGCAGGTTTGTGCAAACATACTTATTTATTTATGGACACTTAAATTGGTTGGCGAAACTTTACCAGACGTGATGGGTATTGATAACAAATGATAATTATAAAACAAAAAAAAACTACCAGCGGCCGTTGACCCGATATTCAGCTTGTAATTATGATTACGATATTTTTTTTTTTTACCCACTTCGAAAAATGGAGAAGGTTCTCAATTTATCGTAAACTTTTTTTCAGCATTCTGAAGGTATTTGTAAAGAGGCTAGAAGAGCTAAATTGGATACGTTTATCAAGCTGCATTTTTATTACCAAGGCAATAAATCTTGTGATTTGGTTGTTTTTGTAATGTTTTTATTATTGTTCCATTGTTCTACTAACATAAGTTTAAGTAATGTGTAATACTAACACGCTATGGGCCCTGGAAGCATAAGAATAAAAAGTTTTTATTTATTTGTATCATCAATCGATATCGATACCATCAAGTCAGTGAAGTTTCGCGCCAACTTAGTTAACAAATAAAGCTAATGCCTTGAACTCAAGTTGTGCCCACTTTCCAGGCAGGGGCGGGCATTGCCCAGACCACTGGCTGGCCGGGCACGGTCGCTATCGTGGGCAAATGGTTCGGTAACAGCAAGAAAGGACTCATTTTTGGAATATGGAACTCTCATACTTCGCTGGGAAATATATTGGGTAAGTGGCCCAGCTGTGGGCTAGTCGGTCCCAAAACTGCTTAACGCAATTTGATGCGGGCTTCACCATCATTAAGAGATTTTATTCCGGAAGGTTTTTGTGTAAAATATATTTAACGACGCGCGACGCAGGATAGCCGTCACCAGGACTGGTTATCGTATCATTAATTCAGCAGCTTCAATATCATCGGGATGGTGCGGAATATAGCAGTTTGTCGTGGACGTGGTACGACAGCGGCTCCCCTGACATCTTCTGTCATCCGAAGACAGCCGCCACGTAACCATCGATGCGACGCTCTGCTAGTGTGACGTCACCAGCCAGTGTCACTCTTATCCGATCTTTTCGGTGATTCCATAGTAACTTCGTAACAGAAATAGATGGCGCCACTTGCTGCGCCGTCATATTTATACACATAATAAAGAAATCTTGATATTTTGACAAGTCGTAAAATCAGTGCGGAGCAAGGGCGGCGCGGCGCCGCCGGCGCGCTAGTACATAATTTATTAAAAATCATAAAACTAAACTATACAAAACTTTTCATGGTTGTTTGTTACAGGTACAATAATGGCAGCAGAATACGTGGACTCTGATTGGTCGCTATCTTTCATCTACCCCGGGCTGGTGATGGGGCTCGTGGGGGCCGTGGTGTGGCTGTTCCTGGCGCCCGAGCCGCGCCTCGTGGGGCTGGGGGCGGCCGTCACTAATAGCAGGCACTCGGTAAGAACAAATAAATTGGTATGAATCAATCTGATTTTAGACAATGTAAGATGTTATAAGCATTTCTTAAATGACACACAAAAGGATATTTTGGAGTGAATCCTGAATGACACTGACAGGTGGGCGTCGTTGGTAAGCATTTGTGAAATTGTCACAGAAACTGTATGGACAAAACAATATCATAATTTTATATAATTTATTTTCTCAGTTAGTTTTAATGATGGTTTGGTAGTTTGAGTAGTTAATGCGGCCTTTCTTTGGTATTGTTCGTCGAGTCGTTGAGCACCTAAATTTCTGAGTTGAGCTACACGATTGGTGACAAATACTTGTAGTGACTGGACAGGTCTACACAAATCTCTGCGGTTCTTTTCTCAAAAGACCATTTCAGAAAATCAATCAATCAAAAATGTCAACATTTTCGGGTGTAATCTACATGGTCCTCACGTGATCTGACCAAGATTATGTCTGAACTTTAAAAGAGACTTTGACCCCTGAGTTTGTAGGTAATATTCTTAAAATTCTAAATTAACTTAGGGTTGGCCCTATTTTTTGCTCTGAATTAAATCGTAATGGAGTCAAAACCTTTAAATATGCCAAAATATAGTTTTTAGAAATTTTGTGTTCGTCTGAATGTATGTTCCATCATCATGTAAATATTACCGGATAGATTTTGTTCAAAGGAGATGTTTCATGGCCATAAAGTGTACGGTAATGAAAAAGGAGGAATAATATTCTTTCCTGAATGTTCCCCTGATTAATTCGGCACAAAAAATAATAGTTTTTCAAATTATTGCCATATTTTATTGATCATGGCGTCGTCTTACTTGCATACAGCTTTCGTCTAGAAATCATGTTACATTAAAACATAATAATATCACGTAGACGTTATTTATATAAATATGAAAGATAAAATAATAAGATAGCTATCTTAGAAAACTTTTTTGGCTCATTATAAGAAAGTGATCGATAAAAAAATATATTTTATTTTTGTAGATTGTAGATTTGTAGGTACTTCTGGACGAAAAACGTCATCGCTCCAACCTGTCATAGCTGGCTGTCGATGGTCGTAGGTCGTAACTCTCATGACTTACCAAAGACGAAAAAAAAAACTTTCACGACAAACGTCGATTACACTTTCCAGTTTTTATTTAAAATGCCTAAAAATAATAGTTATTATGAAAAAAATACATTATTTATTGTATTCAGGTGTTCGTTTCCTAGGTTTTCTAAAACGTACATGTTATGGCCGGAGTCCTATACAAAAATGAAACGTCTCCTTTTGCATAGATATTGCATATAAGTCTGGTCAGTCTATACTTCTATAGGGTATAAATTATCACGCTATTTGCTATGGGGTGTGAGAAATATTACATTATGTTCGTATGCTTCTATACTTTACCGCAAATTCCAAAAAGTTAGAAAATGGCAAGTTGTTACAGATTTAACCTTTTAAATAATTATCATCACACTATACCTTTATGGACCTAAGCAGTCAATCATGATGTACAGAATAGATTTTTGAGACGCTACAGTCAGGGTAGTTACCTTAACCGTTGTACCTATAGGAAAACGGCTTAAGGAGACTGTCCTTAACTTTCTACTGAAGGCTGCGGCCGTCGACCTCAGGACGAGTTGCTTCTCACACAGACAACTGTACGTCGCTTGCTCCCGCGTCCAGTCCTGCCTGACTGTCTGTATATTTTTTACCAAAACTACAAATGTATTGCTTAAACAGGGAAGTTTATAAAAATGTGGCTGTTATTTTAGTATATTGTGGTGTATTACGACTCCCTCGCGAACGAAGGCGCGGGCAGAAGCTAGTACATTATAAACACAAACATAATACAATATAACCCGTGCTATTAAAGAAACGAATTGAAACGGTGCTGATCATGCTATCTCACTCGCTCGCTATACAGTGCGATGGAAAAGGAATGATTAGCTCCTTTATTTAGCCGCCATTTTCAATTCATTTCTTTAATGGCGCGGGTTAAAATAGGTATAGATTTCATACCATTTAAATATTTTTATGCTTATTTAACAGTATGCAGCTGAATAAATTATTCATATTTATAATAACTGATTCATTATTTGGTAGAGATCGTCCAACTGAAGGTGTGCGCTTTAATGCATGAATCAATCGTTTGAATCAATCATATAATTCATTCTCTTAGCCATCTCGCCAATCAACGCGCTCAGATGAAGAGGAAGAGGCGGATGATGACGACGCTTCTTCCGTCATCGTGGGGGATCAGGTAAGCAATACTTGAATCAATCATCAGTTTATTTGATACTTCGGTACCCGGGCGTTAATATGACACATGGAGCTTTAGAAAGAGACTGTTACGCTGGTATGAGTGACAGTGAAGATTGTCTACGAAGCTGAACTTTTTCTTAAATTTAATGTGTATTTATTTGGGAAAGACATGCACAATATTACAGAGATATATCCATTATAATGCACGGTTAAATTTAAAAACAGACTTATTTATGCACATTGAGAAAGGAATAACAATAAAATAATACACATAATTAACGTCCCCCGTTTTTAAATTACTGCCTCATTGGTCTAGTGGTTGCAAGCGCTACTGCTGAGCTGAGGGTTCGATTCCCAGGTCGGGCAAGTTGGGTTTTTACGGTTCCGTTGTCAACAAGGAACCCTTATAATTCCGTCTGTCTGTCTGTCCGTCCCCGGCTTAGTTCAGAGACTTGTAGTACTAGAATTTAGCATGAGTGTACATATTAATCACGCCGACAAAGTGGTAAAATAAAATCATGATTTGGGGTGCTACCTCCCTTACACGTAAAGTGGGGTTGATATTTTTTTTCTCGTCTATCCCATGATTGAGGTATCGTTAAATAGGCCGTTCAAAAATATTTAGGGTCTCTGAAGATCATGTTTCAATTCCGTAATCCGTCCGGGATCCGTTTGCGTAATATTAAGCTTATAAAGTGCTAATTTTTAGGGTTCCGTACCCAAAGGGTAAAACGGGAACCCTATTACTAAGGCTCCGCCGCCGCGCCGTCTGTCTATCTGTCCGTCCGTCTGTCACCAGGCTGTATCTCATGATCCGTGATAGCTAGACAGTTGAATTTTCACAGATGATGTATTTCTGTTGCCGCTATAGCAACAAATACTAAAAACCAGAATAACATTTTTTTTTTTTTTTTTTTACCAAAACAAAACATAAATATTTAAATATTCAACAATCGTGATTTTTTTGCCGTTTTTATAGATAATGGTACGGAACCCTTCATGCGCGAGTCCGACTCGCACTTGGCCGGTTTTTGTAAGTCAAGTGTCCTATGCCTATGATACTCGTATGTGAAAAAATTCATGGCAGTAGTTCACGTAACGAAATTAAAAGGAAAACTATCACAGTTAAGAGCGGCCAACCCGACATACTTTTCATACAAACGCTCGTACACACGGCTACACATCAAGCTATACATTTCCAGTATAAGCTGATCTCGCATTGTGTAGGATTTCCGTACAATGAGAGGTCAGCGTTTACTGGATTTGTATAGCTTGATGTGTAGCCGTGTGTACGTGATTATGGCGTTGTAACACATCTTTCTTTGAAAATTTTGAACCAATTAAATAGGTATCTTGTGCACTATATCTAGGTTTCTATGCAACCAAAAAATATTTTTTTGAAAAACATCTGCTTTTTTGCACAAATTTTACCTGAACTTTGGCCATTCATAATGTACTCATAAATTGTAAATATTAAGAAAAAAATACGATAGAAACCTTGCAAATGTAATGGAGATTCTAAATGACCAACATTTATTTCACAAACTGGTAAGGCTTACTAAAAAACACGTATTTCCTGGAACAAGTTTTATGAAAATTCCGCACATTATCTTTCGTTAAATGTTATCGTGTTCTCACTCGTTTGTTAATCGTTTTCACTTGCGCTGGATGAAACAACAAACTTTTCGACCATGCTCGCGTTGACGATAGACGGACCGGGAAGGGCCCTCTTAAGTAGGCTTTACTAATTAACCAGTAATCGTCAAGCAACTTACATTATTTTGCAGTTGTTGAATTGACCGTGATGTATTTCGATGTATAGGAGAACATATTTTTCAACTAATTTTTTAAGTTTGTATTTGGGATAAATTCATCCCAACTACGGAACCCTTCATTGTGCGTGGTCTGACACGCACTTAGCCTGTTTTTGTAATGAGTGTCTTGTTGGGCAGAAGTATCAATTTTTCATCTTCCACATTTATAAAGATTACTAGCAACCCGCTCCGGCTCCCCACGGGTAGCAGAGCATAATAAATATGCCTATACATTTTTTTGTCTGTGGGGTTGTCGCATCAGCCAGTTGCATCGTGCATGATTTAGATTAAAATGTAACTGATGATCATCTTACTTGGAGTATTTTACATCGTCATATTTCACACAAAACTTCCTAATGAATCACTCCGTCCGTTGGTGAAAACCGTATGAAGGGCAGTGGTGGCCCCAAGGAGGTAACGGCTGCGACTTACGAGTTGTAGGCCGTAGTTTCGAACCCTGACAGGCGCTCTACTTTGTGTAAATTATTTCATCACCACTGTTCTTAAAACGGTGAAGGAAAACATCGTGAGGAAACCGGCATGTCTTAGAACCAAAAATTCGAAGACATGTGACATTTGCCAACCTGCGTTGGGCCCGCGTGGTGGATTACATTTACAGCCAACTCCCTCTCACCGAGAGGAGGCCTGTGTCCCAGCAGTGGGAACATTATAGGCTGATTATATATGTGTATGTAAATCCGTTCGGTAGTTTTTGAGTTTATCTCGTTCGAACAGACAGACAGACGCGCGGAGGGCCTCTGTTTTATCATATGTAGTGATAAATTAATTTTATCTATTTTAAAGTGTCATGTAGAATAGAATACTCTTTAATATGTACACCATAAAACAAAAAAATAAATATTTAAACATTTTTTTTTGTTTCACAGTCAGCAAATTTGCGACCCAATAGACATTCTTCTAACGCAGGTCAAGTAAGTATTACTACAGAATAAATTTTAATAATAGTTATAGTACAGTCACGAGCATAAATATATTACTATGAACACCTCGGCAATAATATCTGATTGCATGTTTTTTTTTTTTTTTGTTATCTTTGATGTTAAATATTAGGTTGGGGAAAAAGTCTTTTTGCATTATAGTATGTATGAACTTGTAATAAAATCTCTTTGGCTATACTATTTGTATCTGGCTGGTTTTCGAATCATTGCAAGTTTAAATTTTAAAGAACATAATTCCAAATTAGGAAAATGTGTGATTTTCATTTGTTTTGCGTACTGTCAAGATGAGTGAATCTAATGAAGAAATTCGAAACATTTTAAAATTTTACTATAAAAAAGGTAAAAATGGAACGCAAGCCGCGAAAAAATTTTGCGATGTTTATGGACCTAGTGTAGTGTCTGTGAGAGTAGCACAAATTTGTTTTAAGCGTTTTCAATCCGGAAATTTTGATGTCAAAGATGCACGTCGCTCTGGTCGCCCTACTACGGATAAAATGGATGCCATTTTTGAAAAAGTGGAGCAAGATCATAGCAGTAGTTACAACGTAGCTGAAGAACTGGGAATTGACCACAAAACAGTTTTGGCACATTTGAAAAAACCTGGGTACACAAAAAAGCTCGATATTTGGGTACCTCACGAGCTCACTGAAAGAAACCTAATGAACCGTGTACTCATTTGTGATTCTTTATTACGACGTAATGAAACCGAACCATATTTGAAGAAGCTGATAACTGGTGATGAAAAGTGGATCACGTACGACAAGAACGTGCGAAAATGGTCGTGGTCAAAGGCCGGTCAGGCTTCACAGACTGTGGCGAAACCCGGGTTAACTCGTAACAAGGTGATGCTGTGTGTGTGGTGGGATTGGAAGGGCATTATTCTTTATGAGCTGTTACCACCAGGCAGGACCATCGATTCTGAACTCTACTGCGAACCATTGATGAGATTAAAGCAAGAAGTTGAGAGAAAGCGGCCGGAATTAATCAACAGAAGGGGTGTGGTTTTTCATCATGATAACGCTAGACCTCACACATATTTAGCCACTCAGCAAAAATTAAGAGAGTTTGGCTGGGAGGTGTTAACGCATCCGCCGTATAGTCCTGACCTTGCACCTTCAGATTTCCACCTGTTTCGGTCTCTTCAGAATTCTTTAGTCATCAGGTTAACATCACGAGAGGACTGGCAAAACCACTTGTCGCGGTATTTTGATCAGAAGTCCCAAAATTTCTATAGCAATGGGATCATGTCCCTACCTACAAGATGGCAAAAAGTTAGGTATCGAATAAAATGGTACCTACATACTTTAGTTAAATGTAAATAAACTATATTAAACAATGTTTTGAATTTTCTTAAAAAATGCGAAGAAACTTTTTCCCCAACCTATTATTTTCGATCAAAACGAAGTATCACCTTTTTCTGAATTTAACTGAGTAGGCAGATATTTATGACAAGACATGTCCGTTAATATTGCATTGACATATTATTGAAGCCGATGCAGCATCCTATATGTTGGCGTCGCCGTCGTTTGCCGCCAGATAGTTTTGGTGTTCCTTAGATGTACATATTTCGCACCTTGAAAGACTAACCGTTACTAAATGATCATAGATTTATTTGTCTATTGCGAAAAAACCGTTTTTTATTTTTATTTGTGCTCTTATGTAAAATGTATTTTCATTTAGTAACGGTTTGTCTTTAAGGGGGTTCCGCTAAGGTAGCCCGCGAAATTCAAATTTTATTACGTTTTTTGCAATTTGCAGGTCAGTAACAGGTTGTATGTTGATCTAAATATGATTCGCGGCCGTAAGAAATATGGCTTTACAGAATTATAATCATTAGAATCAGCATTACAACTCTCTAAGCTCATAAAATCCTACTGAATGATTATTTCAGAAATAGTCATTCAATAGGATTTTACGAAGAGAGTTAGTTGTATTGCCGATTCTAATGAGTATAATCTGTAAAGCCATATTTGTTACGGCCGCGAATCATATTTAGATCAACATACAACCTGTTACTGACCTGCAAATTGCAAAAAACGTAATAAAATTTAAATTTCGCGGGCTACCTTAGCGCATCCCCCTTAAAGGTGCGATTTGTGCTCCCACTTGTATATACAATGTCGCCCATGCGCATGTGACCGCCCGTAATATTCTGAATATTCATGAAAAAATGTCGAAAATAAACTTCAAAAGGGGGGGTCTATCTATAATATTTTTCATGTTATTCAATTTTTAATTTTTTAAGTAGAGTTTGTAGATTTGCTTTCTATTTTTTGACACATCTCCGAAGTTTATGGGTCGATTTGGATTCTGTTTATTATTTCCAAAAGCTTATCAGTTATTTTAACAGGTTAATTAACATTTTTACTAAAAATTATCGACTACGAAAAAAAAGACGGAATCGAAGTAATTTTTTCGGTAAAAAATTGTGTATTTATTTTAAAAAAACTAGTGTAAGTCCATAAATTATCCCCATAGGACGACTTTTTTAATTATTATTTGTAATCTACTACATAACAGCTAAAAATTCACAGAACATTACTAATACCTATCTCTAAAAAAAAACCAGCAAACAACTTGTTGAACATTTGCAACTATTCAAATAAAAAGGGTCGCTCAGGTAGAAACCGGTTCCTAGAAACAGCTTTTTAACAATTGCGTCCCTACCACGTGCACACCCTTGTCGGCTAGCGTTACTTCATTCAGTCGCTTGATTACTGACCCCGTGACGCTACGTGTTTTGTGATTTGTGCACTACTTAATCTTGTGAGGAAAGTTTGTTTAAGCAAACTTAACTACTCTATCATTGCAATGGTACGATTGCGTGATCTACCGCCGTCTCATGTGGCTGACATGCATTTCATTTACGGTGTTTGTAATGGAAATGCACGCGCTGCTGTCGAAGAGTACAGACGTCGATATCCAAGTAGACCAGTACTTGGGTACCGATCCTTCATTGCCGTACATCGTCTTTTTTGCGAAAGAGGATTATTTCCGCAACGAAATGAGCCCGCCGTGATTGTTGATGTAGACGTGGAAGAGGATGTGTTACGATTAGTGCGCGCTAACCCTATGCTAAGTATTCGTCTCCTATTGATAAGAGTAGGTATACCAAGAATAAGAGTTTGGAGAATTCTCAAAAAAGAAGGCCTGCATCCTTATCATTTCCGACGTGCACAACATTTGGGAAATGTCGATTACGGTGCGAGATCTGTTTTTTGTAATTGGATAATTGCACAGCAAAGAGCTAATCTCAATTTTATGAGGAAGATTTTGTGGACAGATGAAGCCACGTTTACAAGGGCGGGTATAACAAATCATCGCAATCTTCATGTGTGGGCCACTGAAAATCCACACTTCATTAGAGAAACAACTTTCCAGACTCAATTTTCCATAAATGTATGGGCTGGAATGATTGACGATGAACTTATTGGCCCTTTCGTGTTACCAAACAGACTAGATCAACACGCATTTTTAGATTTTATAGTCAATACGTTGCCGTTGCTTTTGGAGGAAGTACCGCTCGAAACAAGAAGGCGGATGTATCTGCAATTAGATGGAGCTCCAGCACACTTCGCACGACTAGTTCGTGATTATTTAAATCAAAATTATCCGCGATGGATTGGCAGAGGAGGTCCCATTGCTTGGCCGCCGCGATCTCCCGACCTTACACCCTTAGATTTTTATCTTTGGGGCTACATGAAACAAAAAGTGTATGCCGTGCCCATTGAAAGCCGCGAGCAATTAACGGCTAGGATTTTTGCTGCTGCTGCAGAAATGAAAGAAAACCGTGAAGAATTACGTCGTACAATAAAAAGTGTTGCCATGAGGGCTTTAGTTTGTTTACAGGAGGGTGGGGGCCATTTCGAAAATCTAAATAATTAAAATTCTTGTATTTTTTATTTTTTTAAGTAAAAATCTGGCTATTGCTTGTTTGTTTTTATTTCCATTATCGTCCTCCTTATTAGTTTAACCGTTTAGTACTCACTGCTAAGAGCGGGGACATTTAATTGACTTTCACATTTTCTTTTCCTAAATTTGACCCTTAGAGTTTTAGAGTTTTACTTTGGATTTAGTTACAGTTTGGTTTAATAATGTTCTGTGAATTTTTAGCTGTTATGTAGTAGATTACAAATAATAATTAAAAAAGTCGTCCTATGGGGATAATTTATGGACTTACACTAGTTTTTTTAAAATAAATACACAATTTTTTACCGAAAAAATTACTTCGATTCCGTCTTTTTTTTCGTAGTCGATAATTTTTAGTAAAAATGTTAATTAACCTGTTAAAATAACTGATAAGCTTTTGGAAATAATAAACAGAATCCAAATCGACCCATAAACTTCGGAGATGTGTCAAAAAATAGAAAGCAAATCTACAAACTCTACTTAAAAAATTAAAAATTGAATAACATGAAAAATATTATAGATAGACCCCCCCTTTTGAAGTTTATTTTCGACATTTTTTCATGAATATTCAGAATATTACGGGCGGTCACATGCGCATGGGCGACATTGTATAAGCCTTCCACAAATTATCACATATATTTGCCGTCATATATTAATGGATGAATCATGCAATCAGGTATTTTTGCCGAGCTGTTCATAGGAATATATATTTTATGCCCGTATCTGTACCCACTCTACTAAAGAGCCAATCATAGCAGGTGTAATGGTCGCAGATATCCTTAGGACGGGTATAGTCTTGTTGTGTTTTTCCATTAGATATCTCTCCCGGAGTCTGTGTGCCCGGTTGATGGCAATAGACTATTGGACTTAAATATAACTGTCAAAATACGGATGAGCTAATAGCCCAGGAAATAAGACTGTTTGCGTAAAAAATCTAGTGTGATTACTTACTGAGATTATCTTATTTGATGCTTTTAAAATATTGTGTGAAAAAAAATCGTCGTAAATTCGTGTGCGAAAAAAGATATTAACTGTCATAAGTCGCAAGTTATTTTACACAAAATGGTCTTAAGCTAAATGTTTTTGCCCTTATTTAGTCTTTTTTGCCTGGACTTATCCCTCTGAAATGCGGGCGTAATGTTATGCAACTTAATGCTCCACGCGTCTCCCGAGAGCGCGGTCTCTTTATCGCCCGCTCTCTCTATGCCGGGCGTGCTCGAGTTCTCTCTCACTCTTCTCTAGTTACTTATCATGTTGTCTCCCCCTTAGCAAGAAGAAGCAACAGAGCGCACCTCGCTGCTCCGCGCGTCTCCCGAGAGCGCGGTCTCATTATCGCGCGCTCTCTCTATCCCGGGCGTGATCGAATTCTCTCTCTCGCTCTTCTTCGCGAAGCTTGTCAGCTATACGTTCCTGTATTGGCTTCCATCTTATATCAGGTTTACTATGGGTAAGTGGAAAAGTAAGCGTTTTCTGTGTGATTTTGTTCAAAAAGTAGTGTTAAAGATATTATTTGCAGCGAATGTAATAAAAAATAATATTTTTTATTTATTTTTACCAACCTTTTAAAAGTGTACAGTCATCGTCAAAAATAAGTAACGAACAGTGCTAAAAATTATCTACAATTAAAACTTCAACTTTTTTAATTCTGTCAATATTATTGAATCATTCCACTTTGCCCCACCGAGCTGCCCCACTGGTGGGGCAAAGTGCAATGCCTAAAATTTGGCAGTGGAATCTGCCCCACTACTTCCATTACTATTCCATTTGTTGTGTGTTGGGAGCTACCCAAATCACCATGCAACGTATACAATTGTATGAACGGATGTGGGCAACTTTTAAAAGTGCCATCGCCAAAAAAATGTTTGCAGGTTTTTATCAAATTTTTACCTGAGGACTGAACAAAATATTAAAATAACAATGTCTCCATCAATAAACGCAGCAAGTAAAAAATAATAAAATTTTAAGAATTGAAACTAATAGAAAATAAAAAATTGCAAAAAAAAAATGCTTTTATTCTAAGGTGCCAACCCTAGTGGGGCAGAATCCAACAAGATTTGAGAGTAGTGGAATCTGCCCCACTAAATAGAAGTAGTGGGGCAGATTCCACTGCCAAATTTTAGGCATTCCACTTTGCCCCACCAGTGGGGCGGCTCGGTGGGGCAAAGTGGAATGATTCATATTATTGTCCTGTACTGACATTCTGAAATATCCCTTGTCATCATTGAGACACGTACTAAAAAGTTTTATATCTTTAACTGTTCTGAACATTATGACCAGTTCGTCCCTGTACTTTTGAGGCTGACTGCATAACCGTAAGGGTAAAACTAGACAATAAATGGGCCACGGTTATTGCCCTAAAACAGGGGCTACAAACCTTTTACATACGCGTCCCCCCCCCCCCTCTAACTTTCTTTGAAAATGTCTACGCCCGGGCGCCCCCCGAGTTTGTTGACATAAGCAGAAAAAAAAAATTAAGACCGAACGAAATGAACGAACGACGATAAATTCTTTCTTAAATGAGCTCGAAAATGTATGCGCACTCTCAGATAGGTTGTTCTCTTTTGAACATTTATGTATGTATGGACTCCATTGTCCGCATTTGATAATTAAATAAAATTTGAAAAAGAGGAAAATAAAGTCGAAGGCTAAGAATACCATACAAACTTGAGAGACTATAGCCTATATATATATAGACTACTATTTTGTCAAGTTATACAGAAAAGCTTAAGCACATTTTACAGCACCAAAATATTATTGTTTGGGGAAATATTAGAATTTAGCCTTAAAAAAGATATAGTTTTCTTAACCTTTTGTAATCCCAAGAACGTATAATTTAATATACCATTTATTTTTGAAGCCGCCGCGTCGTGTTCTTGGGAACCCATGCCCTAGAATCTGGATACTAGCAATAATGTTTATTATTTCTAGCGGATCTCTCCGCCCGTCAGTCAGGCGAGTTAAGCACAGTGTTCGACGTGGGCGGCGTGACGGGCGCCATCTTGGCCGGCCTCGTCGCCGACTGTACCGGCTGCCCCGCGCTCGTGTGCGTCGCCTTCTACACCGCGTGCGCGCCCATGGTGAGTTAGTAGCCGCGAGTATACCATGCGGCTGCCCCGCGCTCGTGTGCGTCGTTGTTTTTAATTAATCAACAACTCCAATGAAACATTTCCCCTTCCCAGCTCTTCATCTACCAATGCTGGGGCGCGTCCTCGTACCTGCTCAACGTGGTGCTGCTGATCCTGACGGGCATGATGGTGAACGGGCCCTACGCGCTCATCACCACGGCCGTGAGCGCGGAGCTGGGCACGCACAGCAGCTTGGCGGGCAGCAGCAAGGCGCTGGCTACGGTCACTGCTATTATTGATGGGACCGGGAGTGTTGGTACGTCGAAATTCGAACCCAAAGCATTTATTTCAATTAAACCAATTACAGGCACTTTTGAATTGTCAAGGGGTCGGTCAGTCAGAACCCTATTTCAAAGCGTAGTAGATTCATATGGAGAAGAACGTGCTAGAATACTAAGGACACTCCTTTAAATCAAAATTTTGTAACAGGTTGAATTTGTACTATGCAAAGATAGTTTTACGTTAAGGTTTATAATCGAGTTATAACATGCAATCGCGGCTACTTGAGCGATGTGTTTTTGTTCCTAATCCTTAATCTAGTGCTTTTTTTGATCGAAGTTACCTACGTGACAAGGTACCGTTATGATAATATTATAATATGTATTTTAAAACAGTTGCCTTAGAGAATCGCGCCTGCGGAGATTGAATATAGCTTTGATGGCTCTTTTTTGCAGAATACAAATAGACATAAGGTCTGCAGCCCATCCCCATAGTAAAATATCGTAAGATTTAATACTAAATGATAAATGATTTTTATTTCTGTAAGTAGGTTTGTACAAACACTTTTACACGTCAGTCATATTTTTATAACTAGATGAGGTCGGCGTTTCCTATCTGACTACTCTGAGAAGAAAGGCCGAAACAAACTCAGAGGTCACAGTCTCTTTTAAAGTTCAGACATAATCTTGGTCAGATCATGTGAAGGCCATGTAGATTGGTGTCTGAAATGGTCTTTTGAGGAAAGAACCACACAGATTGAGTGGACCTGACCAGTCAGTGCACGCATTTGTCAGTAATCGTGCAGCTCTACTCAGAACTTAAGGAGCTCAACTATGAAAGTAACTCAAATAGACTAGCCTCGCGGTAAGTACACCAGTAAATTAACGGGTTTTTCTCATAGATTATGCTGCTGAATTTGGCCGTCCTGCAAAAGATGTTAAATGTTAATGTTAAATGTGTACCCCATTGTAGCCTTTTTTATTCAATACTATGTCAAAATCACTATTTTTAACATTCGGTATATCAAATCTTCTGCATTTAATACTAAATTATTAGAAGTGAACCAATTTTGGACCTGCAGTAGGGCGTTATTTACGTCGACAACATTTGATGCACGTCTATTAATCTTAAAAATTAAGGAAGCATCATCAGTAATAACACCATTTGTGGTTGGTTTTTTTATAAATGGGGTAGATCATAAATATGTACTAAAAAGAGGAAAGGTCCCAATATCGAGCCTTGTCGAACACCCGTTTTTGCTTTTAAACCGAGTGAATTGACACCATTTATTTGAACTTGCTTTTGTCTATCCATAAAGTAAGCTCTACTGAGTGCAAGTTTACCTATTCCGTAATTTTCAAGTTTCAAGATTAATGTTTCATGATTTATGCAATCAAATGCCTTGGAGAGGTCACGAAAGATTCCTTTGGCGTATAGGGCTTCTACTCACGCTGTAAATATGTGTTTTAATTAGCTGAATAAGAATCATTTATTTGCAGAAAATATAGCATCAGTCGTATAACGTTCTATATCGAACCGGGTCAATTGACAATCGAATCGGTCACGATCAATCGTGTAAGATTTTATTGGTGCTAAAATGATTGAGCATTTGATTAAGCATTACCCTTTCAAACACCTTGCTTAAACCGGCAACACGGCTACGGGTCTATAATTATTTTGTCTTTACTGTCCCCGGGTTTGAAAAGTGCCTTCTTAAAATAGTTGATACAAATAGTTTGTGGGTATAGGTTGTTTTTAGACACATCTTTTGCGCTTATCGAAAAATCAAGAGACGTCTAAAGGCGTCCTACGGTGCGTGATTTTACAAACGAGCACGCCTATGTTACTAAAAAATAACACAATTTTGCGAACAAAATAATAATAAAAAAAAAGGTACGTACGTGTAGGTCCGCGATTTGGAGACACTGGTTCTGCTATGTCGTTTGACTTCATGGGCGTTCGTAAAGCCACCTTAAAAAAACGATGCATGGCCTATGTGAAAAATGATACGGCTTAAAAGGGATTGACTACTGACATGACGGCTGCTAGAGATGTATGGAAGAAGAAGACACGCTGCGTCGACCGCTAATAAATTCTGATGAGGGTAGCAGAATGATGACAATATCTACAATCAGTTACGTTTACTTTACAGGAGCAGCCATAGGTCCCATGCTAGCCGGCGTGGTGTCCAGTCACTCGTGGACGCACGTGTTCTACATGCTCATCGCGTGCAACTTCATGGCACTCTTCCTGTTGTTGAGGTTAGTAAACATAACATCGCGCCTTGACGCCTGTTCCCTGAAGTTGTAGTACCCTACACCGACATGGTGGGCGAGCCTATTGCCTGCTACTGACTACTGTCATTTTTTCAAGAGTTTTATCCAATTGCATTGATTTAAAGCGGCAGTTGTTTATTGTAGTTTTGGTAAAGTAATGACAAAATGTATGTTTATTAACAAGTATGGCAGTTAAAACTAAGCAGTAAACTAAATAAAAATGAGTCGGCATACATTGAAATGAGTAATTAAATTAATATTAAGCAGTAAAATGACTGAATGGGCAGTTACGTGTGGCCAGTTAACAAATCCGAATTAGTCCGTAAGAAATCAAACTTAATCAGCTAATGAAGTAGCGCTCGCTCGGCTCGCGCGCGGTTGGTCACACTTCTAATCTAACCTAACTCATTTAGTCGGGGTGGCCTAGCTTAGTTACTGCGACCAATTCGGCTCGCTCAAGGTTGGTCACAGTTCCAACCTAACCCATGAACTGCCGAAGTATTTACCTAACTGCCCAATCCAACATTTTTACTGGTCATTAATTTATTACACTATTTGAATATTTTTTGCATATGCATTGTAGGATGAAATAACCGACCAATTTTCTTTTTATTACTGTTCATGTTTTACTGTCACCTAATATACCATTCGCCGAAAAATAAAATTACTGCCCGTTATTTTTTCTACTGATCATAATAACCTCCCTAATGTCAAACAGAGATATCATAGTAACAGTGGTAAAAACTATTCCCTAAATGAGGAAGACAACTATCAAAATGGCGCTGGCGTAGCTCGTTCCCAAAACAAGCTTATTAGCTTGTTTTGGGAACAATAATAATACAAGGGGAGAGGTGGTTTTATTTTATTTTTGCGAAATCACTGAAAATAACGACATAGTGAAGTAAAACCAAACTCATTAATGAAACTATAGAGGTATGAGGAACAAAGTAAAGTGTAAAGATTGTAAAGTTCACTCATCCTCCATAGAAAAGGGAGGATTCTCCAATTATACAATATATGCTAGTTGCGCGGTGAACTCTGCTTGCGCGATGCAGGATTTTGCGTGACGTCATTGTGATGCGTAGTTCGCATGTGGCGATGTAAGTGCCGCCACAAACCATTGAGTGAACACGTAATGGAATGTTAGGCATTGATTGGACGAAATGTCAAAAGTACAGGCCGGAGGGACCTAGCTATGCCATCTACAAATATCTTTGACCGGCCTTCCCCATTGAAATACAATTTAATTTTTTAGTTCATTTTCAACTGTCTGCTCGTCCCAATATTTTTGACGCTGACTGTGCGTCTCAATATTTATTTACAATTCCGTTTTTTTTCTTCAACTTTCTTGTCATCTCATAAAATATATAAAATAAAATATTATCGTTGTATGCCACTAACACTTGAAATTCTTGTCAACAGGATAGCTCGATCTGAATTCTTGAAACTAAGACAAGAACGAAGGATGGCTTCACCGCCGCGCGTGCGTATTGAATAATTTTTTAAATATGGTCAATATGACCATACGTAAGTACCATAAGGTTAACTTATGGTTAAAATGACCATACGTATGTACAGTCGACCTTGGAATAGCTTTACCTTACACTTTTGACAACTCAACTCAAACTGAGCATTTATTTCAATTAAACCACGCACTTTTGAGTTGTCAAGGGGTCGCGGCGGTCGGTCAAAAAGATGAAGTTAGTTGCCCATTTCAAAGCATAGCAGGTTCCTATGGAGGAGAACGGGCAAGAAACGTCATGGACACGACTATTTCCAGTAAATTGAAACTTCACTAAGGTTGAAACTATGTAACTGTCACATAGAGAAATAGACCTTGTTGTTTTATGACGTGTAAGTGACATTCAACCTTAGGGTGGTAAAGCAATTACGAGTTCGACTATACCATAAGGTCAATATGACCCTATGTATTTACTATATGGTTTTATGGGCAGTACCCGGGCATTAATATGACACATCGAGCTTTAGAGTCTGTCACACAGGTATTCAATGTTTGACAGAGACGACGCGAGAAAAGGCTGAACTTTTTCTGAAACTCAATGTGGTATGTTTATGGTCGGGTACTATGTAGTCTGGTCTCTGCGTATGACTATTATAATGGTTTTTTTATAAATAAATTTATTTCAGGTTAATAAAACACCCATTGCCAAATATAAATTAATAGAAATAGTCCATATCCCTACACTCTTACATCCAAATCACGAACCATTTATTACAAACTATCTCAAATTCCAAACAGACAAAACGCAAAATAAAATTGTGATCAATTAAATTTAAACATTTAACAAATCATTCAAAAAGAAAATAATTAAAATTGCCAAAATAAAATAAAAAATGGCAGAATCTACAAAATATAAAATGTCAAATATAAAAATGAATGAATGAATAAATTTATAAATGAGTATAAATTGTGCCAATTTTAAATTCATGTTGCTAAGGAAAAAATATTGACGAAATAAGTACATTAATGTGTATGGGTAATATTTGGCCAAGATATGCCCAATAATATAGCCCACTTTGCCCAATATTACAGCCAATATTTTCCCACGTTATGGGCAACATTTGCCCAGGTTATGTATGACCAACAATTTTATTGCCAATTTTTTATTTATAAATAAAGACTAAAATTCCTTTAAAACTTGGGACACCATATTTTTACTATTACTACTTTAGTACCTAATAAATTATAGCAGAGGCCAGGTTAAGTCCTAAAACCTTTAGTTAAAAGTTAACTGTCTATTAGGCTGTGGTTAACGTACCTATATCAACCCGACTATCTGACGTAAAACTTAATATCTCTAATAAAAATTATATCAAATGAATTTTGTAATTATGTAAATACTGAATAGATGTTGAACATAAAAATTATGTGAAAATTGTATTTTAACTAGCGATGATTGAGCGAAATTCTGTGGAATCTCAAACTCTGTAGTATTCTCAAACGTTGTTAATTTATTTAATTGTGCCTCGAGAGGAACTTCCACCCGGGTGTCCCACGACACCTCGCGACTTTTTTTTACATTGGTCCTAAATTCTGATCATTGTATTGTTGTAATTCCTAATTCAATGTTGTAAAAATATTCTATTCAGTAGTACGTACAATTAGTTATTTTTTTTTTACTTTTGTTTTATTTTTACGTAATAATAATATACAACGTGGAACGTAAAGGGTATATATATACTTACTTAGCAGTAGTTCACAATTGAAAGGGTTAATCAAAATATAAATCTTTCAGCCAAAACTAAACTTTGTGTAGGCATTAAAGTTACTTTTACCAATTCACATAAATTATACTCAGTTATATACCCTTTTCGTTACACATTGAAGAGCGGTGCTTTGTTATAGTCGGGCATAGAAGTTTATTTAAATAGTGTGACATTTATTTTACAAATTAAAGGTGTGACTAGATTGCGGTTGAGAGACATTCACCATTCTACTCGGTCAAATTAAGTTAGCTGGTGAGACTCCACAGACGTGATCTCAACTAATAATGACAGATTTCAGATGATAATACTGTTTTGAAGTATTCTGTTCCGTTGTGGTTGAACTAAGTGCGGATTTCACCAATGAAACTGAACGCGATCAGCACTTCTAAACCGTGTTCAAGAGCTGTCAGTGTCATTATTAATCCACAACAATGTTGACACTGACAGCTCTTGAACGTGAATTACATGTGCTGAACGCGTTCTGTTTCTTTGGTGAAATTAACCTTTAGGGCGAATTTCACCAATGAAACTGAACGCGATCAGCACTTCTAAACCTAGTTCAAGAGCTGTCAGTGTCAATATTCCAAAGAAAATAATGACACTGACAGCTCTTAAACGTGGTTTATGTGCTGAACGCGTTCAGTTTCGTTGGTGAAATTCACCCTTAGTCGTGATTAATAATGACTTCGGTTCACTGCTGTACAGTACAGTACAAATTAGGGAAAATTCTGCACACTACCACCTCAAAAGGGGTTTTGTTTTTCATTAACTTAATAATCGATATCTCAAAAAAAAAACACAGATTTTCCGAACTCATAATTTTAATTAACTACACATTATATCGGGGTCCGCGGCCGCTGCTAGTATCGTTCAATCACCATCCTCTTGCCCATAACCTAATTTATTTGAAGTCGGTGCAACGTGTCTTTTTCTTCCATACTTGCCTAGTATTGTAATTACTTGAAATTATGACTATAAATAGAAGATGTTTAAAAATATTTTTATATTGTTTTATCATAATTAGATATGGGTTCTAGATTCTTAACAAGGTTACCAGTCGATAGTCATCTACGTTTTTTGTTTCCGGGTGGGAATATCCTCATGGATGTCCTCCGCCCTGGGGCTGGCGGTGGGGTCTGTCAGACTCTTACTGACTTAAAACCACCCCGGTGTACCCTTCCCACACTTGCACCAGGGATCTTGGGATCTAGTGCGACTTCCGCGATAGTCATCTGCCTAGCTCAACTATGTTCACCGGATGCAGCTGAATACCTGTAGCGTTTACATGGAGCGACTGTCTATCTGACCTCCACAACACAGTTACTACGTCACATTTTTTTTTTATATCATGAATTGAACTTTCGCTAGCTAATTAAATTTGACCGTGTATTTTGCCTCACCCATGTAAAATACTGGTATTCAGCTGCATCCGGTTAGACTGGAAGCCGACCACAACATAGTCCGAAAAGGCTAAGTAGATGATGATGCTATTGATCGCCTCGAAACATAATCTATGATCGTAATCTGTAATCGATCTGAACGATCGATTTCGTCGATCGATCGATTTCGTCGATCGATCGCAATCTAGTAGCACCTTAATGATTCTACTTAAAAGTATTAATTAGAAAAATATTTATCAAATGCTTTTATTTTAAGTAAAGTTAATTCGCTGCTTAGTCTCTATGATTCTAGCGTGATGTTTGACCTAAGTTAATGATGATATTGTCACGCTTGGTAAAATAATTGACGATAGATTTAAATAATATAAATAACATCACGCCTGTAATCCCCGAAGGGTACGGCAGAGGCGTACCTATAGTACATACCTACACATTTCACCAGTTATGTTAAGTCCCAAGTAATAGGGAGCGAGCCTATACATAGATTTAAATCATGTCGAAATTAATGGTAACAATATTTAGGCTAAGCAGTGGATAAACCAGATTTTTCAATCAATTATTAGTTAAAATCCATCAATAAAATCCGAATTTATAATCAAAATGAAAATTATATATACTATAACTGAACACGTTTAGTAATATCGGAACTATGTACTTTCCAATATCATCCTATTGCTGGGACTTCCTATATTTTACCGGGCGTTGTTCGTAGAAACTACGACAGCACAGCTGCACAGCATAGTGTAGTGCTTGGCAAATACCTGAACATTTTCTAAAAACAATAACACTGTTCCATTTGGGGAACAGAGATCATTTTTCATGTTGTTTGCCGCCTATTGTAGATTTGACTATATGACTGTATCTGTGTTATTGTATTTTTATTCTATGGACGCCATAATGCCATCTCACTGTTACACATAAACAGGGTTACTTTCAATTGGCGCTAAACTCTGCAGTCGCGATGGGTACCGATTTCTAAACCAGAGACCGTAGGTACAACCCCGGTTAAGAGTTAAGCCTTTCCAAGGGGTTAGCCGTTTATGAGGTTACCTTTATCATGATGTAAAAACTCCTTGAATGGGTTCTACGCTTGAAACCCAGTAAAAGGGTTATCCCTGCAATATGAATAACCCATTAAATGGGTTATATACTTAAAACCCAGTGACATGAAACAATCATAAATGAATATTATGTAATTTCGATATCCGCCCAGCTAAGCTAAAATTAACTCTATTTTTCATGAAATAATGATCAATGGATCATAGATCCCTGTTTACAAGCCGCTCGGTAAGTAGCCACAAGGCGCCGCCGCAGCCGCTTAACGCGTGCTATTCCATTTTGCAACCTATGCTCATCATCGAGAGATTATGTTTCATTGCTCCGAGTCGGAAAGTTACGGTGTTATCGTTTTTAAGAGTTGAAAGTGTAACACACCGTTCCGTGTGTGCACACCGTAAAGGTTTTTGATTAACTGCTTTGAAAAACCCTATCGAAAACCCTTTCAATGGGTAACTAAAATAGTCCCTGGCTAAAACCGACAATGAATTTATGTAAAATGTGTGTAATGCACGAGAGCAAATAAATCAATTATGTTTTGCCATTTTAAAGTAACGATTGGTCATGAAACGATTTGTTTTATATAGGAACCCAACAAAAACAGATTCACTGCCATTCTAATGTTTTATTTAGGTTTCTACACAACTCTTTGACTGTGTATTGAAAAAAAAAAATGACATAGAGAATAAATACTGATTTCTTACAGGAAATAATATCTTGAACATTTTTTTCTATTAATATACTTAGTAAGCATAATCAGCCTATAATGTTCCCACTGTTGGGACATAGACCTTCTTCCTGTGAGAGGGAGTGGGGCGTAATCCACCACACGAGCCCAGTGCGGGTTGGTAGATGGCACATGTCTTCTTGTATTATAGTCGTCTGCTTAATTGTTTTACCACTTTTATTAAATAGGAACAACTAACAGCTAAATTATACAATAATACAAACACAAAAACATCAATAACTAGAACTGAACTTAGTTTTATTTATTAATGAGCAGGAGGTACACCGTCCATGCATGACAGTTACACTATTATAGTAACAAATATTTAAGTATTTTAAAAACAACAAGAATCTGTGAGAACGTTAATTCATCGATAACAATTCTCAGGCAATTGAAATTTGAATAAGGTTTATTTTTTCTTGGTGTACCGGTGTCGCCTATTCTGCCAGCATCACGTTGAGACGGCAGCGCAGAGTAGCGGGCCCAACTTTGTTCTTTGTTAGTAAAAACATGTATTCTAATTTACAAATTTATGTAAAATAGGGTACTATACAACACAAAAATATTACAAAATATAATACATAGTTATTTTACGCACCAGTTAAAATTTGTTGGAAGAGGAATGTGATGTTTGGAATTTTTTAAATAAATGTCGAAGGAATTGGAGTTCAAAGAGCAGGAGAAATATGATCGTCGTTGTATGACGTGCAAGTGACATTCAACTTTAGGTGGTAAAATCATTACGAGGTTGACTGTGCAAAGAACATCTACGATTAACAACCAGGCTGCTGTGTTTAAAATGAGCTTTACTGTCTATAGCAAGTCTGTTTTCAGCTTTTCATGGGTAATTGTGTACGAAATCTATAGTATTAGTCATTCCTTATGACCTCTACATAAACTGGCCAATGTGCGCAATGAAATTAAATGGTTTTTTCTGTACATAGGATATCGGTAATCGATTTCGGTATCACTTTTATACAAATCAAATTAAAAAAAAAAAATGTTAGTTGGAGTCGACAATCATTTCCTATCGGACTACTCCTGAGAGGAAACGGCGAAACAAACTCAGAAGTCAGTCTCTTTTAATAAAGCCCAGACATTATCTTGGTCAGATTATGTGAGGACCATGCAGATTAGTGTCTGAAATGGTCTTTTGAGGAAAGAACCACACAGATTTGAGTGGAGCTGTCCATATGTCACTCAGCGCCCACTTTAGCCGGCTAATGTAGAGGTATATTTACTTTAGCTAGTGAAATCTATGTATTCCTTTAATTTTAATTGTGATGTATTTTTTCTATGATACTTTATTACCTATAGTCAAATTATGGTTTATTTTTGGTGCCAATGTTGGATCCAACAATGAGCAATGGTATGAATTAAAAAGAAATCCGTAACATTAAATTCTTTTTACCCAACTACGGCAAAGCCAAAGGAGGCTTATAATTTTAACATGTTATATATGTATGTTCATGTTCCCTCCTAACTCCTGAACTACTCGTCGTATTTTCACAAACAGACAAATTAAAAATAACATCGTTTTTCATATAACCAGAGTCGCACGTTTAGGCCTAAATTAGGTACATGACATATTATAATGGCGTGTGACCTCAGGTGGTTATACGAAAACCAATGTTATTTTTAAATTCAATTCAATTATTTATTTCGTAAAAACATCCATATTGTATTAGTATTAATTTGTCTGTGATGTTTTGTTTATAAGTTTGTAGTTAGCATTTTGTCGTAGTTAGGTTTTAATTTCAACTTTTTTTTTAATTCATTTTTCTTTCCTGATATTTTTTCAACGTATGTTAATTAATCTTTGTATTTTAATGTTATGTACTACACTAATTCTTACTTACTTTAACAAGCTTCAACCAAATGTTGGTTATATTTTTCTATAGACCGATTCCATACAAAAGTTGGCTCCAATAATGGTTTCAATCTACCGCGGTAAGTACGCGCGTTGGCACAAAATTGTCTGGTGAGAATAGATAGTATTTTGTGTAAATTATAACGTATTTTATTATTTTTATAAATGTTTCTGTAGGTTTATGCAATTTTTGTGTGTTATTAATTGTATCACTTTTATTTATTTTTCTTGTGTAACTAATGTTAGTTTACACACATTGGGCTTATTTCCAACTATATTGTGGTCGGCTTCCAGTCTAACCGGATGCAGCTGAATACCAGTACCTGTTACATGGGGCGACTGCCTATAACAGTTAGGACTGGGTACATGATACCCTTAGTATGGTTTTCAGACTTTCGGGATTCTGACTACCCTAACGACTTGTATTTCACACACATAATTGCACAAATCTAGAAAACATTATTAATTTGGATTCAAGCCAAACACTTGTAGTGAAATAAAATAATATATTTTAATGAACAACATATCCAGAATCATGTATTTTATCTTGAACGTTTTTCTCTTTTTAAGCTAATCTAATTAACCATTTCATGTTTTAAAGTTGGTTTCAAAACAGGTCTCAACTTTGAGAGCGATCTTAGTTTGTCAATGACAACTCTCAAGATTATGATTTGACAGACTCTTAGGCTCTGACGTTCAAATTAAGGTGACGGTTAATTAAAATATTGACGGCAAATCACGCAATTTTAAGGCTTAGCGCAGTAAGAATTTATAATATCAAATTGTAAACCTTCTAACAGTGTCATATCAGTATATGCAAACAGCTCCCTCGAGATGTTTGGTGTCTGCATCAATGTTTGTACCAATTTGCACTTTATGACAAAATAATAAAATGTATTATCAAATGTCATCATCTGGAAGCCGACCCCAACATAGTTGGGAAAAGGCTAGGCTGATGATGATTACCAAGTGTCATCATTAAAGTGCCGAGCCGTAAGATATCGCTTCCAATAATATTATTAACAGAGTTCTTTAGTTATCGAAATAAAATTGGATGATTTTAGCCCTGTATCTTCGATAGTTCAGAGCTGAAGTTCAGACCATCCAGCCCTGAATGGTTGAAACCGACCCGTTAAATGCGGTAACTATGAAGTACCCGGCGTTAATATGGCACATCGAGCGTTAGTTCCACGAACGGCATGCGACAACGGCAGAGGCAACTGCAGCCGTTGACACGTCGCGGGCTGCAGTTGCGCAGCTGTCGACGGCTGAAGTTGCGCAGTTTTCGACGGCTATAGTTGCGCAGTTTTCGACGGCTATAGTTGCGCAGCTGTCGACGGCTGAAGTTGCGCAGTTGTCGACGGCTGAAGTTGCGCAGTTTTCGACGGCTATAGTTGCGCAGCTGTCGACGGCTGAAGTTGCGCAGTTTTCGACGGCTATAGTTGCGCAGCTGTCGACGGCTGAAGTTGCGCAGTTTTCGACGGCTATAGTTGCGCAGCTGTCGACGCGTCAACGGCTGCAGTTGCGCAGCTTTCAACGCGTCGACGGCTGCGGCCGACGCGACGTGTCGATTGCTGCAGTTGCCTCTGCCGTTGGCAACGTGTCGCTCGTGTAAGTATATGAGCACTTTGAAAGAGACTTTATGTATACTCTACAAAAAGGCGAACTTTTTCTAAAACTCGGATGTGACATGTTAACGGCCGGGTGTTTAACTTGGATTTAAAACATTAATTAGCATTTATTATCAAAATAGTATTGTATATATTGTACAAATGTGTCTTATGTAAATAAATAAATATACAATTTTCAAATTTAAATTGATTTTTATTTATCATTAACAAATTATTTAACTAAATTAGGTACTTAATATTTAATCTTATACTTAGTACAAAAGCAAGCTAAATAAAACCACAAAAGCGCCTGTTTACCTACAGTCCGTTGCAACTGATTTTGACTTTTATTCCGTAGGCATAAGGATGACATTAAAAGCAAAAACCAACTGTTTATTACAGCTGCCATTTGTCATGCCACCAACGCAATAGAATTTTCCGGTTGAACGGACTGTAAAAAAAGGTTTATTTAAATGTCTAATTTTATTTCAAATGGAGTATATGAGTTAATAAAATCAAAGATTTAAATCGTTAGATTCGTCCGACGGCGGCGGCGTCAAAAATGGTCACGTTTCTGCTTCGTCGGCAACGACATTTGAAATATACTATCGTCTCGCTCACTCATATTGAGTTGTGTCTGGATGTGTCAGCCCAATCTTCTAAGTATGGACAATTTCGCGAGACCTACCGTTAGGGCAAATCTAACGATTTCAATATTTTATTAGGAGCAAACGTGGTCACGTGGTCGTTGACGTTCATTCCATACTAACACATTCCTGTGTTCTTCCTGCTAGTCAAAATATTTATTTAAAGATATAATGTATATCTACCTACCACTGCCGTGTCCCATAGTTTTATTTTTGGGCTTAATTATATTAATATTAGAAAAAAAAATTAAGAACATATGTTCGTGTGGAATGAACACCATATGACCACGTCTTCCCTTAAAATGTAAATTTTGACAAAAACCTCGACATAGGTTTGTGAAATCCTAATCCAAGTCCCTGATCAGTGATCGTATGATGATAGCCTTGCCAGGTACGTTAAGTTCTATGTAATAGGGGTATGAGATCCCAGGTTTAATTCCCTAGCCGTGCACTGTGCAGTTTTAGTTTCATTTTTTAATAATAGAACAGAAGCTAGCTTGATTATTGCTTTAAACAGCCCTAATTGACTCCACAGCATAAGAATAACTTGTCCCAGTTAGGCCAAAACGAACCAACCAATCAATCTCTTTTCCCAACCAAGTCGTGGTCGACTTCCAGTCTAATCGGATGCAGTTGAATACCAATATTTTACATGGAGCGACTGCCTATCTGACCTGGGCAACTAATTACCCGCAACGACTGTCAAAGGTCTACGAATGACAACCAGGACCAACGGCTTAACGTGCTTTCCGAGGCACGGAGGGGTGTCAATATGTAATAGATAAGAGAGAAGCCATCCACGATCAGACCGAGACAATCGTAGCTTATGTTTCGATCGTCCCGTGCGGCTGTTATTTAGCCACGAGCCCCCCGAGGAGTGACGCAGATAACCAATTCATAACATCAAAACCACTACAGGAATTTCACATAGTGATAATGAATGAATTCATAAACGAACCAACCGTTCTCTGGTGAAGGGCGGGCGTTTTGGGGGTTTGACGTTCGAAAAGTGCTGATTCTCAGCCTAGTTTGAATAAATGACTTTTGATTTAGATTTCCTCAATAATTCAGTGAACTGAGCTAATCCAATGTTCCAAATCTATACTTCTGGCGAAATGTGGGTGGACCTATAGGAACACCTCTGCATAACCCTTCGGGGAAAACAGGCGTGCTGTGATGTTGTGTTATGCTTCTATACATAAAGAAGCAAAGTTGTTTTGGAACAAAGTTCTTTAACGAGGCTTGCAGTAGGAGTAAACTGGCAGAAATAGTCACGTAACGAAAAAGCGGTATGCCCGAAGAAGTCAGTTTCAAGTGAAAAAGTATGTTCTCAAGTGTCAAAAGTTGTTGTTTCTTAACACAGAGTCATCTAATATAAGTTTCTAGCTGTATTTTTTTTTTGTTTTTTAACAACGAGCTATCTAGTATAAGTTTTTAGCTACTAGATGGCTCTGTATTAATACATAATATACAGCGAAAGAACCCTCGTTCCAACCGGGTCATACCTCAAGACTTTTTTTAAAGGCAATCTCTGAAAATACAGTTCATATTACAAAAAATCTTTCGCTGATAGAAAGCTACGCTATTCTTAAGTAAGTGTGTACAGCCCGTCAGACACAAGTGTATACAGCCCATCAGACACAAGTGTGTATAGTCTATTAGACACAGGTGCACTCTCTCTTTCCTCACTCCCGTGTCGATGGTTAGTCTCCGCTGAGATTGGCCGCCATGGCCGAAATTCGGTCTGGAGGACAACTTACTTAAATAATCTAGCAAAACAGTCCAAAACGAATGCTTTGAATAGATTTAAAATAATCAGTTATCTATCTATCCAAAATCCGAACTACTTTAGAAAATGAGAAAAAAATTGATGTGGCTTAGTTTATTTTGGATTAATAGGTCTTCTTAAGTGCTTGTTGCTCTCAGGCTTGCTACCTTGTTTATTTTTGTAACATAACACAATCTTCTTAAGGGCTCTGTATTTACGCCCGTCCCAGCGGCACAATGAATGACAATGCATCACCCGTGGATCCCCATGAAACCCTTTGTAATTGGAATATTGTGATCCAGACTGCGAAGACCGCCATCCATGCTATTGCTCCCGCTGCGGACATTAGTACATCTGGAAATGTAAGGTGAATGTGAGATTAATGAAAGGGGCTAGAATCAATTATATTTTCTTGTACATTTTGACGTTCAAAGTGCCTTTCAATGGCCTAATGATTTGACTTTGAATTTAAGCGAGTTCTCACACGACATACTTTTTGTAGGTCCTACAATCGGTCAGTTTTTTTTTCGTATTACCTGCTTTTTGTAGGACCTGTGCGTTGATACATTTTAATCTCTACGAAAAATCACCGATTGTATACCGTCTGCGAACGCTCTAATTAGTAAGTTTGTGGGTGGGAATAGGATTATCACATCACACCTGTAATGGTAAAATCCAACTATGAATGAATCTGAAAAAAAAGAAAAAGAAAACTTGTTTGTTTTTTGTCTTGTTATCTAGTTCTCATGATCAGCAGTTTATTGCACTTGCAACAGGCCCAGTGGCTGCTCAAACCACACAGGCTCCCCCACAGGCTCAGAATGTTTGTGTCAATGGACTGCTCAAACCTCACAGGCTCAGAATGTTTGTATCTATGGTCTGCTCAAACCTCACAGGCTCAGAATGTTTGTATCTATGGTCTGCTCAAATCTCACAGGCTCAGAATGTTTGCATCAATGGTCTGCTCAAACCTCACAGGCTCAGAATGTTTGTATCTATGGTCTGCTCAAACCTCACAGGCTCAGAATGTTTGTATCTATGGTCTGCTCAAACCTCACAGGCTCAGAATGTTTGCATCTATGGTCTGCTCAAACCTCGAAAGCCCATGTTTAAATTAGTTAAACTCTTATGAATCTAATCTATATCTCTATCTAGAATATGGCTTGTTTTTTATTGAACCTATTATTCCCATTTTGCTTTCCTAAAAATATTATTAAACACTCCTATAGTATAATGAATCTCATCTCATCTTTTTGTGAAACTCTTTTAATTCCAGTTTGGGGGTCCTAAAAATATTAAATATTCAAGTAACTGCAACCAAATTGGATGTAGCACCATTGATTACAGTTCTAACCTAACCAGTTAGATCAGGGTATCCTAGCTTAGTTACTGCAACTAACTGTGAGACAAGGCCAGAAATTTAAAAAAGGCTCCATTATCCAAAAACTGCAGTTTTTAGAGAATCTTTTAAGTAATTATTTCCATTAGAATATTAGGTATAACAGATAAGTACTTACATTTCTTAATCTGCTTTTGTTCTTCATAAGGAGGTTTCATGAAAGCCTCTTTGAAGAACCAGACGGCGTTCACACCCCACACGAACGGCAGGAGGAGGCATCCCACTGGAAATTAAATAATCCTTAGAGGTGTAAGTGCAATAGTCTTGCAATCATGTTTTATTTATTTACTAGCTTCTGCTCGCAAGTTCATCATGTTTTAACAAAAAATATCTCCTATAATTGTGCCGTGTTACTGCATTTCCCCTAAGGGTTGCAGCGTTGTTAAATAGCCTATAACCTTTCTCAAGAATTCAGCTATCAAATGCAAAAATATTTTTTCAAATCCGACTGGTAGTTCCAGAGATTAGTGAATTCAAACAAACAAGCTTTATTATATTAGTATAGATTTATTAATGTACAAACAAAACACTTAATAGAGAAAAACACAGAAGTGCACAAAGGGGTACTGCTTATTTCATTAGAAATTTAATGCAGTAGCCCTGCAACAGGACAGTTGGTAGAGAGCTGTAGACACAGTGTGTAAAAGACAAAGACAATACAGGAAAACATAAACTTATCATCATAGTAAGTGTTGATGTAAGAGATTATGGTGTGTTTAATAAATCAGCAGACAAATATGACCCATTTTAGGGATCCCACATAAGGAAAGAAATATTGTGCTTGTCTCTAGCACGGATTTACATCAACATAATGCTAATGATCAAGATGTACAGGATAAGCTTCTTATTTTCGAGTTGATGATATTTTTAGATTAGTTCGGCTTGGGTGACAAGATAAGGTGAAGCTACTAGAAGAAATGGTTCCTAAGGGTTGATGGTGGCCAGCCACACTTTTGGCTGTTAGGTATAATAATTTATAGAGAATAAGTGTTTATGCCTAAGGATAAGCAGAATATTCAATTATGATAAGAGCAGGAAATTTAGTTCACCAGTATGTCCACCAAACTGAGATATTGACCAATCTATCGTTTTGGCTAGTAATAGTTGCGGTATTATAAAGGGTAACTGTGAAGACTGGATTAAACAAAGAGCGTAATGGAAATGGCATGTATTTTTAAATATAATTATAGGCAAACTCTGTATCGTGTTTATAATGATTTTGTGAAGAATTTGAATTAATACGATACCTTTGAAATACCACTTGCAAAGTTCCAATTTCTTGTCGTTAGGAAGCCGTGTTAAATCCATTTTAAAGGAAAAATATAATTGAAAACAGTATTTCGCTTTCGAGCACAAATAATTTTTCTTTCTGAGTCACTTATACAGTATACTTGAATGCTAGCTAAGCATAAGCACCCTGTCTGTCTTGGTTTGACTTAGAACGAATGTATTTAGGTGTCTCACTCAAACCTGCACAAAATGCTAAAGATCCAACAGAATAAATATGGAGTGCAAAAATCAAATGTCAATGTCTTCCTTACTACACGTTCCATTCTCTCAAAATGTTGTGTTGATGTTTAACTTTTGAAGAATGATATTTTCTTTTTATGTAGTATTTAATTTTTAATTTTAAAGGTAGATTGTTTTATTTCGAGGAAAAATGTTCAAAAAAAAAATGTTGAAAAATCCTAAATGTTGACCTTTGGGAATTTAGATACACACGGCTACACATCAAGCTATACTATTTTCCAGTATAATCTGATCTCGCATTGTATAGGATTTCCGTACAGTGCGAGATCAGCGTAAACTGGAAATGTATAGCTTGATGTGTAGCCGTCTGTACATAATTTACTCTTCTCCAGCGTTCCGGTAGACGTAGAAAAAAAAGTCGAAATTTACTATTGAGGACAAAGCTTAAACTCTCTGTTTACCTCTTTGATATTGTGCCATTTCAGTTAAACTTTATATCTTACTTTAAACTTTACAACAGTTGTCTAATTACAGACAAAACTGCTTCTCTGAAACAATAAAGCGTTGTTCATGTTATAATTTATGCTTGCGTATGTCAATCGGAACGTAAATACCTAACGAAACAAAAATGGCGTAATTTGTTGAATGTCAATAGTCGAAAATGTGTAAAAAGTAAATAAAAATGTTTTCGTTGCCCAATTGTTTGTTATCATGTGTTATCCTTCTTCTGTATAGTTCAAAAACATGTAAGTATTCTTTGTAAAACTGCTACCTATTCTTTAAAAAACGATGAACCTTATTTTGGAAAAATTTGGCATCCAAATTTTTTTTTTTTGTTCGATACAGGTTTTTTAGCCTTGAAATTAGTTTTGACCGTGGTTGTTAGTATAACTAATCAATTAGGGACAAGGTTCGTAGCTAATCGCATCAAGTGTATCTCAGAATGCATCAGGAAAAAAATTTTCATTTTTCCAACTTACTTTCGACTTCAACATTTTTTGTGAGGTATTTAACGGGAATTTTAAAACGGAATTAGATCCTTTCTCTTTTGCTCCACTATCCTTTTTGTTTTGTTCACATATTCTACTAATCTTGGAGATATTATGAGGAAAACTGGTTTAACCATATATTTGGTGAAACAAATGCTATATTATGTGGTCAGTGGGTCGTCTTTGTATGAAATCGTTTATTTATGAATGGCGTGGCTCTATAAAAGAATATAAATCAGTTGTTCCCTCTTTCTAAAAGGCTGCTCAGCTCAAAATTCAACTTAGGTACATACCGTCACATCTCACGTTATCAAATCACTAACATTAGATTTAACTATTAAGGGCTAGTTTCACTATACTCAGTTAGCTATTAATGTCCTGTGAAGCAAAGTCGGAAACCGGGAGTTAGTCAATCAACCTTATTTTTGGGTAGCACAACACTATTTTAAGTACCTCAATACTATTTTAAGTAGCTGAACACTATTTTAAGTACCTAGCTCAAAACTATTTTAAGTAGCTCAATACTATTTTAAGTGGCTCAACACTATTTTAAGTAGCTCAACACTATTTTAAGTAGCTCAACCATATGATAGATCATAGAGCTTGTAGGGTGCTCAAAGACCCACCACACAACAAATTGTTGAGCTCCTTAGCAACCTGTTTTTGTTAAATGATTTATTTCTGTAAATAGGTTTTAAAAACACTTAAAATAAATTGTGTTTAGTGTGTATGAGTGTTCTGTGTGTTATTGTGTTTGTGTGTGTAATTGTTTTTTTTTAAACTAGATGAGGTTGGTGTTTCCTATCCAACTATTCTGAGAAGAAACACCAAAACAAACTCAGAGGTCACAGTGTCTTTAAAGTCCAAGCATTTTGCTCAATTAAATGGTGTTCATCATCATCTTTTCTCAACTACACACATCAAAAAAGTCTGCACAAGCAACACGCAGCATTTACAGAAATTGCATGTTTTATTAATTGATGCTTTATTTTTTTCATTTTAATGTAGATTGGTATACAATTTTTTGTACTCGGAAACAAATTAGACTGGCTGATTAAAAAAAAAATGCTTAGACTTTTTTGATGTGTGAATGTTGGGGTTGGCTTGCACTCTAACCATATGCAACCAAATGCAGCTGAATACCAGTATTTTAATAGGAGTGACAAAAAATAGTGGCATAATTAAATGGTGTTCTAGTGTCGTAAATTGGTGTAATATGGAATCTATCTTGTGAGTCACAGGATGATAATAATTAAGTACAGGCCAGGTGTATTATAATTACATTGTGGTATGTGTGTATGTATGTATATATGTAGCTTATGTATTTGCATAAGTGGTATGCATAACTAATTGAACTCTTATGTTTACTGTTTGAGAGGATAGATTATTAATTAGAGTGCTTAGTCATTAATAACAGAGTGCAAAGTTGTTTACAATCCTAAGGTAATTAATTACTTGAAGGTTTTAGTTTTGTAAAATATTGCTGACAATGATGTGGCTGACATGGATTGTAAATAATGAACCTTCTCAAGTTAGAAAAAGTTTATTCAAAGAGATGAATTACTGGAAGGCAATGAATACTTAACAGAATGTCACATTCTCTACAGCATTTTCTTGCCCTTATCCCAATTTATTTGGGGTTGGCGCTGCAGGGCAATTTTTTCTATACTTGTCTATCAGTCGTTTCTCTCTCTCAGTAGTTTTTCGCCATATCATCTTTTTCACAGTCCATCCATCGTTTATTTGGTCTTCCCCTAGTCGAATACCCACATTCTCAGTTAAACAACATTTTAGTAAATTGATCAGTATTACCTAAAAGTCACTTTCAGTCTTTTTTGCTAGGATCACAAAAAGTAAAAGAGAGTTCAAAAAAAGTTTGTTGTTTTAAAATAGGTTGATACAAGTTTAGTAACAACTTTGACACTCATGTCCTGATATTCCAATACTTATGATATGGTATTAGCAATTCGTTGCATTGTCAATTCACATTTGCAATGTGCTTGCACATCCGTGAAATAGCATATTGTAGAAAGCCGGCTTAAAGTCAGCCACCCACATTAAATTTAGAGTTTCACAAATCTGTGTTACGCCAGAATGGCCATAAAAGACTAGATACTTGCGCATTTTTATGTTATTGGACGGTAAACAAAATGCCCATGGCCTGCCTTCGAAATTAAATTAAGTTGTTTATTCTGTATCTGTGAATAAGATATCGGAATCACTTTTACAAGTCACATAAAAAAAAAATAAGCTAGATGGAGTCGACATTTCCTATCTGGCCTGAGATGGAATGGCGAAACAAATTCAAGGGTTAAAGTCTCTTAAAGTCGAGACATAATCTTGGATTTCTCTGCTGCCTGCTGTCAGTGCAGGCAATTGTAATTAATCGTGTAGCTCAAAGTACTTAAGGTGCTCAACGACTCGACGAACAATACCAAAGAATCTGATGGTAAATGGTCGTTTCAAATTCGTTGCCATCCCAGAGACAACGCTAAAATATTTCACGTGCATATTTTTACACATAACATACATAACATCACGCCTGTAATCCCGAAGGGATAGGCAGAGGTGTACATATAGTACACCCACATACATCCCGCATGCCCGCATGTTATTACACTGGTACCTATTCCTTTCAAACTGTAACACAGTTCTACTTGGCGGCAGAAGTAGGTATGGTAGTAGTACGAAGAGCTCTATTTCAACGGAACCTTCAGCTCTGCTGCTGAAAATCGGCATCGAGTTAAGTGTTGTCATCTGACTTTGTTTTTATTTCTAAACTGTTATGGCATTTTTTTAAATATTTATTTTTGACTGTTGCAGGCTGTGGCGACATACCGTCCCCCTCCCTGGTCCTCTACATGCCTGGCGAGCCAGAGTACACAGACGTGCTTGTAAGGCGAGTGCATGACAATCTGACGCTCGTGTGCGAATTGAGGGGGGACGTGACGCCCAGGGTCTACGTGTGGAATTATATGAATGATAACGGGAGTAATGCTGATGTGTGAGTTTATTTCATTATTATATCTCAAATTATTGAGGGTAAGATACTGAGACAAAACTTAGCTTAAACTCATCTCATGCTTCGATTG